>JASPKZ010008385.1:1200000-1800000 GCA_030220185.1 Diploptera punctata
TATATGCAATGCATGTCTTAAAGTTCTGACGTGTTTTCCATTTTACAAATCTCCAAAGCAATGCTGCAGTGGACCTCTATTGTGCACAGACGAAGTGAATGAAAGCAGTAGGTATTTCTTAAGTCAAGAGTTCCTTTATTCTCAGGTAGTATGCCATTGTATCGCTTGCAATTCCCCGTGCCCTCCTTCGTCCCGTACTTTCATTCTCTTCTTTTGTGAAATGGCGGCTGAGGTGGACTAGTGGTTAGGTTCCTTGTGTCTGGTTCCGAGGGTCGCGGGTTCAAATCCGGCAAAGTGTCGATGTTTTTTTTTTGGATGGAAAGTCCACCGGAAGAGATTTTAAGCCGTGGGTCCCGAGTCTGAAGATTTTCAAGCACTTAAAAGATCCTTAAGCCTGAATAAAAGGGCCTCTAAGCAAAATATACCGACCTCCTCCATCCTAGTAATATGTTATACTGCAGCCACTGATTCTCCGGCCTTGACGTTTTCACGACAGTGTTGCCGATATGGATATTCAGTGGGAGTGGCCGCTTTAAGAATGCGGTTAGCAGACATACAGCTGACGACATCTCTGCAATTTCAAACCTGCGTCAAGAGCATTGATTGGCTGTGGCAGACATCGACTCCCACGACAATTATTTCCTTATTGGCAGTAGAGGGCGAATTTTCCCTTAACCCCTCGTATAACCTAAACTGCAAAGCCTGAGATATGGCGGCTGGGGTATAGATGTCTACTAGATATCTCATAGGATCGGTATGTTGACCGCATACCATCATGACATCTTTAGGTAAATAAGCATAACTAAATTAACTTGATCTAGTAACTCCTAACGAAGGAGAGGCTAAAGTCGTAACATTGGGCTGTTATGTCATTGTAGATAGAATCATAGCAAATTCTGCATAGTATAAAATAAACTTTATTACAGGACTTAAGGTCCATCTCTGTGGTCTCGAGGTAGCGTGCTGCCTTGTCACGCAGGGGGGGGCAGGGTTTGTTTCCCAGTCGGGACAGGCTCCTGGGTGAGGTTTTTTCGGAGTTTTTCCTCACCCGTAACAAATATTAGGAAGATTAGGGCCCAACGGTCCCCGAAAATCATCCATCACCGGTGTGGAAAGCAACGGGAAGCTACCACACCTATAATTCCCTAGTAAAGCTGCAAAGCATAGCATGAAAATGCTACGGTTGCAGTGAAATATCTGCCCTCGGGAAGAACTACTACAGAATAGAATAAAACAGGCCTTAAAAATACTAAAATCATGACATAATTAACAAAAGGTTGTCTGTAAAGTATTTATTATATATTTCCTTCGAGCGAAATTAAATAAATATTTTAAAATCAACACACCTATAAACTAAACATTAATAGTTCAAAGAAAGCATTTCGAAATGGTTTTAATGATGCAAAAGAAGTATTGTGAAGTTTCTAAGCCATTTAAAAAACACTCGGAATACCGTACCGCATCACCTCAAGCACTGGTTGTATGATTTGGAAATGCTTGGAAAAATTATGTAAAATATGTGTATGGCGGGTCCCGTGCCGTAGCAGAGTGGTTAAAGTAAGATGCCTTGACACAGAGCTACGGGACTTGCGCTGGTTCGAGTCTCCATGGAATTTTGGCCAGTATGGGACCAGTGCCCACACAGCATCGTAAGATATTTGGGTAGCTACAATAAGTAGCGGTTCCAGATTGAGAAAACCAGCTATAACTGATGGGAACCCGACATGCTGACCACATATCACTGGCTGATAGATCAAGGGGCTTCTTGGTCTGTCGCGCCATGGAATTTTTAAGTGTATGCCGAAATGTGAATGAAGATGGAAAATATGGTGATAGCACGATATGTAATTGAAATTAACAAAGAAGTAATAATAAAGTTAGTACAGTGAGATCAGTACAGTATTGGATAGCAGACGTGGGGTTTGTGCTGTGCGATGACGAAAGCTTACATGAGCAGAAACAGAACTTGAAATGTGCACCGACTCAGCAGTATACAAGTACATCCGACGCATTCATGGTCACAGTCTGATAGTGTACTTCGAGTAGATAAGGTGCTCGGTCGCTTTTCCTTGTGACTGAATGACGTGTATAAAATGTAAACTGAATGATGTGTGTATAAGTTATTTCAATTTTAAAATGTGTATCTTATAAAACAGACGTGTATAAGCGTAAACTGAATGACGTGTGTATAAGTGTAAACTGTATAATGGCTAATAATTGTTCTACTGAACAACGTGTACTTATTTATGATCAATATTTGTTAACTCAGTCTGCCAGCCAAGTACAAAGACTTTTTGTTCAACAGTCCATAATCTGTACAACAAATTTTATAAAGAGGTGTCAAAAATGTATGGACAACAAAGGAGAACAGTCCCAGCACCTGCTTCAATAAAGCTTGTAAGTACGACAATTTGTAAAATAATTACGGAAATGTGTGTGGTTGTATCACCGCGATCCTATGCTTTCCGTTTCCCGCCGCGAGTGCGTCAGCAGTGTATAGTAAAATCCCCGCTTCTGCTGTCCAATACTATACTGATCGCACTGTACCTCGTTTTCCTTTTAATATGTTGACTGTCATTGGTGCTAGGATTATCATACAACTGTACAATACATATACCAATGCGTCATTCAATGCTCACCTATAAAAATCTTCTCGTTCCATTTCATCCATTTCCATCACTATTCTAGCAAGTACAGCTTCAACATTTGGTATAATGACTGTAAAAAAAATAATGTCATCCATGGTGAACACAGGGTACAGAGTAATGGATGATCTAATTACAAAAATTCAGGATATACTCATATTAATATGGGTCCTATAACTTACTGCGAGTATCGAACCTGTAGGTTCATGATCACGCGGACATAAGCTCTCAGTATATCCCTATCCTGAGTTAATGTTTTCCAATCATCCCCTGTATAATCTACTTCTCTCAAATGATAGTTAATGTTGTTCTCCCACCTCATTCTTGATCTACCAACTGGCGTTTTCCCTCTGGTTTTCCTATAAGAAGCTTACATTTCCCATTCGTGCCACATGTCCTGCCCATCACAGTCTATGAGACTTAACTGTTCTTATTATACCTGGCTTACTATAAAGACCATGAAGTTCACTGTTATGTATGTCTTCTCCATTCACTTGTCTGTTGATATATCTTTAAAAGTAAAGTGATCCCACTACAGGCCTCAGGAGGCCCTTGGGGTAGTGGGAGGTTAAGGCTCCCACTTTTTCTGGACAATCGGCACTTGATGTCAGCCGGGTTGTCAGCCCTGCGTGACGGCCGCCTTTACCCCCAGAACAAGCGCCCGGTACTCATTTCCATTAGAGGCTGAGTCGACCCCAGGGTCATAATGCCGCCAGAGGGTTGGGTCAGTTTAAAAGTCCTGACCCCACCGGGACTGGAACCCTCGACCTTCCTGCTTGTAGCGCAGTACCTTAACCACTACGCTACGGCGTGCCCCTCATCTCTCTTTGGTCCAAAAATTTTCCTAAGAACTTTATTCTCAAATACTCGTAATATCCTTCCCTCCCTTAAAGAAAGAGTCCATGTTAATTATGGATCCTATACTAAACAATATTGAATGATTTACATCATGTTTAGTATGCCGGTCTAGTAGCCTATCCCAGAGTTAAGCCTACTCAGTTATTTTAAGCAGTGGCGGTCCCTACCTAAATTAACTAGGAGTTCCTAAGATTACTCCTACTATTGGCTATACAAATTTGGAGCTAAGTTCCAGTTGTACTGTAAACAAACTTGCATAAGGTATTACTCCAACAACTCCGACTATAGGGGGAACCGTGGTGTTGCTTTTACCTGCCATATGATTGAATTGTGTACAGAACTGCCATCGATAGAGACATTGTTCTTAGGTAACATCATATTTTACGGGAAATAAGACTCAATACAAGGTAAGATGATACCAATATAATTAGAAACTTCCATTTCTTATTTATTTATGACGTTTCATGTATTTTTCCATGATGTACATAGATATCCTTCATTTACAATTTCATTATGAGCAGAATTTATGCTTCATGCTGACTCACCTGTAAATTTTGTTATCTCCAACACATCCTCAATGGTCAATGAAGGATTTTTTTTACTAAACTGTTTGAAAACATTCAAAATAATTTATTTCTCTCTGGTTTTCAAATGCTCGTAATTAAACAAAACACCAGGTGAAGACGGTATCAACCTGGAATTATTTAACTATGGCAGTTATTTCTAAATTTTTTAAATAGAATTTATAATGAGGAACCCTCCACCAAAAGCTGGCAACAAGCTGTTGTAATCCCACTACACAAAAAAAGAGGAGATATAAATAACTAACTATTTAACTCATGCCCCAAATGGGAGTCAATCACGTTTCAATTAATTTTGTTTTACAACCAATCACAGTTGTGTTTCACCTGGTATTTGTCAATTAAGTTTATCATATTAAAGAAAGCTCTTCCTTTTTAATATTCTGAATAGGTCATAGCATTATTTTGCAGTGACTGACTCTCTAAGAAATATGTTGAATATAGATATATATTAAGATGTGAGAATCATGGAATGCATGTAGCTCCCAGATTGTATATATATATACTGCACGAATGTAACTAGATAACGCTTGCAAGATATAATAGAAAAAAAATTGTAGCAATTGATTACACCACAATAAAAAGAAACCACTGTTTGCACTTTCTTGAACGTATTACTTCCCAGGTATTTACATTCCAGAAAATATAATTGACATATCTACATCATAGGGAATCAGAAATTAATTAGTAACCTATTAATATTGGTTATAAACAGTTTGATGTGTTTCATTTTTTCTCCGCTAGGGGCATTCTTCCAATACTGCGATCCTTTTGCAATAAATAATATGATCTAATTGCAGTGATGAACAAATGAAACATAAATGTTTCTCATTTGTTTTCAAACATCGCCGTTTACATTAAATATATAAATATTTTAAAATAACTATATTTAAATAATAATTTGTGAGTAAACAGCTTAATTTTATTCGTTAAATAGCCCTAACAAATGCCTCTCTTGATTTTGAATTTCTCTAGATAAACTGGAAATCACTCGTGGCATTACTTATGATAATTTCAGAGGAATAAACCTTTAGGACTCAGGCTACAAAATATACACCAAGTTACTGAAATCAAAACTAACTAATTGTTATGACAATTTATTAGATGAAGTGCAAAATGGATTCCGAAAAGGAAGATCCTGTACAGATGGATACTTCACTATTAAAATTCTAATAGAAAAACACAGAGAGTTTAATATTGAAACACACATGGCGTTTATTGACTTGATGAAGGCATTTGACAAAGGAAATAGAAACAAATTATTATCCCCAAATATGATGGAATCCCAGACTAACTGATAAAATCTATATATGAAATTTATAAGGATATTTACATCCAAGTTAAGATTGAAAATAAGATCTCTGAATGCAGACCAATTAATCAAGGAGTTAGACAAGGATGTGATCTTTCACAATTGCTCTTCATAATATACATGAACTCAATTATTAAAGAATGGAGACTACAACCACATGACAGTACACCACTTAATAGATTATATAATTTAGACACCCTATTATTTGCAGATAACATTGTGTTTATAGCGAATTCAGAAGATGATCTACAACGTTCAGTCCACTCTTTTCACCAAATTGCAATAAACTACAACATGGAAATCTCAACAGAAAAATCTAGTCTTGGTTTTCTAGGAAAAGACCCAGTTTGCAGTAAAATTATTATTAATAATAAAAATATTAGAACAAACTAACATATTTAACTACCTCAGATACTAAGTTACATATGAAGAAGAAAAATACTTTAGTCAAAAAATTATAAAATTTAACAGAGTAACAGGAATTATAAATAATATTTTCAAGTCAAACACAGTACAGCAACACACACAAACAAGAATGATTAAACACCGGCCAAACCCATATTATGTTATGGCAGTGAGGCCTGAACAAATTCACAGTGTAGATGAACAAAGACTAACTGTGTCAGATATGAAATTTATGAGACGTACTGCAGATTACTCAAGAACAGACCATAAAAGGAATTCTGAAATTCTTAAACAATTACAAACAGAATCAATCATGGAATATATACAAAAATTCATAAACAACTGGAAATCTCACATGAGAAGAATGAGCAGAACAAGAATACCATATCAAATCTTAAATTATCAACCACCAGGCAAGAGATCTTTGGGTAGACCATTTAAACGTTGGAACAGACCTCAGATCTATCACATGAAAGGAAGAAGAAGAAGAGGAAAAATTGTAATTATGTATTTTAAGATTCTCCCATATAATTATACTGACATGTGCTAAATAATATACATATTTCTATCTTCTCTATTTCGAGTGTTACAGAGCGAACTACATTTTCTTGTACACTTAAAGGTAAGATCATTATTCGACCAATAAAAATGCTGTCATACACCTGTTTTGTTTATATTACAACTGAAACTTAGCTCAGAAGAGGTATAGTGTTTGGGCTGCTATAATCTCTGGTTACGAGGTTGGCGAGTTCAAACCAACCATTCGCGATAGATTTCCAAAGAAAGTAAAAAATCCTGTGTATAGCTTCTTCTGGAAGCAGTACCGGACATGGGTTCGAAATTTAGGGATGCTAGGAAGAGATGGGCTGCATTACCTGTATTAAAAAACACATACACAAATACCCACGCTATTACCTGTTTAGCAAATTCATTTGTCAATATTTCTAACAATGAAATGACAGTGTTCTAACATGTATCCATACCTATAAGTAATCTCATATAATAAATTACCTGGAGTTGGTTTAAACAAAAACTGACATTTTTAAAAGTATTTTACAGCACTACAGAAGTATCCAGAGTTCTTGTTATGGCAACGAGGAGTGTGTTTGCATTACCTACCAGAAAGTTGTAGCACAATCTGTTACGCAAGTTTCTATTTTGCTTTTCAGGTACATCCCTTAATCTTTTTATACAGTAAAACTTGCTCAAAGCAGAATCGCATGGGATCAATTTTTTTTTCCACATTAGACAAAATTCCGCTTTATAAAAAACTAAAACTTATTAATAATCTTAGATTATAGAGTACCTTATGTGTCTTTTTACGTAAATTGGCTTAATTGTAGTTCTGCTGCCATTGAAAAGTGAAGTATAGTATGTATGAGCAGCTTCTATGGTAACGTGCAAAAAAAAAAAAGTTCCGTCTTGTCAGCGTTAAAAATGTCTCTTACGTGTATCCAGAAATTAAACTATGCAGTTTCGGTTTCTGCTCACTAACTACACTTTCATCCATATCCTTTGATCCCCTGCAGATTTCATTCCATACCACATTGTGTCGTCTTTTAAAACTGTCCAGCCATCCTAAAGATGTCTTGAAATTGTTATTCCCTAAGAATTTAGCAACAGCTAGAGCTTGGATTTGAAGCATTGGTCCAGAAATTTGGAGATTCATCTTCAATCACTTTCACTTTTTCGTTTAATGACAATGGTACATATGTTTTAGCCATCTTTATTCCGTAAATTCAGAATGCTACCTGTGTAAGACCAGTCTCAGAACTTAAACTAACATTTAAGATTTTACAGTGTAGTGGTTATTTTAAGACGGCTATCTGTATTTTGTATAATGGGTGTGCAGCGAGGCTGAAATAAAATTTCAGGTAGAATCTCTACTCAGTCGGCAGCATAAACCATTCCTTATTGTTTTTTTTATTTTTTGGCCTAACGGGAATTCATTGAAGTGGAAACTAATTTATTTCTGTCTGTCTTTCCGCTTTATAAAAACTTTTTTCACAAATTGTGTAGAAATATTCTTTTGTTTCCGCGTTGGACAGATTCCGTTTTATACAAAATAAATGCACGTAAAATTACTATTATTTTGCCGGGACCAATAAATTTGTTCACATTAGACAGATTTCTGCTTTATTCATGTTCCGAATTAAACAAGTTTTACTGTACCATCATGAAATGGAGTTGGTATTCGGGATCTTTATAGTACTTTACTGATATTCCAGGATAATTTACATTCATCTCCCATTGTTTATTGCCATCAACGTGGCACTCTTGTGACTACAAGATTGAAACACATATCAGGTAATTCAAGCAAAAGTTTGAGAGATAATTTCTTATATCAAACTTGATCTCATATCTCCAATATCTGTCTATGGTACTATAGCCTATTGCAAACCTGACCGCCCCTACATTCTGGCTCCATTTGTTCATATCTTCTATCTTTCTACACCATCCCTGTACTCCCAAAATCTTCAAATACCATTTAATACAATCCAGCATCTCACTTTATCTCCACCCCACCCAAATTTTTAAGTTAATAATTTAACAGCATCTGGTTCATTATGTAATTTGTACATCATCTCTAATAATATTGTTATCAAAAATGTGAAACTGGTCCAATCATTCATGCTCACTCTGTATTTATTCCAAACCCAGGTAGAATTAAAATGTAAACTTCTGGGTGGCCAAAGAACCAAAATAAATGTTGGTATAACACACTATGTTACAAAATAGAAAGACGATAATTTAACAATAGTTAGAGAGAGTAAGAATGAAAACAAAACCACATTTTTATTATTTTAAAATGATAAACACTGATTATCAGACATTAATAAAAAGTAATGTTTTATGATTACTCACAGATGGTTTTATCAACAGAAAGTATTTTGATAAAAATATAAATAGGCTATACTACCCTAGACAGACAGTTATTGTACTCAAGAGGATAAAATTTGTACAAAGATATATTATTAAGAATCCATCCATAATAATTCTGCCCGAGGGCAGATCTTTCACTGCAATCATAGCTTTTCATGCTATGCTTTGCAGCTTTACTAGGGAATTATAGATGTGGTAGATTCCCGTTGCTTTCCACACCGGTGAAGGATGGTGATGATGATGGCCGGATGATTTTCGGGGACCGCTGGGCCCCAAGCTTCCTGACATTTGTCTTACAGGTGAGGAAAAAACCCAAACAAAACCCTCACCCAGGAGCCTGTCCTGACCGGGAATCAAACTTGGCCCACTGCGTGACAAGGCAGCACACTACCTCAAGACCACAGCGGTGAAAAAGAAAATTTAAAGCTTGAACTGGGACTTGAACCCCAGACCTCTGGTTATATTTATCAGTATGTAATTTCAAGAGACAATTCAAACGCTAACATTCCTTTCCTCATGAAAGAGGAATGTTAACATTTGTATCATATCTTGAATGGTGTTCGGATTGCATACTGACGAGTAGAACCAGACGTCCATTGAATTAAATTATATTAAGATTCTAATTATAATGTTTTTCTTACCGTGCTCAATGGCATTTACTCTTGAATTGTTAATTCTAATGGCTATATCAAGATTGTGGAAAGATAACTGCAGGGAACTGACTTTGACAAGTAATCTAAGTGCCTCTCGAAATTTTTCTTTCACATTCTTAAGATGGCTGCTGCTGCAACCAAGACCTATGCTCTTGAATTCATCTTCATCATCATTTTCTATCAATTCACAAGTTTGAAGCAATACACCTGAGGATCAATTTCAAACAAGTTTAATAGACTCGACTACCTGGCATAATGAGGTACATACAAGAGCAGATCAGATAGATTGGTATTCTATAATACCAGGTGTTTCTTAATGAATATCGGGGTTTTAAGGCTTTGTAATATCCATCCATAGTAATTCTGCCTGAGGACAGGTCCTTCACTGCAATCATAGCATTTTCATGCTATGCGTTGCAGTTTTACTAGGGAATTATAGGTGTGATAGCTACCCGTTGCTTTCCACACCTGTGAAGGATGATGATGATGATAAGGATGATCATGATGGCCGGATGATTTTCGGGGACCATTGGGCCCTAAGCTTCCTGACATTTGTCACCCAGGAATCTGTCCCGACTGGGAATCGAACCCGGGCCCGCTGCATGACAAGGCAGCATGCTACCTTGGACTACTTTGTAATATTTATTACCACATTTTACAGACTATAAGACACACTTTTTTCTTCGAAAAATTGACTCCAAAATTCAAGTGCAGCTTATACTCAAAATGAAATCTGGCAACATTGGATTCTGCTGGCAGCAGCAGTGCATCGATGTGACGAACATGAGTTGCAGGGATTCCCAAGCTGGCTAACACTGTCTCCCTCCTGCCCTGCCATCACAAACCCAGAACACTGTCTAGTCTATGATGCATCATTGCAGTCTAAGATGCCAGTGAATTTGAACAAATGGATGAAACCCAACATGAATTCACGCCGAAGGGAGCTTTATAAGACATATACAATCAAACAAGTGTGTCTGTGGATAAAACAGTCATAGTCTAGAGTGAGAGAAGACATTATTGTTAAATCTTTCAAAAAGTGCAGCATTAGTAACGCTCTCGATGGCAGTGAAGACCATCTTATACATCAAGTAGACAACAATGACAAAGAAGAAGAAGAAGCAGAAGAAAGTTCAGATGACGATTTTCAAGGATTTTAAAGATCATAACGGTTTTATAGACTAATATTTTTTTTTTAATCTTGCTTTGCAATCTAATAATAAAAATGGTAAAAATGTTTTTTTTAAATTGCTTAAAAATTAAGGTGCGTCTTATAGTCTGTAAAATACAGTACATTTAACATCATCTTGTATCTTGTAAGCGCATGTTTCCCTTAACAGAGATTTAGGCACTTTCCCCCTACAGGGAAGAATTTGAACCATACCAATTTAGTTACACTTGTTTTCATATAGATGTCATTTGAGTGGTCCGTGGTCAGTTCTGCCTCATACTGACATCTAGGAAACCAAGGTAGTACTAGGATGGGAAAATTTGGTAAATTTTGCTTAGAGGCCTTTTCATTCAGGCTTAAGGATCTTTTTACGAGCCTGAAAATCTTTAGACTTGGGACCCAAGGCTTAAAGTCCCTCCCAGAGGACTTGCTCCTTGGATTTTTCCATCCTAAAAAAAATCCATCAACCCTGGCTGGGTTTGAACCCATGACCCTCGGGACCAGAGGCAAGGAGCATAACCTCTAGTCCACCATGGCCGATTTAACATACAATTATAAATAATACACCAAATGAAAGAGGAATTCAAACAATTTTAGCTACAAGTGTTTAATGTGAGCACCATTTGTCACACAGAACACATTGAGTTAATAAGCTAGTTCTTTCCAAACCTTGATCAATGTGTCTGGAGTAATTGTTGCAACAACTGCTTCAATCCTCTGTCTTAAGTTGGATAGGTCAGTTGGTAGCATCAACCCCTGTATAATCTACTTCCCTTAAACCATTGTTAATGTTCCCACCTAATTCTTGGCCTGCCTGCCTGCTTTCCCTTTGTTTTCCTACAGAGTTTCCATGCCCCTCTTTTATTCCCCATCATATTTTCATAACTAACTAACTCACTGGCACTATCGAACCCATAGGTTCATAGACTCACGGACACAAGCTCTCCATACATCCCTATCCTGAGCTAATGTTTTCCAATCATCCCTTGTATAATCTACTTCCCTCAAATCATAGTTAATATTATTCTCCCACCTCATTCTTGGTCTACCAACCGGGCGTTTTCCCTCTGGTTTTCCTACAAGAAGCTTCCATGCATGTCTTTCATTCCCCATTCATGCCACATGTTCGACCTATCGCAGTCTATGAAACTTAACTATAATATAAATTTATTCATAAAATACTAGAATTTAAAAAAAAAATATGATAGCAAGATAATGTGACCTGACTGAGTGAATGAGTTATATTTGTGAATTCAAACATCCAGGGAATATAAAAGAGGAGTTACAAAACTCCTGACCTCAAAAAAAGATGCAGGCCAGTGAAAGTTAACACTTTAAACCTGGCTCTAGTATTGGTACTACAGAAGGCAATGCAATTCTTTTATGTTCTGTTTGACAGAAAGCAAGCTGCATTATCAACTATACATTGTACCATATGAAAGGGCAAACCTTCTAGCATTAGTATATTTCACCACATAACACTAGGATTCATTGGGTACGAGGTATTCAAATGTATCCAGGTTTAAAATTTTAATTACCTGCTTCCCTTAGTGAGATATCTAACTTCTTTCATGTTTGATATTTGAAAACCTGGGTAGCAAATATACATTGCCAACTTGTGTGGTCTCAAAGCTATGTAAATATTTGCAATATCTAAAAATAATTATATTTGAAGAGAAAAATGTACAGCTAGGCTGGGGTTTGAACCTAGGAACATTAGTTTTATACTCTAATGCTCTGCTACTGAGCAGGCCTCCAATCTGAATGCAAATTTTTCTCTTATACGTTTTCATGTCCAAGAATTAAATTAAATTCTCAGGAATTAAAATGTATAAGAGAATAATTTCGGACACGCCGTAGCATAGTGGTTAAGGCAGTGTGCTACAAACTGGAAGGTCGAGGATTCAAGTTCTGGTGGGGTCAGGATTTTTAAACTGACCCTAATCGACCATGGAAATGAGTACCAGACGCTTGTTCTGGGGTAAAGGCAGCCGTCATGCAGGGCTGACATCAAGTGCCGATCGTCTAGGAAAAGTGGGAGACTGAACCTCCTACTACACCAAGGGTCTCCTATGATCTGTAGTGGGATTACTTTACCTTTTTAAGAGAATAATTTGCTTTTAGATTGGAGGCCTGCTCAGTGGCAGCGCATTAGCATATGAAGCTAAAGAACATGGGTTCAAACCCCAGTCTAGGCATATATTTTTCTTATTTGAAGAGAAAAATTATATGCTCAGACTGGGACTCAAATCCAGGACCTTTGGCCTTCTAGACCAATGTTCTACCAACTGAGCTATCTGGGCGAGTTCCAATCAAAATGCAAATTTTTCTCTTATATACGTTGTAAATTCCCATGCACCAAATGGTTCTATCTTTGCAAATGGCAGCAAAAGATAAAAGTAAAGATTTCATAGCATTTGGTGCACGTGAATTGACAAAGTACATAGGAGAAAAATTTGCATTTTGATTGGAACTCGCACAGATAGCTCAGTTGGTAGTGCAATGGTCTACAATGTCAGAGGTTCTGGGTTTGAGTCCCAGTCTGAGCATATAATTTTCCTCTTCAAATACGATTTATCCATCATTGAGATGTATGAAATGGATAATAAAAACATTGATATATTATAGATCATTGGGCAGACCCTTCAAATGTTGGATTAAGACCGTAACAGACCGCTAGGTCTATAACACGAAAGGAAAAAGAAGAAGATATATTATATTTTTCTCTTCAAATATAATTTGAACTTCAATGAGAAATGTTAAATTTATAATAAAAACATCTACAAATAATACCTAAAGAATCCTGACAGGATAAATTATCTCTCTCATTTATCTACATACAGTACCATTAAGAAGATAAAAGAGACAACATCCAATAAAATTGACATTTCTTTCTAATTAAAAATTATATGTCACACAGAAGGGTTATGATAGTTGCCTTTATTTTAGTCACTGTTTTTAATGGCAAAACCTAAACTACGGATTTTTAAGTCCTTGTACTATTGAATAATTGTCTGCTTTTGACAATTTTGGGCTAAGATGTTAATTATAAAATTTTTACCTGGTAAGTCCTCAACTAAATTATTAAACTTCAAGTTATTCCAATATGGAGGCCTTTCGAAAACAATGTTTCATCATCATTTTGGGCTAGTGGTCAGTGTTCATGAGGTCCCAGGTTCGATACCTGGTCAAACCATAGGAATTTTTCCTGTGGTTGCCCATGGTCTGGAATTTAGGTTAAGAACTCTCCTGGCACTTCATTATCATTTATCACCTATCATAACTTCGGGGTAACGTAACTCCACCTTCTAGGCACCCCAGCTTCAGAAGTGGGTTACAATTAAGTCAATACCAAGAGAGAACATCAGAAATGTCAAAATGACAACCTGGGACATTGAATAAAAGAAAAAAAAACAACATTTTCAAATATAGTTGAAAACTTCAGAGATTTTTCCCCCTTCCCTTATTGATATGTGTCTTTAAAATTACATCGGTCTAAGACAATATCATAATAAGTAATGTTGCTCACCACACACATTCTCCGAGGATGACAGCACTGTACAGCACGCATGTGATGCAGAAATAAGTACAAAATTTGAGAAATCTCCACATATAAATTTAGCTTCAGAAAGTGAGAAATAAGCTGCATTCATTACATCACCCATTTTTCCTTTCAGTGCAGTAATATCTTGTGCTATACTACGACGTTTGTTTTCCAAGGCATCACACATTTCTTTTTCAACATTCGATGACTCCGCTGAGCATTGGTAAGCTTCATAAACATTGCCATCCTGTTTCTGATTAGTAAAATCCATTTTATATTAAATCTATTAAACATTCTAGTAGACCAGGCAGAGGCAGACCTACCAGTACTTATTTTGGGGAGGGGGGCTCTAAAGCTTTAAAAGAAATAAGGCTCATTGGACAGTGTCAACAAAATCAAAATGCAGAACTTATCATTGCCCTGAGGAGAAATATGCAATTCAAGTGATGACCTTTTGCGGGAAATACCCTTAGAAAAACTCCATGGCATAACAGGCCAATCAGCTGGCCTCACATTCACGTGTGTTCATCACAGAGGTAGACAATCATCCAGACAGTGTAAGGGTGACATGTGGTCGGATCCCCCAACCGTTATAGCTAGTTTTCTTAACCTGGAGTCACTACTTATTGTAACTAGCTAAATGCTTCATGATACTGGGTTGGCACCGGTCCCATACCAGCCAAAATTCCATGAGAAAATTCTTTCCCCATGGAGATTCAAACCAGTGCAAGTTTCGTAGCTCTGTGCCAAGGCATCCTACCTTAACAACTTGGCTAAGGCGCAGGATGGGAAATACCCTATACCTGGCAAAATTGTTTTGGACGATGAAGTTTTAGAACAAACAAACAAATTTAATTATTTGGGTTATAATTTAACATTTCAAGATGAAGCTGATACATCAAAGAAAATCCCAAATTTCACAAAAACAACGGGGATAATTAATAATATTATGAAACCATAAAATAACATAAGATTACGACTTTATAAGGTTCTTGCAAGACCAGTATTAAGATATGGTAGTGAAGCATGGACAATATGAAGAAGAGATGAATGCCGAATAACAGCAAATGAGATGAGATTTATGCACTGTACAGCAGGCTACACTAAGTGGGACCATAAAAAAGAATTAGGAAATAATGGAAAAATTGGGTGTATAACCCATTCTACATCATATACAGAACTACCAAGACAACTGGAAAGCCCATCTTCAACGAATATCATCTCACAGAATTCCAAAAGCTATGCTTCATTCATTACTATCCTCAAGGTAAAAGATCGCTGGGATGTCCAAAAAAGCGCTGTGTGGAAAATCCCTCTTTGAAACCTAATACTTGCATGGATGATGATGAATTTTGTGGATGTACATGATACTAGGGCATTCGATAATTAATGGCAACACTGCTATAACATCACAAAAACATTATTTAGGTCTGCCATGCAAATCTTAACAAATAACCCAAACATAGCATCTGAAATTGAGAAAACAGCAGTCACACAGTATGATACCCCATAATAACTGGACCCAAAGAAAACCACAAGTATGTTTAAAATCTCAGCAAAGCTTCCTAAGCATTGTACAAGAAATCAAACAGAAATTGCAACTTCCACATTCAAAAGAAAATATGCAGATGAGAAACAACCCTCTAGAATTTTTGGAAATCGAATATAACCTTCATTTAACAGAAGACATCAAGAAATCTGAAACTCCTCCATATATTTTAAAACAAATGTCACTGGAAATAATAAATCTAAGATACCCAGCTCCTGAATGGATACATATTTTTACAGATGGCTCCAGCCTACCAAATGATGGTGGCACTGGTGCAGTATGTCCACTTTTTTCCTTTTATCGTAAACTAAACACAAATTCAACAAACTTTGATGGCGAAATTCTAGCAATTTTCTTAAGTTACAAAATCTTTTATATCACATCCAAAAATTTACAAAAGTTGTAATTCTATGTGACTCCAAAGCAGCCATTCTTGCTATAACACGAGACACAACACCCCAAAAGCATCAAAATTATTGAATGTCACAAAATGATAAAACAGTTATCCCGTCTACATAAAAAGTTGTACTTCAATGGATTCCGGCCCATTGTGGAGTGACAGGCAATGAAATAGCCGATTTTCTAGCCAAGAAGGGTAGCAAAATTGTTTCAAACCCAACTTCTTCTGCTCCAGTTTCCTTTCACTCTATCAAAAGAATTATCTCAAATAAATACATCAATAAACTTAGAGAAGAATACACCACCAAAACATCTGGAAAGGATGGGAAAATCTACAAGCTTATGACATTACTACATTACAAAGAAAATCTGCAGTAGCAACATTCAGACTGCTAACGGGACATGACTGCTTGAATAAACACCTACACAGAATTGGCATAACAGATTCACCTAAATGCCCTTTTTGCAATTTAAATGAAGATATGGAAAGAAACCATCTCCTCCGTTGTCCAGCTTTTGTAGAAGAGACCAGCCTTTTTGCTAAATATTGGAGTGCAAGAGAGCGAATGATTTCATTATCAAGTGCTCCGACATTAGATACCAACCAACCAACCAACATTATTTAGGTTACTTTTGACATTACAAGCTTCATTTATAGTCTCCTGTAAAGTCAACTATATGTTACCAAATCCTTGTAAGACGGTGTATTCCATCTGCAGCACTATTTCTGGATATCTTTCTCTTCTGATCGATCTAGATTTTTCTGGGTAACAACTCTTAATTGAAATTAAATGTCTCATAGAGGTTTTTTGATCTTTGAGAATAAGTTATAGTCACAAGGGCTCCTGTTTGATGAATTTAGTGGATGTTCAAGAACTTCCTAATCCCACCTTCTAAACAAATTCTACAAACATCATTTTAGAGTGGTATTACTTACTAAATGTGAGAAACGGTGAATGTATTCACAAAATATTACTATTTCTAGACTTTCAATATTACAGGTTTAAACAACGAAGACTGCTCAACGATATACTACAAGATTACAATGGTCACCTTCAGGATTGCTGATTTACAACACTGTCTGGCCAAGATGCTGAAGATGATTAGAAGACTAATCAAAACATGTTCAAGAACAAATCAACATTAATATTGAGCTAAGATATAATAGAGTAAAAATAATTTAATTGTTGCAATTACTTATCAAATGCCCTACTACATCAATGAACGGTGAAAGATACATTTTATAGACTGTAGTCAATGAAATGCTTTATTTTAAATGTTTGAAGAATTATGATAAGAGAACACTCTTGATGGGCCACATTAAACTTTATTAGTTTCTACAGCTATGCAGCTGAGACTTGGACATTACAAAGAAGGAATTGAGCAGGATCCAAGCTATAGAAATGAAATTCTTATGTGGAATAGTACATAAAACAAGGAGAGATAGAATAAGGAATGACACAATCAGGAATTTACAAAAATATAGAAAAATTAACGACAGAAAAAAAAAATCTAGAATGGTTTGAACATTTAAAAAGAATGGAAAAGGAAAGACTGCCACGAAGACTCTTAAATCTCAAGATACAAGGAAAGACTACGAGAAAGATGGATTAACCAAGTGAAGAAAAGTTTACAAGAAAGAGGATACAACTGGAAAGAACTAAAAAAGAAGGAAAGCATGGGAAGATGGAGATGGTTGGAGGCACATTTGGAATTGACCTTCCAAAAGGAGGACACTGGGATCAGGTAAGTACATAATAGCACATAACATAACTGGGAGTCTCCCACAGTTAGATAAACATTGCAGTAAACTAACAGCAGCGAAATGAAATGCCTAAGAATAGGTATGATGCGAGATAAATTAAGAGAAATCAGACACAGAAGACACTAATAGATATGAATGAAGAGATACAGCATGTGTGCTGTATGTCAGAAGAAAGGAAACCCAAACACATCATGGAAATGCAAACCCAGGGAAGAATAGGAAGAGGAAGACCTAGAATTAAATGGAAAAAATTGCAATTAAGGGAATGGGACAAAACCAAAGGAAAACTAAGGTAGACATAAGCAAAATGCTGAGGAATAGAAGTCGATGAAGGAACCGAAAGAACCTGATATCTAAAACGATTATGAAGTAGTAGTAGTGGAAGAGGAATTAGACTAGGTAGCTCAGGTGGCAAAGCATCTATGCACTAAAGGCTATCCACTCTTAAAGTGATCCTCATCAAAACAAAACCATGTGACCTGCTCGCTTTTCATTGGTTATGGACACTGATGTCCAATGTAGAAGCAATAAGTATGTAAAAAAGTAGTTCCCTTCATTAAATTAAAAATATGTCCTCTGAATATACTTGTCAATCTAAAAGTAAAGTAAAGTAATCCCACTACAGGCCTCGGGAGGCCCTTGCTTCGTCAATGAAAATAATATTCAAAACAGAAAATATTCTAAAATATACCTAATCAATAATTACAACTTAAAATAGTTTATTACATATGGATGAGGCATTTGAATCATGCTTCAGTCGATTCTGAAGCAACAAAATTGCTGAAGGTGTTGAGTCTTCTGTTGCTGTGTCGCCATCTAAATTTTTAAAACACAAGTCTGGCAAACCTTTGACTAGTGGTAAAAAAAACAGTCATTTTAAATGTATTTCACACGTTCAGTGAAAAATCTCACCAGCTTTCTTGTAATCTACCCCATTCAATGATAACATATCTTATATACTTCACACGTGCCCTGTCAATGTGACAATAATTGTGACGCAAATGGCGGAAGGATACAATTGGAGTTTATGTTAGGATCACTCTAAGAGCGGATAAGGTATAGATGGGTTACACAATGGAGGATGGAGATTTTTCTTAATTTGTTTTCGACAAGCACCATATCCTACTCAGCCTCTTATAAAATGAACATCTAACATTTTTGGGCATAAAGTTGCCTGGAGCATAGAGTTAGCTATTCTACTTCTTTCTCATAATGTTGGCTACAGTCTGTATGGGTAAATTAACCTAGAAAATATCCCTAAAAAAAATCACTAACCAAGAAAATGAAATATTCAAAAGGAGAGACTTGCATATTTAAAAAAATTCTAAAACTATTTACTTTAAATATACAAGTAGGCATTTGTAGCAAATAATATGATAGGATACATATAAACTAAAATAAAACTCTAATAAACATAGATATAAAACTAAAATGTTCCGAAAATATAATAAAAAGTATACCATAAGATAAACATGTCTTATAATAAATCATTAGAATCAGAAAATTACAAGGATTATGGAAATCATATCAAAATTTGTATTATATTTTCCGAACATTTTAGTTTTATATCTATGTATATTAGAGTTTTATTTTAGTTTATATGTAACCTATCATATTATTCGCTACAAGTCTTGTGTTCATGTCTTACTAACTGAATGATGTAGTACCAAAGTTTGGTGGTAGATTGAGAATGTATTTATAGTCATTTGTCCTACAATTGGCAAGTACTGATAGAAAACACCTTTAATTTAAATTCAACCACTTAACTATTCAACAAAAAAAAATAATTACAAACTGTTTTACTCCCTTACCCCTTCGAGGCAATGACATTTTCATACTGTGTAGGCATTATGACAGTTTTATTAATAAGGCAAGATGTTTGTGCAACATCTCCATGGCGATTAATACAATAGTTTGTTTTAAATCCTAATTGTTGAGATTCATTCTAAGATTCTACTTTCGTTCCGGTACAGTGATTTCTGCTACAACTAAAATACAGATAGGCTCAAATGTTAATTTTTCTTTTTTAAATTAGATTCTATCCAGGATTGGAAAATGTTAATTCAAATAAAAACATTGAAAATATGAAGTTTTACTGCTAAAAAGTAATGTATAAATTCCCAATAAAAATACTTCTGAATAGAAGATCCAGTTGGTGTGATGCACGGTTACTTAAATATTGATTTATTTTTCTTCTTTTATTTGTAGCGACAGCTATTAGCCTTCGGACGAACAAGAATTGTATAATGTTAATATTATTCGTTTTTAAACATCTTAATGATGGACAAATTATATTTGAAAAGAAAAATATATGCCTAGACTGGGGTTTGAACCCAGGACCTTTGACTTTCTATGTCAATGCTCTTCCATCTGAGCCACCTAGGTCTCCAATCTAAACACATATTTTTCTCTTACACATAGTTAATTCCCTAACCCCAAATGCTACGAGCCGTTGCTACGATTTTGCAAATGGCAGCTTCTTTATTAAGAAGACTTTTTATTGGGAATTTAAACGTTATTTATAAAGCCAGTAGTGATTCTATGTGTAAGAGAAAAATAAGCATTTAGATTGGAGGCCTAAGTGGCTCAGATGGAAGAGCACTGACATAGAAAGTCAAAGGTCCTGGGTTCAAACCCCAGTCTAGGCGTATATTTTTCTTTTCAAATATAATTAGAGAATTGTATAAGTTGAAAGAAATGTTAATGTTTGTATTGTCGTTTGAATGTGTAATGGACAGCACACTCGTACGGAGAAAGAGAGGTCCAGGGTCTAAATGTTAATTTTTCTTTCTTAAATTACATTCTAGCCAGGATTGGAAAATGTTAATATAAATAAAAACATTGAAAATAATACTCTTAGTCATATTTCAGCTTTTTATGTCTTCGTAGACATGTTTAATAATATTATTGCAACTAATAAACTGAAACGCATCTTACAAAAAAAACAACAATTTATGAGGTAAGATGAATACAGACCAAATTTATTAAGAGAACCTCATAATGTTACTTCCTAATATATTTTCATAATACTACTACAACTACTATTGCTGCTGCTACAATTACTACTACTACTACTACCGAACACAGCGGAACATTTACCTGCTTTGTTTGTGGATGATTTGTGAACTAATGCCGTGTCATCCTGCATACACTCACTTTGCATCAGTCTGTAGCATCGAGGAGTGCAGCAATTACCTTAAATAAGCTGGGTACGTGCCTCATTTGCTATTTGTTCCTTACTATACATGGGTAGTATCTACGTCCACAGAACGCAGCAACAATGCTGCTATGACTGGAGGTAAAAATTCCACTGTGTCGTATAATAATAATAATAATAATAATAATAATAATAATAATAATAATAATAATAATAGACAATTTAAAACCGAGTTGGATAAAATGTTTTTATATTTAACCTCATAAGTTCCATGTTTTCTCCACAATACCGATTTCAAAGATCATTTGCCTTCATCTTCAGTGAAACTTCAACTGTTGAAATTTTGCCGATACCAGCATCTTCCTGAAACTGCCATCGAATAGCCCATTTGTTAAGAATGTCTGCGGTTAAGTATTCTGCTCATTGCCGGGTACTTCAAAAAAATTCAATGGTTCTCTATGTATCTTCTGAATTGTAAAGATATTTTCCCAAACTGTTAATTCCAAAGGCTTCATTAAATGTTTTTTAAAGTTTAGTTGCCCTCGTTCCAATTATGATGAGTCGCTAGCCACCTAACGCGCTTGCAATTGCCACTATTTTCTATTCAATTTCACCATTATTAATATTTCTGAAGTGTTCTTTTACAAATTGCCTTTGAAACCAGTAACATGAAAACAAGAAACTTTATGAAATGAGACGTAAAAAACATTTTATTCAACTCATTTGTCAATTGAAAATTACCTCATAGTATTACTTCCAACTGTAGTTTTGATTTAAATAAATTGACAGTTGAGATGTGATATTTTTAAGCCATTTATTAGTTTAACATAGCATTTTATAAGATGTGGAATGTTTAATTTAATATAATTTACATGAATATCTACACTAGACCTCAACCATCTAAACAGCCCACTATACAACAACAAGAATGTTGATCTGTTTCCACTGTCCTGCAGTGACATGGATATCTTACACTCCACCATAATGTACAATCTGACATATAATACAATAAAAATGATGAATACAAAAATGTAAGCATTGCCTAAAAAGACAAACATTTCCTTTTATATTCACACATTTTTATAATATTTTCTAAGGTATAAAATTAGACGAATGAAAAGAAAATCACTTCAATATACTCCCTTATTATTGTTTAGAAAAGCAGATCTTCATCTCCTTCGTCCAGCATATTAGGAGCGTGGTAATCAAGACCTTTCTGTATTGCTTCCTTCATCTTCTCCTCAACTATAGCTTCTGCTTTCTGTCGTGCAGCCTTCTTTTTATCCTGAATCTTCTTCAATCTGTAAAATTCCTCTCTTTCCAATTCATCTAATTCAGATATGATGTATTGTAATGTTTTCTCAATCCGTGGGATGATTACTGCAAAATAAATAAAAAATCCTACAGTATTATAACAAAATTAACAGAAAATAAAATAAATTAATTAAAAATAAAACTTAGTTTTATTTGATTTTCATATTATTAAGATATAATTCAGTGATAGCAGTTTCGGTATACTGTACCTTCTTCAGACATGTTAACAAATTATGAATTGTGTTATTATAGTACATTAGTCTGTACTCTGAATCTTACACAATATCTATGGCTAGAGCATGGAACTCACTTCCCAGTCATGTCAGGGACTGTCAATCGCTATCATTATTTAAATCCAAATTAACTAATATCTTAAGTTCGACACAATGAAAACATTAACTGCATAACAACTATATAGAGCATTCCATTAATAATCATCTAGGAAGCTACTTACTTTATTTTATATCATTTTAATTTTATTATATTCTATGTTTTTGTTGGTATTAGCTAGTATTAGATCACATCATCATTGTATTTTGTTTAGTCTGTATTTTAATATCTTAAAATTGTAATATGTACGTAATTTTTGTATAATTTTACTATTTGCTGGTTGAGTGGAAGAGAAGGCCTTATGGCCTTAACTCTGCCAGCTAAAATAAATCATTATTATTATTATTATTATTATTATTATTAGTGATGGGTAATTCAAGAGTGAGTCGTTTAAAAAGAATGCTTCACTACTGTGAAGTGTCAAAAAGTTACTCACTTTTAGTGAACTGCCAGTTCAGAGTTCACTACGGTTCACTACTGCTACTTGAAATTAAAATTTATTTTTTATTTCAAGCTCTAGGTGTCTCACTCCAAATCAACTTTCACTCATTCGTTGATTACTCTACATTTCTCCGCCCATCGACCTTGCATGTCCCCACCTCTTTCCTACGTCATCCATATCATTCGTACCACAGCGAGTGTCTGAGAGGAACGAACTATCTTGCCAGAGTGAACTGCCATAGAGGAACGAACTATCTTGTCTGAGTGAAGTTACGTAGAAGAACGAACTATCTTGGAAGAGTGAAGTGTCTTAGATGAATGAAGTGGTATCAAAGAACGAACTACCTTGGAAGAGTAAAGTGCCTCAGATGAACGAAGTGATATCAAAGAACGAACTATCTTGGAAGAGTGAAGTGTCTTAGAGGAACGAACTATCTTGACAGACTGAACTGGCTTTAAACAGTACTTCAAACTCTCAACATTCGACAAGCTCATTCATTCATTACATGTACTGGAGACAAGTTTACTTTTGAAGGTAGGCTTTATTGCCCAAGGAATTAATTACAGAAAATGTATTGTTGAATTACACTGAGCAACAAAAACAACAAAAAATAAACTTTTTTTGTCTCAGAAAGAAAAAATGTGATTCTGATACTATTTTTTTCTCCTGAATTCAAATATGATATTGGTTTTTCTCCATCACATAAGGGTTCCGAGAGACAGGAATTTATAATTTCAAACACTTTAATATTTTCTACATTCATAACTACATAATATTTGAACATTCGGACTCGGTTAGAAAGTAAGAAATGACAAATTTCTGCTATATTTCGCCTGTGGAGCATCCCTCTTGATGGTCCAAATAATTGGCCAGCATATAGGATTCCATTTGCCTTGATATCTCTTTTCCATAGCTGAAATCTCCTAATGAAAGTGTTCTGTGTGCTCATTGCTCAATGGACAAAAAAGTTTATTAAAAAAATAATGATTTAAATCCATTAATTGAAATTGAAATAAAAAAACTGTGGGTGATGGAGAAGTTCCGAATACATATTTTGAAGACACGTTAAAAAATTGCATTAAGTACAACTATTGGTACTCATGAGACAAAAATCATGTTGATCAGCGTAATTGTATAAGATGGATATTTTAGGAAAGGTAACTGGAGATTAAGAATCTCCAGTGGGTATAGGAAGGTTATGAAGTGAAAGGATATTTGGTTAAGGACAGCGGTTCGCTGCTCCTATTAGTCGCCTTTTACGACAGGGGGAGGTCCCATGGTGCTATTCTACAACCCGGCACCACACGGGGAAATCATATGTAATACTAGTAAAAAAATTAGAAAACTTTTTATTCAATGCCTTAGGTTGTCATTTCGACATTTCTGGTGTTCTCTCCTAGCATTGGCTTAATTATAACCCACTTCTGAAGTCGGGTCACCTAGAAGGCGGAGTTACATTACCCCAATGATATGATGGGTAATAAATGATAATGAAGTGCTAGGAGAGTTTTTAAACTAAACTTAACCTAAATTCCAGACCATGGGCACCACAGGAATGATTCCCTTTAAGGAAAAATTCTTATGGTTTGACTGGGAATACTTCATGACCAATAGTCAGAAACACTGACCACTAGCCCATGAGGCTGGTCAACTAAAAGATACCAAAATTGCTTGTAATTTGCAGCCAACATGAATATTTGATTGAGAAAGAACACATATGTTTTAAAACTGTGAAAGAAGGTAGGTAAGGTAAGGTAAGGTAAGGTAGATATGTAAAAAGGAAGGAAGGAAATGAGAAATGGGAGGGTGAGGAAGAAATTATGGAAGAGATGGAAGTAGGTAAGAAAACTTCTGTGAGCCAGGATCTAGAAAAAAAACTTACCATGTTCAATGGCATTCACTCTTCTGTTGGTGATTTTAATCACTTCATCTAGCGTAACAAATGATGTCTGCAATGATGCTAATTCCACCAGCAACTTTACAGCACTCTGGTAGTTCTTCTTCAATTTTGCAAGTTGTTGTCCTCCTCGTGCCAAACCAGCTAATTCATAAGTATCAGTACCATCTTGGTAACTTTCAAATACTGGAAGAGTCACACCTGCCACATTGTCTTTCTTTGTTCGGATCTTAATTTGAGCCTTTGTCACATTTTGCAACACGACTTGGTTAAAATCGCCAGTTGCAAATTTAGCTTCGGCCAAGGAAAATGCTGCCTCTTTCATTACTTCTCCCATTAAAGTTTTAGTCTACAATAGCAGAAAAGAAAATAATGCCATTAAGGGGTGATGGGTGAAATTTCTACATTTTTTGAGCTAGAGACTTGATTTTTTGTACAGACATTCACTGCATGATACATAATGATGTGTTTAAGTTTCATTCTTATGAGACATTTATTTTATGAATTATTAAATTATATTTAAAAACAAATTGCATATATTATAATTAAATGGGTTCTACCATTTTTTAGTAAAATGTTTGATTTTTTACAAAACCCCTAAAATATTTAGAAAAATATCATACATTAGAATTCTTATAATGTGAATACAAAGGGAGAAAAAAACAATGTTGTACCTCAAGCATGGAATTACAAAAAAATAATAATAATTGCATACACTTTATTTTTTATTTCTTAAAATACTACTTCAATCATGAAACCCATGTACTGCTTTGTTACCCACTGTTTTTAGGACATGCAGGAATAATTTGAACCTTCTAGGACAAAATTTCTAAATTCCATTCAATTTTGAATGTACAAAAATGCAGTTGAAATAAAAGTGTGGAAAAACAAGTTTAAAGATTTGCATGCAGGTAGTATTTAACTGGCGCAGTCTTTTAACTCTGATGTAATTTAAAGCACTTAGAAGCGCCATAGGCCTCTAAAACTTTGCCAACATATACATTAGAGTACAGGCTATTTTTTTAGCACAAAAAACAAAAAATGCCAATTTTGAACTCAAATGGTCAATTTTTCACCCATCACCCCCCTTAATACAACATGCTATTAGAAAGTATTCAACATTACCACAATTTCAGTATTACTTTAAATTGGTTCTGGGGTAAAAACTGAACCTCCAAACAACTCATGTAAGTTAATAGGAACGTACTTCCAATAACAACATGCAATCCATGGAAACCTATTTTTGGTTTTAAAACAAATATCAAGTATTGACTTTTTAGGAATTAACACTATGATGTATTATTCATTTAAGTAAAATTTTATCACCTCACCTTATATTCTTCTTCTGTTTAAACCGGATTCGGGATCTTATTCGGTTCCATGCTCACTATTTTCACAACCGTTGTTATATTGTCTTGAAGAGCCACCTCCTGCACCCTCTTTTGGTAAACTGAATAACCTCGAAATTAAATAATTTTCCTTGGGAATTTCAAAGTTCATTAATCTCTCCTTTTCTTTTTTTGAATGCTTTGAGAAAAAATCTACATTGAAAAAAACGAAAAGAAAAATTAATGAACTTTGAGATTCCTGGGAAAATTATTTGATTTTGAGGTTCTTCAATCTACCAATAGAGGGAGCAGGAGGCAGCTCTTCATGATGACATAACGATCTTGAAAATACTGAGAATGGAACTGAATAAGGTCCCGAAACCAGTCTAAGAAGAAGAAGGAGAATATGAGGTGAGGTAATAAATTTTACATAAATAAATATTAAGTATGTCTAAGTATAAAATAGAAGTTGGGGAAAGCAGATTACATTCAATCTTTATCTAAATCTGTTGTTCCTGTTTCAAAAACATTGCGATAACACTATATTAGACCACCAGCTAACACAAAGCTCTAAACAAAACTTACTGACATCATCATCATCATCATAGTAATACCTTAGTTGCTTGCTAGATGTCTAATTGGGTCGGTATGTTGACTGTATACCATTCATAACATCTATGGGCAAATAAACGAAACTAAATTAACTTGGTCTACTATCTCTTAACAAGGGGCATGCCATAGCATAGTGGTTAAGGCATTATGCTACAAGCCAGAAGGTCCAGGGTTCGAGTCCCAGTGGGGTCAGGATTTTTAAACTGACCCAAACCCTCTGGTAGCACTATGGCCCTGGGTTCAATCTAACTGAAATGAGTACCAGTTGCTTTTTCTGGGGGTAAAGACGGCCATCATGCAGGACTCACAACCTGGCTGACATCAAGTGCCGATTGTCCAGAAAAGTGGGAGCCTGGCTCAACTGCACTTCTACTATCGCTTGATTTTTTAGTTATATTGTTGTAAACTATAGCTTTTCTTCTGTATTTACTAACATTATTTAATATTTTAAACTTTTTCAAACAATTTTTATAACTAATTGTAGGCTTTCACGGCCGGCGTCTTCATCCATATTCTTCCGGGCTTATAGGCCGTGGTCTGGTTGTCTTCTTACTCGACGTTTCGTCTACTGCTGCGGTAGACATCATCAGGAGATACTGCGTGCTCTCTGTGAACTCCTCAAATGGCACTACAGCACAAAACTCGGTCCGCGCAGAAACCCCCCCCCCACCCGGGGTTTAGCTATAAATAGAGAGACAGTTTTCAACGACCAGCCAGTCTGCAGCTGACTGTTGAGCACGCAGTTTCTCCTGATGATGTCTACCGTAGCAGTAGACGAAACGTCGAGTAAGAAGACAACCAGACCATGGCCTATAAGCCCAGAAGACGAACCAAATATGGATGAATTTTTATAACATTATTAGACAATTTTGAAGTATTTATTTAAATATGCAAATCACAGTATTATGACACTGTTAGACAATATTGTGATGCTAATTGCTATATTTCTCCACAGAGTATATTACTTAGTCTATGATCGCTGTTTTGAGTTATCGCTGGTTGGATCAGTGTTAGGGAGTGATAAGTAAGTCTACACACATCTTTAATAAACGTTTGGTAATTTTAATATTATTAGTATATTTTTTAACATAGATTTGGGGCTTTATTGCAAATATTGGTAATTTAAATTTCATAGCGACGGATAGTAATCAAGCATGGTAATCAATATGTGGTTCGATCGTGGGTTATCGCTGGCTCTATAAACTCTGGCGCATGCACACTGTTATTCTATAGGACTTTGAAAATATTTCACGCTAGTTTAAGTGCAGTTTTTCCGGGAGCCTTGACCTCCTACTACCCCAAGGGCCTCCTGAGGCCTGTAGTGGGATACCTTTACCTTAGCTTACCTCTTAACAAAGGAGAGGCTAATAGCTATGCCACTGTAGTATTGTAGAATATGCTTAGCAATTAGTGGTCCATGTGAAGATACACACAGCCTCAGAATTGCTCATCATTGCTAGTTCAGCCCAAGTTAGTGTACATCAGATCAGTATACAGTTGAAAATCTGACATCATAACGGAAAGTTGGCTATTCTGTTTGACTAGTAACTAATGTAGGTGGACTCCTGGCATGGAATCCCTGCCTTTGCTATTTATCTGATTTTTAAATTATGGTATCAAACCATCTATGCTGTATACCCCAACTGAATTTTCACTCCGAAGTTAGCAAAATGGTTGAAAGATTTGTCTTGTCTGAATATTTTCAAAACACACACACACATATATATATATTCAGACCAACGGATCTGTGCCACTATAGCCACTGTGTCGTTCTTAGACACTCCCCTCCCCTACATCAAATGACAGCCAAAGGTAGCTTATCGAGTAGGGGTGTTGCCAAACTTCCCCAGTGTCATGGCTCTGGAATATTGAATAATGTAAGGTTGGAGTCGAGTTGACAACACTGGAGTGCAAGTGAAAGAGAGAGATAGGAATGCAGGGAGGGAAATGATTTGCCGATGCAGAAAGGAAGTAGGCTTTAGTTCGCATATCTTATGGGGGCATAGATCCGTTGGACAGATAGACAAAATATATATATATATATATAAAAACTTACCTCAATAATTTTCCCCAGAATCTGTCGGAATCTCATTTGCAATGCATCTGCTTTCTTTTTAAGGAGACTGTGACCCTTCTGAGCTCCTTTTAGTCTAGCTTTCATTAACATTTGTGCTCTAAAAAAATGTATATAATAAATTATCAATATTTTTTTATGTACCACATAGACCTACTTAAAATTTGTTGTGACAGTATACAATGTTATATAGCAAATAATGTGATTAAGAAAATAATACTAATCGAAGGTAAATAAAATTGTAATCAACGTACCCTCTTGAAGGAAATATCGGTAATCTATCTTTGTTAGACATTTTTCAATTTTAATCAGAAACTTCAAAGTATAGAACTTCTCAATGAAAGCACGAGCAAAGTCAGCTGACCACTTCCACTTGGTTCGGTACAAATCGATAATCTCCGTGAACATTCGGTTTTCTTACCTGTTCTCTTACTTCGTTCTCTATGTTTCTTACAGAGTGACCATACATAGGAGACCAAATTCGTACAAATCACAAGTAGAATCAAATGTAATTAAATGATTACTTACCTACAAAGTGCAAATGTATGATCTATTTTTAAAGACAATATATGGAAATATAATTAATATTGATCTATTTTCTGTTTTAATTAGTTATTTTAGTTAAAGTTTAATTTCGTTCAGTTGCCTGTTTGTCGATTATAAAATTTTTAATTTTGTTTTCGCGCCTGATTAAATTTACGTAAAAGAATTTTAACCGAAACACCCCATAGAGGATAATAATAATAATTATTAGTATAATCCTTTCACATTTTCTTATTTTTTCTATTGTATTAACGAACTTACAGCAAGCGTGTGCGAATATTAACATAGTATTAACGGTTATCATTATGGAATCAGATGAAAGTGTATCTCAATCTTCGGAGTATTCTACAGAAGATTTTAAAAACATCAGCTTGAATCAACTTTACAAGTACTCAATAGAAAGAAAGGCGAAATTAATATCTCTGTTAGAACAGCATTGTAAATTGGAAGAAAACAATTATGTAGTACAGGCATCCAGAGATGAACACGAATTTCTCACTTTTAAAATTCGTTTTTTGAAATCAACTTCTCAAACAAATTCAAAAGCAATATCCACAGCAGTGGCAGCAGTTTCCCATACATATTCAGTTGGATGTCAAGAGGACGTTAAAGGAGGAATTGGGAAATCTAAGAGCTCTACTGGATGAGAAAGTGGAGAAGTTAAAAAAAGACAGAACTCATCTTGCAGGTAAAAATAGTCAACTTCAATTAATTTTAGTAATTAATAATTTACGAAATAATGTGTAAAGTTCATGTTTGGAGTTTTATTGTGTAGATTGTCACGGATTCCATTGCTTGTTCATTCTGGGGCACTCTAAGTTGTGTGGACAAGGAGTTTTCTCCATGGTGCGACTGGCCTAGGTTCTTATCCTATCATCCGGCTGCTGGCCTCACATCCATGTGTTTATGACAAAGGTGGATGATCTATTACTCCACCAGTAATCTGCACAGGCGGAAAATATGTTAACTAACAAGCTGTCTTTCTTGTCCTTACTATATTGCCACTTTCTGTTCTCTGTATATGTTCTTTGGCAAGTAGAGAGCTGACAAATACTATGAATTTTAATGGTCCGTCCTTCTACGTGGCCATTGGCAAAATGACTAATTTGACAACCCTGTTACTATTGGGGTTATGTGTAGGAATGGGCTGCCCCTTCTCATTATATGTTGCCATTTGTGATTTATTGTGAAGCTGGTAATGGAGAGATGACAAATACTGTGACTTTAAATGATCTGACCATGTTTAAATTACTAATTTGACAACCATGTTAAGATCTTTCACACGTGTTTAGGGATTCTCCGCTCACACTTAAAACTGAAACATTTCAGTACATGATCGAATATACAGTCTTCTCCTACATCCCTTCCACAGATTCAGTAGTTTGGCAACACTAGCGCTAAAACTCTTCCCCTCCGCCCGTGCAAAGTTAACTTGGTTGTATAATAGACAGTATATAATAGGGGTGACATGTGGTCAGCATGTCAAGCCCCCACCCGTTATAACTGGTTTTCTCAACCTGTAGCCACTACTTATTGTAGCTACCCAAATTCCTCATGATGCTGGGTGGAGACCAGTCCCATACTAGCTGAAATTCCATGAGAAAATTTCTTTCCCTATGGGGACCAGCGCAAGTCCCCTAGCTGTGCACCAAGGCATCTTGTCTTAAACCGCTCGGCTATGATATGGGATGGACAAGGAGTTAGCCAAAGTTTATGTTGTCAGGTCTCTTATTATAGTCGGGGCAGTTTGATCTTGGCCAATCAGATTTTGGCATGTATAATTTTCTCAAGATATTAACAATGCTGTCAATCAAGCCAAAAGTAACATTCTCTGGCTCTACTGTAGTTTAAGTCTCATTAATGCTACATCCCTGCACTATTTAGCTTTTTCATTCCTACTATTTCAACATTTTCTAACAATTCTCAAAATGAATGTTTTCTTTTTTATTTTTCAATTCTTAAATATTTATGTATGCAAAATCTCTCAATCTTTTCCTGTAAGTTCTACAGACCATAGTGTGCATGTGCAAGGCTTTGTAAACAGATGGCAGGACAACCTGTGCTACCTGTATAACCAAGATTTAAAATAAGAAATTGGATTTTTTTACTAGGTTAAGAAGGGGTACAATAGTGCTTACCAAATTAGTTTATAGTTTAGTGACATAATACATAAATGATTTACTTTGGTTACGAAATTACAAGTTGGTGTACATCCATATTTTAAAAGAATGTTTGGGAATTTATTGCGAAGGTTGGTCTTATCGATTGCACAGATAGTCCTACCATCTATAACCCTTGTGCATGCACACTGCGATTCTGCAGGAGGTAGAAAAATTCTTGGTGAGGTGTAAACTGCAGTTTCTCTGTTGCTCTTACATATTGAGGAATTTGAGCATGAGTATTTCACATTACAGGAAACGAATATATATTGTAAATTATGCCATAGAAAATTTAAGGGACAGAGATGAATTTTTAGAGAGATACACTGTAAATCTAATCAACATATAACTTCTTCTTCTTCTCCATTGTAGTTTAATATCTCACTTTATATGTACATTTACATGCATCACACCTTCTGGGTCTTCTACTGGCACAACCAATCAGGAGAAATATTTTAAACTTTGGATCACACAAACAAAAAAAAAAAAACTACATGAAAGAGGCAAGGCGCCCCCCTACCAGACAGATGATGACCCTCACATCCACCGTGTGGTAAACACAGCAGTAGACAATCATTTACAGCCAGTGTAGAGGTGACGTGGTCAGCATGTCATGTCTCCAGCTGTTTTTAGATGGTTTTTCTCAACCTGGAGCTGCTACAAATTCCTCACAACACTGACCGTGGTCATAACTGATCCATACTGGCCAAAAGTCCATGATAAAATTTCGTCCCCATGAGAGACTAAAACCAGGGGAAGGCCCCTAGCTCTGTGCAAAGACATCTTCTCGCCTAACACTAGGCTTGTGGCGCTCCCGCTTATTGGTGGTTCCTTTATTCGCGGGTTATATTTTTAAATTTTTTTTTTTTAATTAAAAACACGACAGTTCCTGTATGTCAGGGCTATATAAATTTCTTTAGTTTGCGGATCCAGTTGGCTATATTAGAAGATTTCTGTTGTCTTTATTAACCATCAGCAGTTTTTTTTACTGCAGGCAGGTGCCAAGGCAGCTTTTACAAATAGTGATTGAAACCAAATGGACAAATAAATAATCAAAAGAAACCTTATTGTCACCTAACTCTAAAGTCATTGTTAAAAGCTGTTGTATTGCACATGCCGATATGTACTTTGATAAATGCCTCCATCGCCACAATCAGTATATTATTGTTTCAACTTGTCATTCGTTGCAATAATTTTGATTGAATAACACAATGTCTCATGTGCTTGTTTCCAAGTTTATAATATCCAGTAAAACAAAAGAAAAATTAGTACAGAAGAGGAAAAAAAAAAAGTGTGTCCGCTTCTAAAGTATAAAATAAAAAATGCTTGACCATTTATAGCGCGTCGGCGAGTTGTTTTTGTGTAGAAAATAAACTATGGTTCAATGTTATTTAGGAATAAAGAAAGAAAAATCGAACACAATATAAGGAATTTCATTGCAGGATTTCACAGCTAATATCAATCTGAATTGAAAGACCTTTTAAAAGTGGCCAATAACAGGGAATACAAAATTAACAAGTTCTTTAAGTACTTGCCTTAACCATGGACAATAATAAGTATTAGAAATATTTTCAGAAGCTCTATTTAATTGGATTTTATTTTGATAATTTTTATTTTATTCTGTAACCTTGGAAAGTTATGAAAATAGATAAAAATAAAAAGTTTATAGTTCCAAATTCGCAGTTTCTGTATTTGCAGCATATTTGCAGAACATATCCCTCGCGAATAAGGAGCTTTTACTGTGTATATATGCATGTACCTCAGGGCAATAATTACTTTCAACAACAGTGATTTGTCTGTATTTTTTTATTATGGTAATACATAATTTCCCTAACAATCCCTGAAAAAATATATTTTATTTTAATTCAATGCCCCAGGTTGTCATTTCAACATTTCTGGTGTTCTCTCCTGGCATCGGCTTAATTAAAACCCACTTTTGAAGTTGAAGGAACTGAAGGAAAACAGTTACGTTACCCCGATGGTTGTGATGTGGAGGGGGTGGGTGATAAATGATACTGAAGCACCAGGAGAGTTCGAAACCTAAATTTCCAGGACCATGGGGCAACCACAGGAATAATTCCCTTTAGGGAAAAATTCCTATGGTTTGACCGGGAATCGAATCCAGGACCTCATGAACAGTAGTCAGAAATGCTGACCACTAGTCCATGAAGCTGCCATCTCTGAAAATATTATGGTATGTGGTAATTGATGAAATTCTTTTTATTTTTTTTAAGATATCTCGAAAGGAAAGAATAAAAGAAAAAGAATGAAATGGGTGTATAAACGATGAAGGATTATTGAGGAACAACAGATGATGAGGGGACAATGCAATATGCAGCTAGTAAACTGAACAGAATGTTCAAACACTACAAAAGCCAATTAAATGATATGTTAGATGAATTGTTCCCTGATGGTGTGACAAACATTTTGGAAGATGTCTGTAAAGTTTATTTTGATGACAACATCAGTGATCCATACATCTCTCTGCAAGAAGATTACCAATGGAAATATGTTCAATTGCTACTTGATTCCTGCATTATAACTAGACATCCTCATGATAAAACCAAAATACGTCTAACTAATTTCTTTGAGTAAAATTATAAATATTGATGTGTTTAATAAATAGGGTGAATCTGGTCATCTTACCTCATAAATACTTGATGTTTCAATTAATAAATTTATTTAGATCTAACAACTCACCTCATAATAAATAAGTTTTGTCTCTAATGGTTTATTCCTATTCTCAGAAAAACTTGATTAAGTTTTGTCTGTCTTCGTCTTACTTCATAAATAGTTGTCTCTTGTAAGATGAGTTTAAGACTGATCTTATTTGAAGAGAGAAATTTCCACCTAGACCGAGACTCGAACCTGGGACCTTTGGCTTTCCAGGCCAAATGCCCTACCAACTGAGCTACCGAGGCAAGTTGCAATCTAGATGCAAATTTTCCTCTTGTATACATTGTAATTCCCTCATGCCAAATGCTATGAAGCCTTTGCTTCTATCTTTGCAAATGGCAGCTTCTTAGTTAAGATATTTTTATTTGGGAATTTAAACACTACTTTATAAAGCCAGTAGGGCTTCTATTGATGTTTTTATTATTAATTTAACACTTCTCACTGAAGGATAAATTATATTTGAGAGAGCTTTTGATTCATGTAGATGTTTTTCGGACCAAGCATGAGCAGCTATTGCTGACTTTTCCACTTCACCATTTTTGACATTTCTAAGATGTTCTTTCACCCTTGTTTTGAAATTTATTTTTGTTTTTCCTATGTAAATTTTGTCACAATTACTGCATTTGATCTGATAAATTTCTGATTTGTTTTCTTCATTTTTTTTTATTTTTACTGGTTTTAATTATCCTATTTAGGCTGTATTCGTTCTTTGGTGCCAATCTTACATTAAACTTTTCAAGATAGTATTGAAGATGAAGCTACCCAGGCTTTGAAATCACAATATACTTAGAAAACTGGTTATGAGGAGAGGTATAAAACATTTTAATTTATCTTAAATTAAACCTCATAGTGATTAATTCCTATAAAAGTTCAATATCATCCTATTACAAAATTACAAATAAAAATTGTTTTACTTGTTGAAATATTTTATATTAACAACTAATTACATTTACAGATTCTGCATATATCAATTCCTGCCACACATGCATGCACAAACATACAAACATTCTTGCCTCGTCTAATATAAGTTTATTTGCCATAGATTTTAGTTAGTTTACTGGCAAGACACACATATAATATTCACAAACACCATATCCTGCAAAGAAAAGAAAGGATAGAGAGCAATTCATTCAATCTATAAAGAATCATTCTTCTCTCCTCATTTTCCTCCTTCAGCATTGCTTCTTGTCCTTAGTAACCTTATGGGAAGATACATTTTTTTGTTGCACTGAATTATATAAGGTTGTGCACATGCAGTCTTCTTAGTTTGGAGTATTCACAACCTGTGCACACATCCTGGCTTCACAATAAAGGCACATCGAAACTTTAGAAAACCTCAGCAATAAATAAAAGTTGCACACTGGATTTTCGTTATCACAGATCTCACATTCATCTTTGTGATGCTGTGTCTTGGAATGTAATGCTACTCGTCATGGATTAGATGTCTCTCTCTTTGGTACATTTACTACACTCTGTGATGTACTAAACTAAATGCCCAACATGTTTAGAGAGTTTTTGCTTAGCTTTGTAGAATTTATGATAAACTGTTAACAGCACGAGACTAATGATTTAATAATGCACTATTTTAGTGCAATGTTAAATCAAATAAGGTGATATTCCATTCCAGTTCCACCAGTATGAAAAGCTTTATCTGGATTCATAGAATTGTGAAAGGGTGATGCACTGGTATTGTCTGACCAATGGATCTGTGTCCCAGTATGATATGCAAACTGAACACTATGAGGTAATATTTTGTTTAGGAAGTGATATTTTGAGGTTATTTTAATTAAATTATTTTCAGTCTGATCATCTTACCTCAATATTAATGTTGTTTTGTTCTTAAACATGTTTTCGATTATATCATAATCATCATCATCTTGCCCAGACTGGTTAGATTTATGTTGCACACCTTGGATGTCGATGTCAGCTCCATCCTGTGGTTGGCCAAAGAACTTCCAAACAAGGTCATGCTCTGTCGGTATTTCAAAATTCATAACTCTGTTTTTGTTCCTCTGAATATGGATTTTTTCCCAAATAGTCAGCTCTTCTGTATTTTCTAACTGTTTTAATAATTAAGAGCCCGAATTTATATTATGTTTTTCAGACCAAACATGAGCAGCAACTGCAGATTTTTCTATTTCCCTATTTTTAATATTTTTTATGAGTTCTTTGGTTTCTTTTTGTTTTTCCTATATTAATCTTTTCACAACCCAGGCGTTCAATTTGATTTATTTTTTATTTTTATCAGTATCATAATCTATTTTTCTCTTCAAATATAATTTATCCTTCAGTGAGAAGTGTTAAATTAATAATAAAATCGCCATCATAATCTATATTCAGAAGAACAAAAACAGAGTTATGAATTTTGAAAAACCGACGGAGCATGACCTTGTTTGGAGATTCTTTGGCCAACCACAGGATGGAGCTGACATCGACATCCAGGGTGTGCAACATAAATCTAACCAGTCTGGGCAAGATGCTAACCATGATTGTGATATAATCAAAACATGTTCAAGAACAAATCAACATTAATATTGGGGTAAGATGATCAGACTGAAAATAATTTAATTAACACTATGAGGTATAAATCATATTTGTACGCTCAGACCGGGACTTGAACCCAGGACCCTTGGTTCTCTAGACGCTATGAGGTATTTACATTAATGAATGAGTTGGAGAAAATGTTTTAACATCTCACCTCATAAAGTTGCATGTCTTCACAATATCGGTTTAAAAGTATAGTTTTACTTCCATCTTCAGTCAAACTCCAACTGATGGAAGTAAACCTATACTTTTGAAACTGGTATTGTGAAGACATGCAACTTTATGAGGCGAGATGTTAAAAGCATTTTCTCCAACTCATTCATTAAACTAATTCCTTTTCTGTCTCAGTACATAATTTCCCTTCCTGCATTCCTATCTCTCTCTTTTCTTTCACCCCTCCCAATGCTCACAATTTTGAGCCTTCTTGGGGGACATTATTTGCACTTGCAGTCCAATGTTATCAACTCAACATGAACACTGTAGCACAGAGTGGTGAAAGAAATATTATTAAGCAAATAATAGAAGTCAATTAGCGTCATTAGACCTACTTAAATATGAAGAAGTAATAATTGACCTTATATGATTCGATATTCAAGATCCATGACACTGTTTGGAGGAAGTTGGGCAACATACCTACTCAGAAAGTTATTGTGGCTGAGGTTTGACATGGTGGGAAGGAAGCGCATGGAATGGAGTGAGTGCAGACATTAACTTTTCTAAGAATGACTGCAGTGCTGAAGGGGCACAGATCCGTTGGTCTGACAGTACTATCAAATGCGGGAGATGAGCTCTATATACATCATTACCCTGATAATAATTCCCAATTATTCTCATATAATTAACCTTTCTCAAATATGATTAATGTTATTTACCCATCTTACTTTTGGCCTAACTACTGGCTTTTCCATGCCCCTCTTTCATTCCCCATTTGTGCCACAAGTACTGTCCATTCTATAGGATTTAACAGTTCTTATTACATCTAGTTACCATAATGATCATGTAGCCTAATGTTATGTAATTTTCTCCATTCTCCTGTCCTCTCTCTTTGGTTCAAACATTTTTCTATGCACTTTTTTCAAATACTCATATATAATTAATTATTACTCTCTTTTAAAGTAAGAGGCCATGTTTCTCATCCATGTAAGTAGAATCACCATTTTTATATATTTTTAGTTTAATTTTTTTTAGAGAAGTTGTGATAACACGAATTCAATAAAGGACTATAACACAATATGATGTTCAATTCTTTGTTTTGCTACAATGCATTAACTATCTGTCAACATTATAAATATCATGTTTTTAAAAAACATATAAAATGGACAGTCTGAAATCTTCTTTCCTATTTCTGTCACCTTTACAATATCCAATAGTTCTCATTTCATTTACTATGTTTAGTCATGTAATATTAGAATCCATCTATCAATCACTTTGCAAAAACTTCCTAATATCAAAGTTGGACATTTTCACTGCTATAGCCAATAGATCTGCTTCTATAGCTTCAGAGTTCATCAAGGAAATAAAATTTACAAACACATATTATACATATGATATATATAACCAGTACCCAAACATATTTACATATTTTATAATATAAAGGTGTGATTACATCAAAATATCAACCATGCAACAGAGATTCATGCATCATTTTTAAATATGTATCGTAAAAGCAGTGCTGATTTTCTGATGGTATGCTCCACAATTCATACCATTTGATCCTTCCAGTGTTCTGGGAAAATAAGTATAATAATGAGACAAACTCAAATAATACCCCTGTTAATAATCAAAAATGTTAAATATTAGTGAATTCTATTATTTCTCCACCCTCAATTAAATCAAAATAATTGGAGAGTTTTGTCCAAAACTCAACCTTCAAAATGGAGGTTTTCAGACTTACTTACTCACTGGCATTATCGAACCCATAGGTTCATGGCCACACAGACATAAGCTCTCCGTACATCCCTATCCTGAGCTAATGCTTTCTAATCATTCCCTGTATAATCTACTTCCCTCAAATCATAGTTAATGCTCTTCTCCCACCTCATTCTTGGTCTACCAACTGGGCATTTTCCCCTCTAGCTTTCCTACAAGAAGCTTCTATGCACGTCTTTCATTCCCCATACGTGCAACATGTCCTGCCCATCGCAGTCTATGAGACTTAACTGTTCTTATTATATCTGGCTTCCTATAAAGACCATGTAGTTCATTGTTATGTAGTCTTCTCCATTCACCTGTCTGTTCATCTCTCTCTGGTCCAAAAATTTTCGTAAGAACTTTATTCTCAAAAACTCGTTATCTCATTTCCTCCCTTAAAGTAAGAGTCCATGTTTCACACCCATATAATATAACTGGTAGAATAATAGTTTTATATATTTTCAGTTTAACGTTTTTTGAAAGGAGTTGGAACATCAAAAGTCTGCAACGCATAATAGCACATAAATGAATTATTACTATTGCTACGATAATAAATGGTAATAGAAAGTGAAAAGTAAAGAATCGATTTAGAGTAGCATTGTCTACTGCATTTTCAGAATTGAGCCTATGTTTAATTTCTTTGTGCATATTACATGAAGAAATAAAAAATGTTTATATAACCTGCATTAATATCAATTCAGTCCTTTTTTATTTATTTTCCTTTTCTTCCCATTTTTTTTTCACGGCACGACAGGCCTAGAAGGACCTTGGCCAACCAGCTGGCAGCTAGCCACACATCCATGTGTTAATCACAGAGGCAGATGATCATCCAGCCAGTGTGGGGGTGACATTTGGTCAGCATGTTGGGTCTCCCAGCCATTTCTCAACCTGGAGCTGCTACTTATTGTAGTTATCCAAATTCCTCACAATGCTGAGTCCCATATTAGCCAATTTCATGAAAAAATTTCTTCCCCATGGAGACTTAAAACAGTGCAAGCCCTGTAGCTCTGTGCCAAGGCATCTTGCCTTAATCACTCAGCTAAGGCGTAGGAGTATTCTCTAATTAATTTTTTAAAAAACCAAAATGGCAAAAGAATGTGTAATATATTTTTTATTTTAGAAAGAAAAATTACATTCGAATCCTGGACCTCTGACTCTGTAAGTCAGTGCGGTAACCGTTATGTCATCTGAACTTCCAATAGGAATGTCAAATTTCTTTCTACTTATACAATTAATTCTTTCATCTGAAGGCCGATAGCCGTCACTATCAACAATGCCATCTGACGACTTCTTTTTTAAATATTTTTTATTGAGAATTTAAACATAATATTTAAGTGGTTAAAGCTACATATTTTAATGTTAATTTAAAATATAACATCAAAACATGTATAATATGTAATGTAAAAGTGCACAAATATCTAAAAATTAAGAAAGGAAAAGTATGAGATTTTATTTTCTATCTATAGCTTTGTCCACCGCTGTGGTCTCGAGGTAGCATGCTGCCTTGTCACGCAGCGGGCCCGGGTTTGATCCCCGGTCGGGGCAGTTTTTCTGGGAAAGGTTTTTATTGGGGTTTTTCCTCACCTGTAAGACAAATGTCAGGAAAACTTTAAGGCCCAAACGGTCCCCGAAATCATATGATCATCATCATCATCCTCCTCATCCTTATCATTATCATCATCATCATCCTTCACCGGTGTGGAAAGTAACGGGAAGTTACCACACCTACAATTCCCTAGTAAAGCTGCAAGCATAGCATGAAAATGCTATGATTGCAGTGAAGGACCTGTCTTAGGGCAGAATTACTATGGATGGATCTATAGCTTTGATGCATGCTTTTTAAAATTGTTTAAAAAACTAGGTAGTTAGATGAATAAATGGTGTAAAAATGCTCTGAAATTGGAAAAAAAAAAATGAATTGTGGAATAGAAAATTAGTGTACACAATTGTAGTAAGTATTTAAGAGGGTTTAGAAAATATTTATCTGCACAGATACCACTAACATTATATATATATATATATATATACACACCAAAACTTAAGTCTTTTCTTTTGGTATCATTAGTGTTTGTTAGGTGGTCGATACATAGATATAGAGGGAACGGTTAATGATATGCAAGAATAAAATACAACTTGCATCATATTGTTAGTTCTCAAAATGAACATAGGCATTTAAGTTTATCATATTTGAAGAGAAAAATTATACGCTCAGACCGGGACTTGAACCCGGGACCCTTGGTTTTCTAGTCCAAGTGCTCTACCATTTGAGCTACCTGAGCAAGTGTAAAAATGATCAGGTAGCTCAAATGGTAGAGCACTTGGACTAGAAAACCAAGGGTCCCGGGTTCAAGTCCCGGTCTGAGCGTATAATTTTTCTCTTCAAATATGATTTATCCATCATTGAGATGTATGAAATTAATAATAAAAACATCGATTTAAGTTTATGTTGAGTTGTTTTTGACTCACCTCATACTTCTTAACTCCCTCGCAGACTCGAGTTTCTTCACTGCATTTGTGACATTCTCAATGCTGTATCACATCAGTTGTGAACATAATACAGCATTGAGAATGTCACAAATGCAGCGAAGAAACTCGATTTTGTGAGGGAGTTAATAAGTATGAGGTGAGTCAAAAAAAACTCAACATAAATTAAAATAAACCTCATAGTGTTATTTCCTACCTATATAACTTAATAGGCATTCAAGCTATGGCAGTTGTATATATAATCTACATTTATTTAAATTATGAGTTAAGGATATCTACAATGTTAAGATACCTATGATTCTGCTGCTTTCTTACTATTACAGAGAGCAGTGGTACAACTTAACTTCATGGAAAATCAGCACTGTATTTCATTAAAGGACAGAGTTTAATCACAAATCTTATATTTACAATTTATGCTAAATGTCCTAGAAATAAGGATATCTGAGACATTTTGCCACATCTGCAAAGCACCAATACTATAATATTGCTACAATTAGGCCTTATTATTAACTTGCTTGATTTTCAAAAGTTCAAGTTTTAATTTGTGAATTATGTTTATAAATGTCAGGAGAATATTTCTTACTACGACATTTAATAAGTAATGGCATTTCACATTACATTAATCTGATTACTTTTGGCTCTGCTAATTCAAATATAGTCCCCTACCTTACCAATTATACATTGCCAAATCCTTACATCTTTAGCTAAATAACTCACTGGCACCATTAAACCTGTAGGTTCATGGCCGCACGGATGAGCTCTCCATACATCACTATCCTGAGCTAATGCTTTCCAATTATCCCTTCCACTGATGGGCAGGACATGTGGCATGAATGGGGAATGAAAGACGTGCATGGAAGCCTCTTGTAGGAAAATGCCCAGTTGGTAGATCAAGAATGAGGTGGGAGAATTAACATTAATTATGATTTGAGGGAAGTAGATTATACAAGGAATGACTGGAAAGCATTAGCTCAGGATAGCGATGTACAGAGAGCTTATGTCCATGTGGCCATGAACCTATGGGTTCATTAGTGCCAGTGAGTAAGTAAGTATAATCCACTTTCCACAAATCACAGTTAATATTATTCTCCCACCTCATTCTTAGTCTATCTATTGGGTACTTTCCCTCTGGTTTTCCTAGAAGCAGTTTCCATGCCCCTCTTTCATCCCCCATTTGTGCAACATGTCCTATCCATTGCAGTCCATGAGATTTAACTGTTATTATTACATCTGGTCATGTAGCTAACTGCTATGAAAATCTTCTCCATTTGCATGTCTGTTCATTTCTCTTTGGCCCAAAAATGTTCTCAACCTGGAGCTGCTATTTATTGTAGCTACCCAAATACCTCACAATGCTGGATGGGCACCAGTCGCATACTGGCTGAAATTCCAAGAGAAATTTTCTTTCGCACATGGAAACCTAAACCAGCACAAGTCCCATAGCTCTGCACCAAGGCATCTTACCTTAACCACTTGGCTACAGCGCAATTAAAAAATTTTCTCTACCTCATTCATAAATTGAAAATACTTCATAGCGTTACTTCCCACTTTAGTTTTGATTAAACGAAGAACTATGTTGCAATTGTATTGACTTATGCTTTCACGGCCGGAGTTACTATGATGATCTTGTAGACGATTTCCGGGCTGTTGGCCGTGGTCTTGAGGCTTGTAGTTCCCCAATGTTTCGCCAGAGACTGCATCCGGCATCCTCAAGGGTTGTCTTGAGACTGACAATTTTGTCGACTACCTGCTCTATTTATATATAAAATAAACATATAAATAGAGCAGGTAGTTGACAAAATTGTCAGTCTCAAGACAACCCTTGAGGATGCCAGATGCAGTCTCTGGCGAAACGTTGGGGAACTACAAGCCTCAAGACCACAGCCAACAGCCCGGAAATCGTCTACAAGATCATCATATGTTGCAATTACTTACTAAATACCTAGAATTACATTGTGATTCAGAAGACTTGCCAGACTATGAAACACATTTAATTTAAATTACAGTGAGAGGAAACACTATGAGGTATTTATATTAATAAATGAGTTGGAGAAAATGTTTTAACATCTCACCTCACAAAGTTGCATGTCTTCACAATACCGGTTTCAAAAGTACAGTATGAGTGAAGATGGAAGTAATACTATACTTTTGAAACCGGTATCGTGAAGACATGCAACTTGTGAGGTGAGATGTTAAAACATTTTCTCCAACTCATTTATTAATACAAAACACATTATTTAGAATGAAAATATAAATACACAATTATTGTATTTGTAATTACAGTTAAATATCGTAAGATGACAATTATTCTGTACAGCAAGGTTTCTTTTATGTATTTATCTCAATACATTCTTGTGAATATTAATATTATTCGTTTTTTAAACATCTTAATGATGGACAAATTATATTTGAAAAGAAAAATATACGCCTAGACTGGGGTTTGAACCCAGGACCTTTGACTCTCTATGTCAATGCTCTTCCATCTGAGCTACCTAGGTCTCCAATCTAAATGCATATTTTTCTCTTATACATAGTTAATTCCCTAACCCCAAATGCTACGATTTTGCAAAAATCGTAGCAACAACTCGTAGCATTTGGGGTTAGGGAATTAACTATGTATAAGAGAAAAATACGCGTTTAGATTGGAGGCCTAGTAGCTCAGATAGAAGAGCATTGACATAGAGAGTCAAAGGTCCTGGGTTCAAACCCCAGTCTAGGCGTATACCGTTCGTCCGATCGTGATGGGCACACCAGAACACACTGGATATTTTATATTTGTCATATTGTGGCATAATTTTATATTTAAGATCACTAAATATGATTTTATATTACACACAAATTCATGGTTTGGGTTTTTAAATGGAAGATACTTTTTTATGCTGTGTAAAAATACAAATTTTTAACTTTTAATTTGGCAAATCACTGACTTACTGACTTAAGGAATGCACTAAAAATAAAATAATAGCCCACATCGAAATTAAGAGCGAATAATCAGAATAATTTCTTTTCAAATATAACATTCTTGTGAAGTTTATATATATCACAAAACACATAAAGGTTGGATATAAAGTAATGTATGTGGCAATACTGTTACCATGTAGGTTCTGATTAAATCCATAACAACTAACTCACTAGTACTATCAAACTCTTAGGTTCATGGCCACGTGAATATAAACTCTCCATATATCCCTATCTTGAGCCAATGTTTGCCAATCATTCCCTGTATAATCTACTTCCCTCAAATCATGGTTAATGCTATTCTCCCATCTCATTCTTTGTCTACCAACTGGGTGTTTTCCTACAAGAAGCTTCCATGCACATCTTTCATTCCCAATTCGTGCTGCATGTCCTGTCCATCGCAGTCTAGGAGACTTAACTGTTCTTATTATATCTGGCTTCCTATAAAGACCATGTAGTTCACTTTATGTAGTCTTCTCCATTCACCTGTCTGTTCACCTCTCTTTGGTCCAGAAATTTTCTAAGAACTTTATTCTCAAATACTCGTAATGTCCTTTCTTCCCTTAAAGTAAGAGTCAATGTTTCGCATCCATATAAATAGAATATGGTAGAATAATAGTTTTATATATTTTCAATTTAACATTTTTTTTAAAGGAGTTGGGACATCAAGAGTCCCTGTAATGCATAATAGCATGCATTTCCAGAATTGAGTCTATGTTTAATTTCTTTGTGCATCTCATTCCTATTTGTGATTACTGTTCCTAGGTATTTGAATTCAGCCACTTCCTTGAAATTTCCCTCATTTGCCATTAGCTGTCCATTTCCAATATATAATGCATTTCTGTGTGTGACCATATATTTAGTTTTATTGATATTTACTTACAGTCCAATTTCTTAGTGTTAATCAATAGTTTGTGCGTGATGGCCCTGTATATCCTATCACCCAATAGTACATCATGAGCATGAACTAACAATTATGGTTAATTTTATTTTCCCACCTCATTCTTGGCCTACCAACTTTGTGCTTTCCCTCTGGTTTTCCTACAAGACGTTTCCATGTCCCTCTTTCATCCCCGATTCATGCCACATGCCCTGCCCATTGCAGTTCACAAGACTTAACTGCTCTTATTATATTTGAAGAGAAAAATGTTTGCCTAGACCGAGACACGAACCCGGGATCTTTGGCTTTCCGGGCCAAGTGCTCTACCAACTGAGCTGGCGAGTTGCGATCTAGATGCAAATTTTTCTCTTATATACGTTGTAATTCCCTCGTGCCAAATGCTTGAAACCTTTGCAAATGGTGGCTTCTTAGTTAAGAAGACATTTATTGGGAATTTAACACTACTTTATATTTGCTTCCTATAAAGATCATGTAGCTCACTGTTATGTAGTCTTCTCCATTTGCCAATATCTACAACTATAGCATTAAACTCACTTCCCTAGTCGTGCCAGAGACTGTCAATCCCTATCACTATTTAAATCTGTTAACTGATACTTACCTCATATTTCTTGATTTTTATGCAGACTGGTTTAGTCGCTAACTGTGCGACAAAAGGTCTGCATAAAAAAAGAAATATGAGGCAAGTCAAAATACACAACTCAACATAATTAAAATAAACTTCATAGAGTTATTTCCTACATATATTTAATATTTCAGTATTATTCTCTTAAAACATTAGGTTTAGGAATTCACCTGAAACAAACATTAAAAATCGCTCTAGCAGTCTCAATTTTTTATGTTTCACAACTAAACTCAATATGTGATATTAAAATAAACAGAGGTAGATATTTCCCAAAAATCAGTCAAATCCGACTATTGCGAGGGTTTACTTGAAATCTGAAATAAAAAATTGGCAATAGCAACTGCCATGTTTGGATATTCGCAACGTATACCCTATAATGTAACTTATTCAACTAGAAATAAAACACATATTTAATTATTAATGGGTTCATTATTTTGACTCACCTCATATTTCTTGAATTTTATACAGACCTAGTTTTGTCGCTTTTGCGCAACGTTGTCAATGCATTCCAACAAAACCAGGTCTGCATAAAAATAAAAAAATATGAGGCGAGTAAAAGCAATCAACTCATTAATAATTAAAAGAATCCTCATAGTGCTATTTGTCCACCACTGTGATCTCGAGGTAGCGTGCTGAATTGTCACACAGTGGGCCCAGGTTCAATTCCCAGTCGGGACAGGCTCCTGGGTGAGATTTTTTTTGGGGTTTTTCCTCACCTGTAAGACAAATGAGTGCCTCATTTCCATAGGTGCCTAACCCACAATTTAAAAAAATGATGTTTTTCCCTGTAATTGCACTAGAAATAATCATCTCACATCTGCCTACAATATTTTTGTGTTAATTTTAACTCATCCATAATGTTATATATACAAGTGGCTCTGACAGAGATGATTATTTCTAGTGGAATGAAGGGAAAAGCATAATTTTTTTAAATTGTGGGTTAGGCACCTATGGCAATGAGTCAAATGTCAGGAAGCTTAGGGCCCAACGGTCCCCAAAAATCATCTGGCCATCATTATCATCACCATCCTTCACCGGTGTGGAAAGCAACGGGAAGCTACCACATCTATAATTTCCTAGTAAAGCTGCAAAACATAGCATGAAAATGCTATGATTGCAGTGAAAGACCTACCCTCGGTCAAAATTACTATGGATGGATGATGTTATTTCCTACATATATTAAATAAACACGTATTTAATTTTAATATTATTAGTTTTTAAACATCTTAATGATGGACAAATTATATTTGAAAAGGAAAATAGACGCCTAGACTGGGGTTTGAACCCAGGACCTTTGACTTTCTATGTCAATGCTCTTCCATCTAAGCTACGCGTTTAGATTGGAGGCCTAGATAGCTCAGATGGAAGAGCATTGACATAGAAAGTCAAAGGTCCAGGGTTCAAACCCCAGTCTAGGCATATATTTTCCTTTTCAAATATAATTTGTACATATTTAATTTATTTAGGCATAGCAGCACATGCCGAGTATTAGATAGTATAACTTGTTTCTGAGTGCAACACCATTAATGATTCTATGAGGCCCCCACTATTATTATTACATTAAGTTACTACCAGTATTATGAACATACAATAGGAAGTAACATTATCAGGTTCTAGTTAATAAATAAGATGACATCAGACTCAACTTATTTAACCCATTGGCTTATTAATATTTTCCTCCATTGTTGCACCCATATTTACCATTTAATTTTAAGAAAATTAGCTTCTTCGAAAAACAATGGCTTATAACTCGCGATCTATCAATATAAATCAATTTTGTTGTACACCATTGAATAGACCGTTCTCTCAACTTTCCAACGGTATATAACATGTCATGCCATCTATTGACAAAACTAAAGAAACACTAAGAAGATGCTACAGCTGCTCAGCCCGGCTCACAGCCGTCTGTGTAAGCCAATGGGTTAATAACAATATAATCTTTATTATTAATTTCATCGGTGCTCAGGTGTTTAGAGCACTTGGTCTAGAAAACCAAGGGTCCTGGGTTCAAGTCCTGGTCTGAGCATATAATTTTTCTCTTCAAATATGAAAAATATAGTCTAATTAAGATTTAAAATTCTCTATACCTCACCTCATATCCAGTTTTCTAATTAAACCAGCTTTCAAAACCTAGGCCATTTCATCTTCAGTACTTTCACAACCGATGTTCTGTAATCCAGGAGAACTGCTTCTTACTCCATCTGTTGGTGGACTGATGAACTTCCAAATCAAACCAAATTCCCAGGAATTTGAAAATTCATAAACGTGAAAACAGCTGAAGATGGGAATGATATGTTTCCCGATACTGCAGTTCTGTGTTAAAAACATAGATGAATGAGGTAAGAAGAATTCACGATTCATTTGATTCTTATTTCAAAATTCATTTTTTCTTTTCTTTTTTTTTTAATGTGGATTTTGACTTATGAAATTCCCAGGGAATTTGATTTGATTCAATCCACGAACAGATGGAGTAAGAAGCAGTTCTCCTGGATGACAGAACATCGGTTGTGAAATTACTGAAGATGAAACCAGATTGATTAGAAGACTGGATATGAAGTGAGGTATAAAGAATTTTAATCTAAATCCTAAATTAAACCTTATAGTGATTTTTCTTATAAAAGTTCAATATAGCCTCTACTTATATCCAACCCTTGCATTTTCTTTTTTGAAGAAACAATTTGTTTTTTAGTTATTTTTCATCAATAACACTGAAATAAATTTCATATTATAGAGCAAATAATTCTTAGTGGATATAACTACAGGATTGAGACACTAACAAAACTAAGTAGGGAAATGAGGCATGCTATAAGTTGCATATCGTTTACTTAATGTAATAGCACCTTTATAGTCATGAAAAATTAAGTGCAGAAATGCATTCACCAATGACCATGAGACGAGCAACAAAATACTTGTAATAGTTTTGGCACTACAAGCAACCAATTCATTTTTAACATTGGTGAGTGATGTGATGCTTTATCTTTCATTAATATTTACACAGCAAGACATTTCTCTGGACTAGAAAATGTGTCTCGCTCTCTGAAATTAGAGAGCTACACTTCTTCCTGTATTCTTCATTTCTCTTGAATTTGTATCAATATTCACAAATCACTCCAATTTCAGTCGTTTGCTATATTCTTCTTGCTGCTTTTCTTTCCATTCTGGTTTTGCTTTCATTCGTTTTAGCGCGCCGTCCCTGCAACATATTACAGCAGTATATAAATAAAATACAGATCTTATTTAACTAAAATTTTATCATAATTAAGATATTTGGCTTGTGTATTCTTACCTGTTTTGGTTGTTTTTGTTGAACATATGTTTCAAGGCTTGTGAGCCCCATCCTCAGCGATTACAGACTCAATCATCAGTCATGGTCATGGGGAATGAAAGACGTGCATGAAAGCTTCTTGTAGGAAAACCAGAGGGAGAACACCCAGTTGGTAGACCAAGAATGAGGTGAGAGAATAACATTAAATATGATTTGAGGGAAGTATATTATACAGGGGATGATTGGAAAACATTAGCTGAGGATAGGGATGTATGGAGAGCTTATGTCAGTGTGGCCATGAGCCTCCAGGTTCAATAGTGCCAGTTAGTTAGTTAGTTAGTTATCATAGTCTGTAATCGCTGAGGATGGGGGCTCACTAGCCTTCAAACATATGTTCAATAAAAACAACCACAGACCAAATATCTTAATTATTCAATAAACCTCTAAATGTTACTTCCTATTCAATATTAATAAAATTCATTGTTAAAACCGTTGAGGTGGAGAGTCATAAAATAAAATAAGTTAAAATATACCTTGTTGGGTAAAATCCGTCATCCTCAACTTATAAAATATGTAATCTTTATGCCTGTAGGCCTTTCAGAACATCCATTCCATCTTCAGCAGTTCACTCTTCGCTACAGCATCAAACATCATACTGGATGCTGTAGCGAAGAGTGAACTGCTGAAGATGGAACGGATGTTCTGAAAAGGCCTACAGGCATAAAGATTACATATTTTATAAGTTAAGAACGACGGATTTTACCTAAGAAGGTATATTTTAACTTATTTTAATTTATTACTTCCTATTGTATTAAAAAAAAATTATCACCTCACCTCATAATTTTCTTCACCTTAGACTAGTATAAAAATCTTCTTCGGTTCCATCATCAATATTTTCATGACCATTGTTGAGTCATCTTGAAGAGCTGCCTCTTGCTCCCTCTTTTGATAGACTGAAGAACCTCAAAATCAAATCATCCTCCCCGGGAATTTCAAAGTTCATAAATTTATTTTTTCCATTTCCTTGAATGTAGATTCCTTCCCAAACCATGAGTTATTTAGGTTTTTCTCTCTGTGTCAATAAATTAGTCCTTCCTTCAATTAGATGTTTCTTCGACCTTCAGCATCATTAGATTAGTTGGATCCAACAAAGATGAGAAAATAGAAGAAGAAAAATCAAGGTTTTATCAGATTAAATGCGGGGAATGTTAGAAGACCTACACAGGGAAAACAAAGAGAGATTTGGAAGCCAATATCTCAGGAATGGGGAGGTGGAAGGACTTGCAGTAGCAGCACATGCATTTTCGGGAAAACATCTAATCGTATTAAAACAAATAGAAAACCCCAAAGAACTCACGATATGAGAAGGAATCTACATTCAAGGGAATAGAAAGGAGAAATTGATGAACTTTGAAATTCCCGGGAAGGGTGATTTGATTTTGAGATTCTTCAGTCTTCCAAGAGAGGCAGCTCTTCAGGATGACACAACAACAGTCGTAAAAATGCTGATGATGGAATCAAAGAAGGTATTGAAACTAGTCTAAGAAGAAGAATATTATTTTTATGACATCACCTTGCAGGTCTAGACTTGTCTCGAAATAATGGGTTTAATGAAAGAATGAAGAGAAGATCATAGAAGCAGCTGGAATGAGATTTCTGAGAAGTGTAACTGGCTGCAAACTTCTAGATAAAAGAAGAGGTGAAGATATTAGAAATGAGCTAAATATTTTTAAAATTTTAGATAAAATAAAAGAATATAGAAAAAAACTGGAAAGAACATTTTCAAAGAATGAAAGATGAACACATACCAAAAATCATACTTAATTACAAACCAAAAGGAGACAGGAATGTTGGTAGACTGAAAAAGAGATGGATTCAACTTTTTTAATGAGAATCTATGAGACCAGAACAAGCCACATGGGCTTAGTCTATAACTGATGATGATGAAAGAATTGATTAAAGAAATCAACTTATAAAATGCAATATAATGTAAACTATCCAACACAAGATAAAAATAAAATATAAAAAGAGAAGACAATAAGAATTGTCCAGTTACAAAATATCAAAAAGGGAAAGACAGGGCCAATTCGAGCTGTAGAGACATAGAATGAATGGATCACACAAAGTAAAACAATATCTTATAACTGTAAAAATCTATATATCAAATTTGGGAATTTTTAACACTATGAGGTTTAATTCATAAGAATTAAATGAATCGTGATTTCTTCTTACCTCATACTTCTATGTTTTTTTAAACACAGCACTGCAGTATCAGCGACCCATTGTCACCAGGTCAGCTGTTTTCACGAAAAAGAAAAAAGAAAAAATTGCATCGTGAAAACAGCTGACGATGGTGACAATGGGTCGCTGATACTGCAGTGCTGTGTTTAAAAAAACATAGAAGTATGAGGTAAGAAGAAATCACGATTCATTTAATTCTTGTAAAAATTTATTTATTTTTTTTTAACTTCTAGAATGAAGATGATTTCCGCACTTACCACATGAGATCAACTAGTCCACCTTGTCTTGCAATTACACTCTTTACTCTGTTAGCAAAGTCAATTGCAGATTCGCCTTCTTGTTGGTACATGGGGGGCAGATACCACACATCACATACAATCGCCCAACTTGTCATCATCATATAGAGATATTGCATCATTGAATATTTACTGCTGTTCCAAAAAGCATCTCCAAATTTGGGGTCATACTGTCAAATGAAAAGAAAGTTCAAAATAAGCATACAATTGGAATTGCAGTTTCATCCCTCCAAAAATAAATAAATAAATAAATTCATGGTAATTTTTCCCATCATCTAAAGTAATTCTAGTTTAAACAATTTTGGGTTTTCACAGTAACATACACCATTTTGAAGTTATACAGTACTACAATACTTTTTACTCTTATCCAATCTACCAATTAATTAGTTTGTTAGTATTTCATTTAACAATGCTCATCAGCATCACAATTCAAAGCTTGGTGTGAAAAGACCAATAGATAGAGATCCGTGAAATTCGCGAGTCACAATAACGCAAAATGCTCTAATTTTGTCATTTTCTTGTACCATTTTATACTCCACTTCCTATAACCTCAACAAAAAAAATTTATGAATCGCGAAATAACGTGAAATTCTATGATAATGCAAAATAACACCGAAATTAAAAATTTTCAACGAATTCCAAATTTTTTTTGTTCTATTCAAAAAATTTTCATAATCCATTTTTAAACACTATTTTTGGATTCTATCTTCTTTTTAACTAGCACCATATCTGCTTCCTCCATGCATGTTCCACATTTAAATTTAGTCATTATTTTGCATACTGAGAGTTTGTTTTTATCTTCAATCACTTTCACTTTTTCGTTTATGACAACGATACATATGATTTAGCCATGTTTATTCCGGAAATTCAGAACGCTACCTGTGAAAGATACATACACAATCGGTCTCAGATCTTAAACTAATTTATTATTTTACAGTGCACTGGTTATTTGTAACACAGATGTCACACGCAAAATATTTTTTTAACGAACCTGTATTTCGCACGTAGTGAGGCCGAAAGAAAATTTCAAATACAGGTAGAAAATCTACTTCACCCAATGGCAGGAATCATCACTTAACCCATCCACCTCTCATTTAAAGTCGAGCTCTGCTACCCCAGAAATCTGATTTAAATCCCAAGTCCTACTGCATGGCATTTAAATGTAACACAGCAACTTAATATTGCCTCCAGTAAGTAAAAATGGATTTAAAAACCACTAAACTGATATACAACAGGGTTATTCTCAGATTTCACCCACTTCTAATCACTTGGTGTGATATGGCTTTGTTTTTTTTGCAGGTGGTGGGACAATAAGTTCATTTTCACTCTCACCGCTCTCTTCTTCAGTTTCCGAATCACTTATAGATTCATGAATACTTCTCTCATCACTAAATATATCAGAAACTTCTGAATCACTGCCTAATTCACACTCTAATAATTTCCTAATTCCATCACTGTCAATACCCTTAACTTTCCTTGGCGCCATTTTTCTTATTACTGACACATTTTTTTTTCTGAGGGTAAAACTCGTTCCGGAAATTTCTAAATGGCATGGAGGGGATGAAATAGCATTCTTGTGAATGTGTAGAAGAAGAAAAAGTGTATGTAACAGATATCTATGAACAGGAAAATAAATTAAAAATGCGCTTTTTCGATCTCTGCACTGCGCGACCACTGGTCATACGATTTTAGTGCTTAAGAACGTCATGCGACCTCAGCTCGTCATCCGATTTAAATGGGTTAATGTTATTTAGCCTAACGGGAATTCAATGAAGTGGATACTAATTTATTTCTCTCTCAGTCTTTCTGCCTTATAAATATTTTTTTTCATGAATTGTGTAGAAATATCCCTCTGTTTCCACATTGGACAGATTCCGTTTTATACAAAATAAATACACATAAAATTACTATTATTTTGCCGGGACCAATAAATTTGTTCGCATTGGACAGATTTCCGTAATATTTACATCCTGGATTAAACAAGTTTTACTGTATCTAAGTAAACATTAAAAAAAAAACCAAAACAAGAACATATAAAGCAGTTTATCATGTGGGAAAACCTAGAAAATAAATTTTTCACTTTTTTGAACATAACCATGAAAAAGAAAATTGAGAAACAAAAGACAAAGATAAATAATTTGTTAACTAAATCAAAGGGAAAGAAGAATACATCAAATAAAATCAAACATCAGAATAAAACCAGAAATGAAGAAAAATCAGAATCCACCAGAAATTATGTTAAAAATTTTTCAAAGGCAACCTTTAACCTAAAAGAGACAAAATTGTTAGAAAACGGTCTAAAAACAGCAATAGATTATTCCAATAGAATAGAAGAATACATAGTGGACATTGAAAATTCAATAGAAGGGTTAGTTACAGAAGAAAAAATAATCATCAGAAAAAAATGTGAAGAAATTTTGAATAAAATAAAGAATACAAATAAAAACCCAGTTTGTAAGGAGAATTTAAAAACACTCAAAGAAATAAATAACAAAAATGTTGTATATACAAAATCAGATAAGGGTAACCAAATTATAATTCTGGACAAAGAAGATTATCAAAATAGAATGGAAGAACTTTTGAAAGAAAAAGAGTATGAAAAAATTAAGAATGACCCCCTACCAAAAACCATAAAAAAAGTGGAAAACTGTTTTAAAAATGTTAAAATTCTATCCAAGAAAGAAAATTTCAATTAAAAGTAAGCAACCCAAGAAACCCTAATATACATGGACTTCCAAAAATTCACAAACCGGGAAACAAAATGAGGCCAATAATTAACAATATTGGATCACCAACCTACAAAATTTCGAAATGGCTGAATAATCAATTTAAAAGAATTAATAATTTTGAAAGTCTGCAGATTGAAAATTCATTGGAATTAGTTAACAAATTAGAAAAAGTGGAAATTGAACCCACAGATAGGTTGGTTTCGTTTGATGTAGTTTCACTATTCACAAATGTACCGAAACAAAAACTTTGGAGATATTGAACAATTGGTTAAGAAAAAACAACATAGACAGAGAGATCAAAGAAGATATTTGAAATTAACTGCGTTATGCATTGATCAAATGTTTTTTACATTCAATGGGAGTTTCTATAGACAAAAATCAGGGCTCTCAATGGGAAACCCATTATCACCCTTCCTGGCAAATTTATTTATGAGCGATTTTGAATGTAAAATCACTAAAGCACATCCCACAATGTTTAAATTTTGGAGTAGATATGTTGATGATATAATTTGTATTGTTAAAGAAAAACATGTAGAAGATTCCCTAAAACTATTAAATTTACAGAGTACAAACATTAAATTCACCAAAGAAATAGAAGACAATAACAAATACCTTTTTTGGATCTTAAATTGGTCAGAAACGAAGAAAAAAGAAAAATTGAATTCAGGATTCATAGAAAAGAAACTCATACGGAAAATTTTATAAAATCAACAGGGTTCAATCCAATTGGACATAAATTAGCAGCATTTAATAGTTTAACTCATAGATTGGTAAACTTACCCTTAAACGAAGAAGATTTCAAACATGAGAAAAAACACATAATCAAAGTAGCAAGAGAAAATGGGTTTGATGAAAAAATGGTACATAAAAGGATAGAAAAGTATAAAAAACAAAAAATGATAAACAGAAGTAATCTTGAAAAAGAAGAACCACCTATGAAAAAATATAGGAAATTCACATATCACCCCTGGGTACATAATAAATTTCAAAATATATTTGAGAAGTTTAATATTAAATTAGCACCAAAAAATAACTACAGTTTAAATAAACTAATAAAAACCAACAAAAATGAAAAAACTGATAAAAATAAAAAGTCAGGAATATATCAAATTGAATGCATGGGTTGTGAAAAGATATATATAGGGAAAACAAAAAGAAACCTAAAAATTAGAACCAAAGAACACATAAGAAATATTAAAAATGGAGAAATTGAAAAATCTGCAGTTGCTGCTCATGTTTGGTCTGAAAAACATAATATTAATTCAGACACTAAATTATTAAAACAGTTAGAAAATACAAACGAGCTGACTATTTGGGAAAAAATTTATATTCAGAAGAACAGAAACAGAGTTATGAATTTTGATATTCCGATGGAGGGTGACCTTGTTTGGAGGTTCTTTGGCCAACCACAGGATGGAGCTGACATCGACATCCAGGTGGTGCAACATAATGCAACATAAATAAAACCAGTCTGGGAAAGCTGAAGATAAAACAGAGAATTGTTTTGAAACATGTCCAAGAACAAATCAACATTAATATTGAGGTAAGATGTCCAGACCAAAAATAATATAATTAAAATAACCTCAAAATATAACTTCCTAAAATTAAATATATAAAGCAGTGATACGCCCAATATTGAGCTATGCCTCCCAAACAAGAGCAAATACTGTTATATTAAAACAAACTTTAGAAATTAATTAAATGAATATTTTGAGTAAAACAGTATGCAAATCAAGGAAAAATCAAATTATAAATGAAGAATTAAGAAGGCAATTGAAAATTCAGGCAATAGGCAAATAGCTGGAAAAAAAGAAGATTTGAATAGAATCAACATATATCCTGCATGACACCAGGTAGAATTGTACACATAGCAAGAGATAAGTTACCAGAGGATGGGAGAAGGACACCTGGAAGACTGAAGAAGAGATGGAGGGACTCTTAATTCTGGATGGAATAGGTCATGGACCTAAAACAAAGAGAAGAAACATAAAAAAACTGAATTTTTTAAGTTACTGACTTTGATAGCAACTGGGTAAATAACGCTGCCCACTTCAAAGCTGCCTTTCTTGAACTGCATTACTGAAGTGTTGTTAATGCATGTGCCTTCAGGAAAGATGAGAATTGGAGGATTGTTCTTATCAGACACATGCTGTCGCAATCTTCTTGCCACGGCTTCTCTATCTTTTACTTCTGATCTTTCAAACCAGATATGTGGTGATGCTCTTGCTAGGGCTCGCTGCAGAACTCCCAAAAAACCACCATGCCGCTGTCCAATCTAACAAAAAATAACCATATAAAGAGTGGCTACATTTTATGAAACTAAGATTTCAATTGAAACAAAAAAAGGTCTGAACTACACTATATTAACTCAAATACAGTAAAACCTCATTCATCTGCACCAAATGGAGTTCAGAGTAATCCAGATTAGCAACATCAGAATTAATAGAAATATACAAAACAGGGAAAAAATTTAAAGATAAAATGTTATAACAACAATTACCTCTGTTAATGGTACAGTATTAATATTTTCTCTAGATTGATTTGAGGGAACAAGGAGTAAGTCCTCTGGGAGGGACTTCAAGTCACGCGTTCTGAGTCTAAAGATTTTTAGGCTTGTAAAAGATATTTAAGCCTGAATAAAGAGGCATCTAAGCAAAATTTACCGACCTTCTTCATGCTAGTAATACCTTAATTATCTACTACATGTCTCATTGTGTCGGTATTCATGACATCTTTAAGGAAATACGCATCCATCCATAGTAATTCTGCCCAAGGGCAGGTCTTTCACTGTAATCATAGCATTTTCATGCTATGCTTTGCAGCTTTACTAGGAAATTATAGGTGTGGTAGCTTGCCATTGCTTTCCACACCGGTGAAGGATGATGGTGATAATGATAAAGATGATGATAATGGGCAGATGATTTTCGGGGACCATTGGGCACTAAGCTTCCCGACATTTGTCTTACAGGAGAGGAAAAACCCCAAAAAAACCTCATCCAGGAGCCTGTCCCGACCGGGGATCGAACCCGGGCCCGCTGCGTGACAAAGCAGCACGCTACCTAGAGACCACAGCGGTGGATGAAATAAGCATAACTAAGTTAATTTGGTTTAGTAACTCGTAACAAAGGAGAGGCTAAGACCCAACATTGGGCTGTTATGCCATTTTAGATAGATTTCACTCAAAGAAAATTAATCAGTTCTTTAAATCTTATCTCATATTTGGGAGAAGATTTACATCCAGAAAGACAGACAAGTTGATGAGTAATTTTGAAATTGTAATAAGTAGTGCCACGAGTGATTTCCAAATTATCGATAAATTCACAACTCACGAAGTGAGGAGTCAATTTATGTAGAGAATTTGGAAATCAAGAGTGGCATTTGTTAGGACTATTTAACGAATACAATTAAGCTATTTACTCACAAATCATTATTTAAATATAGTTATTTTAAAATATTTATATATTTAATGTAAACGGCGATGTTTGAAAACAAATGAGAAACGATTAGTATGCTTCATTTGCTTCTTTTCTTCATCACTGCAACCAGATCATATTATTTATTGCCAAAGGAACACAATATTGTAAGAATGCACTCTAGTGGAGAAAAAAAAAATGAAACACATCAAACTGTATATTAATTCATTTCTGATGTCCAATGATGTAAATATGTAAAAGTAAAGTAAAGTGATCCCACAACAGGCCCAGAGACCCTTGGGGTAGTAGGAGGTTAAGGCTCCTACTTCTTCTAGACAATCGGCACTTTATGTCAGCCCTGCGTGACGGCCGCCTTTACCCCCAGAACAAGCATCTGGTACTCATTTCAGTTAGAGGCTGAGTCGACCCCAGGGCCATGGTGCCGCCAGAGGGTTTGGGTCAGTTTAAAAATCCTGACCCCAACGGGACTTGAACCCTCGACCCTCCGGCTTGTAGCTCAGTGCCTTAACCACTACGCTACGGCGTGCCCCGATGTAAATATGACAATTATATTTTTCTGGAATGTTATTACCTGGGAAAAAACACATTTAAGAAAGTGCAAACAGTGGTTTCTTTTTTTTTTTTGTGGTATAATCTATTGTTACAAATGTTTTTATATTATATCTTGCATTCGCTTTCTGCTGACATTCATGCACTATACCGCTGTGGTCTCGAGGTAGCGTGCTGCCTTGTCACGCAGCAGGCCCGGGTTCGATCCCCGGTCGGGGCAGTTTTTCTGGGTGAGGTTTTTCCTCACCTGTAAGACAATTGTCAGGAAAACTTTAAGGCCCAAACGGTCCCCGAAATCATATGGCCATCATCCTTATCATTATCATCCTTACCATTATCATTATCATCATCATCCTTCACCGGTGTGGAAAGCAACGGGAAGCTACCACACCTACACAATTCCCTAGTAAAGCTGCAAGCCATAGCATGAAAATGCTATGATTGCAGTGAAGGACCTGCCTTCGGGCAGAATTACTATGGATGGATATACAATCTGCTAGCCATATTTCTTGGAGAGTCGGTCACTGCAAAATAATGCTATGACCTATTCAGAATGTTAAAAACCAACTTTAGTTGGTAAATTCTAGGCGAAACACAACTGTGATTGGTTGTAAATAAAAAATCATTGAAATGTGATTGGTCATTGACTCCCATTTGGGGCATGAGTTAAATAGTCACAGAAAATAATTTAATCATGAAGTTTGTCTGCCAACACCAGAGCTTCCAATGGAAATCTCAATAGAAGATGGAGGAGATACCTTCGAAACTAGTCCAGGTGAGAGAGCTAATATGAGGTGATGCGTAAAGAATCTATTCAAATTCTTTGTTAATCTATTGTAAATATATTTCACTATAAATTCACACCAATGCCTTAAATGATTACAGTATGCAGAAATTTTATTATTGTCACTTATGTAAAAAAATATTGACATTTGAAATAATGTTTAATCTCACTTTAATTTTGATATTGCCATATCATTATTATTACATTCACATCAGAATCCACCCACAATTCTTTCTTCATTCATGAGATTTGTTATTTTAAAAATTCTACTTTTTTAATGCACCAGATTTAACAATATATGAATTAACGAGGTTTTACTGTATTACATATTGCATTTTGCATTCTTATTTGGATGGTTCAGAGAACAAGTAGGTAAAAAAAAGTCCAATATATCATATTTGAATAAACAATAATTATGTTAAAAGTTATTAATCCATAATTATTTCTAAGGAGTATTTGAAAATTCTGATTGCAAATAAATTTTAGATTTAATATTAGATTATTATCATTTTGAAATGTGGTTGGAATTATTTTAACATTAGTTATCTTTAATGAAATAGTTTTTTGCAGTTTGTCTCCTGTGCTCAGAACCATCTATTGATATATATCATAATTTAACATCTAAAATCATGGTGAATCTATAATCTTTTGATTATATAAAAAATTGATTTTCTAATGTGTTTATCTGTGATTCTTTAAAATTTCACTGATTAATTTTAATATTATTATGAAAGATTTTATTTTAGGAAGTAATATTTTGAGGTTATTTTAATTAAATTATTTTTAGTCTGTTCATTTTACCTCAATATTAACGTTGAATTGTTCTTGAACATGCTTTGATTATATCATAATGCTGATGATTATGATATAATTGAAACATGTTCAAGAACAAATTAACATTGAGGTAAGATAAACAGACTAAAAATAATTTAATTTAATATTATGAAACTTGTCTGGGTAACAAAATTCCAAAATAACATTTGTCTTGATGGTTTGGAAAAACCAGTCAACCCCAAGGCTTGAACTTAGGATCTCCTGAATACAGGTCCCAAATGTTACTGTTTAAATAAATATGTTCAGTTATTAATTACATGCAAGTCTACATTATTCTACGTCACAATGTAAAATTGTTCTGTATTCAACAGAATATTCTCCAAAATTCAAATAAAACATTTCACTATATCAAAAATAAAATAATATCCAATTGGTAGGTGGGTGGCTAAAGAGTGTTACCTCCGCATCCCTTCATTTATACTCCTGCACTGTAGATAAGTAGTTAAGACAAGGGGCCTTGGCGCAGAACAACTGAACTTGCACTGGTTTGGATCTCCACGGGGAGAGAAATTTTCTCATGGAATTTCGGCCAGTATGGGACTGGTTCTCACCCAGCTTTATAATGCATTTGGGTAGCTACAATAAATAGGGGCTCCAGGTTGAGAAAACCAGCTGCAACAGCTGGGGGACACAACATGCTGACCACATGTCACCCCTACAATGGCTGGATGATCTACCTCTGTGATTAACACATGTGGATGTGATACCAGCAGCCTTCTATGCCTGTTGTGCTATGGAGTTTAGTTTAGTTGTTTAAACTTAAAATAAAAAGGTTTTGTAGATATTGTGGTTTTAGATTATCAATTCCTTAACAAACATTGTAAAGAGATTAGCAAGTCAAAAAATAGAAAAAAAAAATTAGTCAATGCAACTAGCTTGTCATTTTGACATTTTTGGTATTTGCTCCTGCCATGGCATACTTCTAACCCACTTCTGAGGTTGGGGCACATGGAAGGTCAGGTTATGCTGACCCGATATATGAAAGATGATTTGCCAGGAGAGGTCTTAATCTACACTTAGGCTCGCAGCATTGGGGTTAGGGAATTAACTATGTGTAAGAGAAAAATACGCGTTTAGATTGGAGGCCTAGGTAGCTCAGATTGAAGAGCATTGACATAGAGAGTCAAAGGTCCTGGGTTCAAACCCCAGTCTAGGCATATATTTTTCTTTTAAATTTAAGAGGTATAACTTGCCCTGCACTGACCCATGTTTACACACAGTGAACAGAAATGACAATGATACCGTACCTACCAACTGACCATCCTTTTTACCCTTGTGTTAATGACTGAGCTGCAGCACAAAAGTACTATTATATGGCCAAAAAAAAAATGCTTTGGAATTTACAACATTGAAGATTTAAAAATGGCTTAGGCCTACTTCTGTCATTTGCACTGCTTCTTAGCAAAAATATAACACAAATATTTTTTTCCCCAATTTATTATCGCAAAACTTCGATGCAGCTCATACATGTAACATTCTTTAGTTGACCCTTTGTGGCTTTATATCAATTCAGTGATTTCAGTTCTTTATTAACCTTGCCCTATTGCACAATAGGCCTAGAAGACCCTTGGCCTATCACCCAGCTGCTGGTATCATGTCCACCTATGATATTTACACAGATGGACAATCACTATCAGTGTAGGGTGACATGTGGTCAGCATGTCAAGTCCCTCAGCCGTTTAGGTTTTTTATACTAGAGCCGCTTCTTATTGTAGCTATTTCTTATAATGCTGGGAAATGACCGTCGCACACTGGCTGAAGTTCCATGAGGAATTTCTTCCCTGCAATGGGTAGGACATGTGGAATGAAATAGGTGCATGAAAAGCATTAACCATGATGAGGGAGGTACATTAAACAGAGAATATATTGACTTAGGTTTTCACGGCCGTAGTTATTATGATGATCTTGTAGAAGATTTCTGGGCTGTTGGACGTGGTCTTGAGGCTTGTAGTTCCCCGACGTTTCACCAGAGACTGAGTCCAGCATCCTCAAGGGTTGTCTTGAGACTGGCAATTTTGTCGACTACCTGCCCTATTTATACATTTATCCGTGACACATTCTCTGCGCGGTCCGTTTCTTTGTAAATTGTATCTGCTTTCTGGTTGGTTAGCATTAGGGTCTTCCATAGCCGATACAATTTACGAAGAAACGGACCGTACAGAGAACACATCATGGATAAATGTATAAATAGGGCAGGTAGTCGACAAAATTGCCAATCTCCAGACAACCCTTGAGGATGCCGGACGCAGTCTCTGGCGAAACGTCGGGGAACTACAAGTCTCAAGACCATGGCCAACAGCCTGGAAATCTTCTACAAGATCATCATAAACAGAGGATAATTGGAAACCATTAGCTAGGATAGGACACCACATATGTCAAAATGACAGCCTAGAGCAGCGAATAAAAAAATTAAAAATAAAAATTCAATCACGAACAAATAGAGGTTATGGTTTCTATTATAATTAATTAATATATTTTTAAAAATTAGGATCAGGTTTTACTACATACCAAAAGACACATGGACAAATTACACAAAACAAATGCTACAACACCACTCAACCAGCTATAACTATCCCAACCTACCAGGGCATAACAGTTGTCACAGGCGAGCACTAGGACATCTATTGGGGATGTATGATTGGCTACACAAATTCCACATTTGGGTCGATTCTCAGGATTATGATATGTTATTACAGCAGACAGGGCACTGGACAGCACTCCAAAACACATGATTGACACATGGTAGTTAAGCCATCGTTTGAAAATACCCTCAGGAACATAACCCACTATGCCTGTACATACCGTCAGCCACATCACCTGCAAAACAGACCCAAGCACTACCACCAAAAAGGAAACCAAAAATAATACGCTACCACCATTGTTGTTAGTTTGTTGCAGCGCTGCAAGCTTCATACCAGACACCTAGATAATATAATTATTATATACTGTAAATTAAACCATACATACATTGTACAGAAGCCTCAGAAAATAATCCTGTTATTCGATCTTACATATTAAATTTATCACTTCTCACCGAATAATAAGTTTTTATTTGAAGATAAGATATATACCTGAATTGGGATTTGAACCCAATGTCTCTGGTTCTGTACACCAGCGCTCTATCCACTAAGCTACCAGGCATTCCAATTCAAATGCATATTATTCCTCTCCATTATATGAATTCCCGTGCACCAAGGCTCTGAACTTTTTCAATGCTGTGATTTCCATTACAGTCTTCTTGTTAAAGAAGTCGCTAGATGCATGAGAATTATAAGCTTTGCCGCTTAAACATAATGTAAAATTCTTGTTAAAAATACAGTGTGTACATAAAAGAATATAACAGAAATTTAGATAATTCAAAATATGCTAACCACCTACTCCAATATGATCATAGTTTTGATCCAAATTTTAAAATTTTACATGTTTGTGACAAAGGAAAGAAGTTGGACCTTTTAGAAGCTGTACAAATAAATAAATTGAAAAGTAGTAATAAACTGTTAAATTCCCAACTAGATTTGAATAAATCACCTCTGTTAAATTTATAATACAGATTGTAAAAAAAAAAATATTATTGCAAAGATACAGTTGTTATGTACTATAATAACACAATTCATTAATTTGTTAACATGTCTGAAGAAGGTACAGTGTACCAAAACAGGTGTATCTAAATTATATCTTAATAAATATGAAAATCAAATAAAACTGTAAGTTTTATTTTTATTTAATTAAATAAGTAATGGATTTTTATCAAGTAAACACCAACTCAATTTTGATTAAAGAATATAATAGTTTCAAGTAATAATATTATCACTCAGATGAGACTAGAAAGTTGTGTGTGGACTTAAATGAAACAGGAAAGAAGACAGTTTTAGTTGTGTGAGTGGGCAGATAGCTTTTTTTTGTTTTGTTTCTATGGCAATAATAATAACAAAGATGGTAACTCCTCAACAGAAAGCATTTTGTGTTTTGCAGTTTGAGAGTTGTAAATCAGTTGTGACAGTTCAATGTGCATTTCTTAGGCAGTTTAATCGTGATCCCCCCCCCCCCAATGCCAACAACATCCATCGATGACATAATAAGTTCGCAACGACCAGTTGTCTGTGCAAAGGCAAAAGTATGGGACGATCAAAAGTGTCTGAGGAGAATGTTGCTGCTGCAACATTTCAAGCACAAAGTCAGCGTAATCAGTAGGCTTTAGAGCCTGTAACAATTGTAAACGGTAGGGATGCTTATGTAAACGTTTTCATAAGACCTTCCACACTGTCATTACTGGATTGGTCGTCATGGTCCAGATGATAGGGCTTATCTCCAGTGGCCTCCCAGATCACCGAATCTCACCCATGCCATTTTTTCCTTTGGGGTTTTGTAAAGGACAGAGTCAATGTGCCTCCGTTGCCTCCTAACCTGCCCTAGTTGAGAGACAGGATTCGAGAAGCTGTTGCTGCCATCAATCCAGACATACTTATTAATGTATGGGAAGAATTAGCCTACACGTTGGATGCGTGTCGTGTAACAAAAGGGGCTCACATTGAAAACCTATGAACTTATAATGTAAACTGGAGATGTTACTCTTTCATTTAACATGAGTTTTGTTTTTGTCATAGTCATTTAAAGTATAATTCAACACCTTCAAAATTGTTATATTCTTTTATGTACACCCGGTACTTCGTCTGACGGCATTGTTAATAGCATTAGCTATCTGTCTTCAGATGGAAGAAAACTCCATAAGTGGAAAGAAAATTTTGCATTTGTATCGGGTCTTGAACAGTGTAATTGACTGCACACTGATGTACAGAGTCAGAGATCCAGGGTTTGATTAATGGTTCAAGCATTAATTTTTCTTTTCAAAAAATATATTTGTCCAGGACTGAAACATGTTAAGGGCAGAAGGTACCTTGTATCTCCACCATGTTAAATGTTCTAATTTTAATGTTCCTTTTCAAACAGTAGAACATTAATTTTTTTTGTCACATATACATACACTATTTGGCAATAAAATGACATTTTTTTCCAGAACACAGCATTAAAAATGAAACAGTAAGATTTTTTTAAAAACAATGCTATTTTTTGGTGTATTTTGAAAAAGTAAATAATGTTTGGCGCCCTACTAATAACATTCACATGTTAAAAAATGGCAGATTATGCCTAAGTACCGGACAAATAGCCTGTGAAAATTTCATTTCTCTGGGATGAATAGTTTCAGAGAAAAGGACCATAAGGCTCGCAAAAACAAAAGTAGTGGGAAATTGAGTTTAAAGTTTTACACTACTCACAGTCCTACCCTGCAAGCATGTCCTTTAAACCCACATTTAGGATTTTTAAATAAGTTTGTGGTGCAAAACCAATTTATATTCATATAGAACTCACTTTAAGGTATGAATATGAGCAAAAAAACAAAAATTCTAATTTTGCCCATTTATAAGGTACCTTCTCTCCTTAAATTAAATTTAACATCAAAAGATAATACATGCATTCCAATTTTATCATCATTTGTAGCACTACTGTTCATTAAGTTAACATATCCCCTTTCACAATTCAATCCTTTCTAATCCTTCTACAATTAATTAAACCATGTGATTTACAATTCAATCAACAAATAAATGCATGGCAACATCACCTGTAAATCATGCAAATGGGAATAACTTTACGACATGATAGTTTCCAAGACTTCTGTACACTCAGATAATTACTTAAAGTAGCAAGACATGTAGCACATATGAAAGAATCTAGTAAAACATACGTGGTTTCAAATGGAGAAAAACTGTCTTTTACAAAAACATAGTTTAGATGGGAGGGTATAACTAATAGGAATCTGAAACTGTGAGTTAAGGTACAGAGTTCTTCATTTATAACCTAATGGGCACAATGCGTGTTGCCTGTGTGTGGTTAGATCATAAATGAAGAACCCTTAAATCTTTTCAGGATAGATATCAAAAGCTATAATATGAGGGCAGTAATGGAACTATGGATTCCTTAAAAGCAACTGTAAGTCTACACCATCAGCTCACCAGAAGGTTTTATAAAAATTTATTGTACGCGATGCAGTGAAGAAAAAACATTAGCATAATCTCAAAGTCTCAACTTCAAAAACTAAAATTATGGCTTTTCATGGCAAAGTGCCAGTCAGAGCAAAAATAGTGATCAATAATGAAATAGTAGAACAGATAGCACACTTTAACTATCTTGGTTCAGATATAACATATAGCTATGATTAGGATATACATAATAAATTAAACCGATATCAAATGATGTGTGGCACCATAAGAAGAAACCTCCGAAAGACTCGAAGAGAAACTCAGCTCAGGTTTTATAAAATTATGGCTGTTCCTGTTCTTTTATATGGATCTGAATCTTGGGTACTTACAAAAAAGATATCTCACACATTCAAGCCACTGAAATGAAATTTTTAAGATCCATAAAAGGATGTACACGTATGGATAGATTACACAATGAATCAATAAGAAATGAACTGGAGATATTTTCAATAGTTGATAAACTAGAAGAGCACAAATACCAATGGAAAGAACATTTAGACAGAATGGGCAATACAAGATTACCCAAACCACATGGGAAAAGATCTCTGGGACGGCCAAGGAAACGATGGACTTGAGACCGGAACCGGTCACATTGACCTAATCCTGGAAAGGAAGAAGAAGAAGGAATATTGTACTTGATTATTGTACATTTACTGACAAGGGAACTGTCAATCAAAAAAGTTTTAATTTATTTAATTATGGACTAGTTCACTACAAAATATTGTATGAATCTTGTCCAAATTTTAATGTTTAAATCTCGGGGCAACTACTAATCTACAAATTTCCTATTCATCTTTTATTGTTTTAGGGAGAGAGTTAAGTTTAATTCTATCTAGAAAAAAAAATTACGCATCCTTTTTGGGCTAGAAGGCTCTGCTCTAAGGATCAATCCTGTAGGCATCGGTAAAAAAAAACTTCAATATGCCTTAAAACACTATTTTATTATATTACAAAATGTCACCAATACTGGACTACATCTCCAGATATCAGCTAAACTGGAAGGAACATGTCTCAAGAATGGCTAGATCCCCAAGGCAATAATGAACTACTGTCCAAATGGGAAACGGTCACTTGGTCGACCTATGAAAATATGGCACGAAAACCGCTTTCTCAGGCTGTAACAGTTCTTCTAGGACTAATACCTGGCAGGATGATTATGATGATGACAAAATGTAATAAGAATCAGCCATTATTGCATACAAATATTACTGTCATTGTATTCTTTGTAAAATAAAGAATTAACTGCTTTCTTAGCCCAACAAAGCAAACATTCTAATGGAACAGATTATCATTTTAATTTTCTTTCTTTCAATATGTTCAAAATGACAAAATATGTGCTTGAACAAGTTCTGACCATTTTAAGATAACTTTCCAAGTTATATGGATATAAACAAAGCTGTAATTACAGCAAGATTTTTTTTTAATTGTTAACGTAAAGTAATCAAAGTTCTTACCAGGTTTTATTGTGTCTACCAATATGTTCAATTATACATGCAGCAATGTAAAGACAAAGTGATCCCATTATAGGCCTTAGGGAGTGGCGTGCGGTGGTCAGAGCAATTACCCCAGCTGTATGACGAACATGTGACTTATAGTTTATAAAAACTTTTATTTTAAATCATTCAGTTTACAAATAGTATGAACTAAAATGCCTTGTAATTTTTTTTTTTGAAAGGTCTGCATGAAAATGGTCTTGTTTGTAAATTATACAGTCACTTACATTCATATCACATTTATCAGTAACACTTTAAAACTCATAAAAACGTATTAATAACGCATTTGAACAAACTCAGTGTCGATATTAAACTCGACTGTTGCTTTCCACAAATGATATATACACGTTCTTAATATTCCAATTGTTGTTAATCATTTTATAATATAAATAAAGCTTCTTAAATTAATAGGTTGCTATAGCTGACAAAATGTATCGCATAATTTTATTTATTTTTTTTGTATTTTGTAAAAATATAACTAGCATAAATTAAATGTTATAAATTAAGAAATGTCGCAGTGGACTAGTGGTTATGCTCCTTGCCTCTGTTCCCGAGGGTTCAAATGCGGCCGGGGTGATGGATTTTTTTTAGGATGGAAAAATCCAAGGAGCAAGTCCTCCGGGAGGGACTTTAAGCTGTGGGTCCCGAGTCTGAAGATTTTCAGGCTCGTAAAAAATCCTTAAGCCTGAATGAAAAGGCCTCTAAGCAAAATTTACCAGAATTTTCCCCTCCTAGTACTATGGTTTCCTAGATGTCAGTAAGAGGTGGAATGCTGACCACGGTCCACTCAAAATGACATCTATACGAAAACAAGTGTAACTAAATTAGTATGGTTCAAATTCTTTTCTGTAGGGAGAGAGCGCCTAAATCTCTGTTGAGGGAAACATGGGCTTACAAGAAGACAAGAAGAATAAATTAAGAAATGTTAATTGAGTTTGTATTTTTTAACATTCTTACCTCATATGTTTGTTTTGTTATTAAATTAAACCTCATAATGTTACTTCCTAATGATTTTAAAATAAATGTTATTTCAAAAAATTCTATTATTGAGGAATTGGTGCTTCCCAAATCAGCAAATCACGTTTCTTCATGAATTAATGTTTCATGAATCGATAGGTCAAAACGTCATTCGACCTTCTGTATACTTATTCGAGTTGTAACATTAACTAGGTACAGCTAGCTTGTATTCAATAAAAAGTAGATGGATAAGTCACAAGCTTCGTCTAGTGGATTATCGCTACTCTAGTGTGGCTTATAGCTGGACATAGCAGGCAGTGATGTAATTTGCTTGTGCGGATTCATCTGCAGCGCAATAGTTGGTGTTGGTGGGGATAACGTAGAGGAAATACTCTATGTGTTTCTTGATGGAGATAATGTAAATACACAGAAGGCTCCGCCAAACCGAATGTGATACATGTCTGCTGGCACGGCGGGAATTTTGAATTTTTATGCCTTCACGTGCAATTAATTTGAATGGAATTTGGCAAATATATATTTTTTTATTCATAATTACTAATATACTAATTGCCCCAGCAGTGGTGGAGTTAAATGCATGACACTGGCCTTAGGAGGCTCTTGAGTAGTAGGGAATTAAGTCTCCTATCTTTCTAGACAATCAACACAAGATCTCAGCTAGGTTGTCGGATCTACACAATGGCTACCTTTACCTCCAGTATAACATAGAGTTTCAAAATTCCTGCTGAACATGACCTAGTTTGGAGGTTCTTCGGCCAGCCGGATGAGGGAGCTGACATTCAGGGTTCACAACATAAAAATCATCAGTCTAGCCAAGCTGACAATGATACAGAAGAATATATTGAAACATGTTCGAGAACAAATCAACATTAAATTGAGGTAAGATATATATAGACTCAAAAAAACTTGATAAAATTATATTGTCCAATTATTTTAATGAAGTTTCAAGAAAGAAAAAATGGATTTGCCTCAACGTACAATTATTTAAAATTCCTGAGTATCCAAAGAAAAGTGCTAATTTATCTTTTAAATTTACCATGATTGTCAAAGCATTTTGCACAGAATTATCTGTTCCCATTTTGCTCCTTATGCAGACTACAAGTAAAGAGGAATCAGGACTACCTTCAGCTATTTCCAGCCCTTTCATCCAAATCTACAATATCCGGGAAATATTGAAAAACATGAAAGCTGATGGCTCCACTACCAAGTGCTCAACATTAGTATACAAACTTTTCCACATGCAATATAATAACAAATTGATGTTACCACCTCTCACCCTCCCCAATTGCAATGCATAATACAGAAACAAATACATCATGTATATTGAGTCTGGGAAAGCTGACGATAAAACAGAATTGTTTTGAAACATGTCCAAGAGCAGATCAACATTAATATTGAGGTAAGATGTCCAGACCAAAAATAATATAATTACATCATGTATATTGAGTGGAGAACATATTTTTTAATAACTCACCTCATACAATTTCAAATTTATTTGAGACCATTGGTTTTGAATGAATTTTTCATCCATCTTCAGTTATGAAATTGTATGAGGCGAGTTATTAAAAATATGTTCTCCGCTCAATATTAATGATATAACCTCATAATGTTTACTTCCCAACATTAATTTTAATATAAATACATCATGTGTCTATGCTTCCTAAGATTCAATACTCATCGCACCTAAGAAGTGCTTAGATTTACATTTTTCACAGTGATTTTTCCAATGAAATAATTCCTTTCAAGTTGTGAAAATTTCCAATGTAGCCACTTTTAGTAAAGGAGATTATAACAGTATTTAGCAATTTACCTAGCCCTAACTACATTATCTTTATGGGAAACCAGATGTAATGAGGTGGAGTAGTGGTTATGTTCTTTGCCTCTGGTCCCGAGGGTCGTTGGTTCAAACCCGGCCAAGGTGGATGTAATTTTTAGGATGGAAAATCCAAGAAGCAAGTCCTCCAAGAGGATCTTTAAGCCTTGGGTCCCGAGTCTAAAGATTTTCAGGCTTGTAAAAGAGCCTTAAGCTTGAATAAAGAAGCCTCTAAGCAAAATCTACCAAACTTTTATAGGAAAAGTAATCTGTCCTGATCGACATAACATCAGTCAACAAGAAATTACTGAAGATGAAGCTGCCCAGGCTTCAAAACCAGTATAATTAAAAGCTGAATATGAGGTGAGGTATAAAATATCTTAATTTAAATCTTAAAATCTACCGACCTTCTTCATTCTAGTAAGATCTTAGCTGCATACTAAATGTTTCATCGGGAGGGACTTTAAGGTGTGGATCAAGTTTGATGATTTTCAGGCTCATAAAAGAACCTTCGGCCTGAATAAAGAGGACTCTAAGCAAAATTTACTGACCTTCATCATCCTAGCTATACCTTAGTTGTATACTAGATATATCATTGGGTCAGTGAGCTGACCACATAACATTCATGACATTTGTAGGAAATAAGCATCCATCCATAGTAATTCTGCCCGAAGGCAGGTCCTTCACTCCAATCATAGCATTTTCATTCTATGCTTGCAGCTTTACTAGGGAATTCTAGATGTGGTAGCTTCCTGTTGCTTTCCACACTGGTGAAAGATGATGACGATAATGGCCATATGATTTCGGGGACCGTTTGGGCCTTAAAGTTTTCCTGACATTTGTCTTACAGGTGAGGAAAAACCCCGATAAAAGCCTCACCCAGAAAAACTGCCCCGACCGGGGATCGAACCCGGGCCCACTGCGTGACAAGGCAGCATGCTACCTCGAGACCACAACGGTGGACGAAATAAGCATAACTATATTGAATTGGTCTAGTAACAAAAGAGAGGCTAAGGTCCAACATTGGGTTGTTATGCTATGGTTGACAAAGATGTAATTAGGACATTTAAGTCTTGTAGGCTACATTGGTGAGGACATGCAGCACAAATGAGTAAAGAAGTGGGACATGATTTCTAGCAGGAAAGAGCCCAATAGATAGGTGAAGAATGAGGTGAGAGATAACATTAACCATGGTTTGAGGAGGTGAGTTATACAGGGAATGATTGGAAAACATAATCTCAAGACAGGGATGTATGGAGAGCTTACATCTACACAGCCATCAACCTCCGAGCTTAATAGTGAGTTTGTTAGTAAGTTATTTGTCCCCATTAGAATGTTTGCTTGTGAGTGTTTCTTTTATTTTGAGATATGGACCTTTAATAAGATGAAGAATAAGAAGAGAGAAACAGAATACCTTTCTCTAATCAATCGAGAAGTGGTCTACGATCCTTGCGGATAGTGGTCCACTCTCTTCTCTGTCAGTTTCATATGACAGCCCAGGTTCCTGGTCTGAAACCATTTGTCCCAGTCATACCAGATGTTAATTATATTAATGAGTTGGTTATTTTGACTCACCTCATATTTCTTGATTTTTATGCAGACCCGATTTCTTCACTTTTGTGCGACCTTGTCGATGCATTCCAACTGTTGTTTTGCGGTTGTCCAACCTGTAAATTGATTTCTGCTCCTTCTGTTGGCTGATCGATGAACTTCCAAATAAAATTTTTCTTTTTCTTTCTTTCTTTTTTTTTTCTTTCGGGAATTTCAAAATTCATGGTTCCAAATCTAAGGAACTCATAATTTGGGAGAAAATTTACATCTTCAAGAATAAAATGAAAACCATGAATTTTCAAATTCCCATAGAAACAAAAAAATGATTTGGAAGTTCATTGGACAGCCAGCAGAGGGAGCAGAAATCAACTTACAGGATGGACAACTGCAAAACAATAGTTGAAATTCATTGACAATGTCGTGCAGAAGTGACAAAACCTGGTCTGCATAAAAATCAAGAAATATGAGGCGAGTCAAAATAACCAATTCATTAATAATTAAAAGAAACCTCATAGTGTTATTTCTTAACATATATTAAATACCACATGTTAGTATGTAAAATATATGTATAAATATATGTGATATGTAAATTAAATTATAACCTGGCATTGACACATAGTTTGGTTTCCATTACTTGTTATTGTGCCAAGGAACATAATATTAAGTTGGCAGAATGTGGAGAGTTAGCAATGGATGGCCACCCATCCACCTGTCTGCATGCGAGTCTGAAGCTGGACGGGCAAACATCCAACTCCAAGGATGGATTTCTCATCCGAAGTCCAAACCATGACCCACATTTTCCAATTATTTATGTTTCCATAAAACTTATAAAAATGACTGAAAATTCAGAGGAATTGTCATGAAACCATAGACATGATTCAGACATTTGTTTTTGTAATTAACAGCTGTAGATTTTCAGTTTTTATGCTTGTTATGGAAACAATAATAAATCGGAAAACTGTGGTCGTGATTTAGACTTTGGTTGAAAAATCCACCCAAAGTGTTGGGAGCCTAGACTGCCAACTGAGCTCTTCAAATATGGCAGCTGGAGTGTTTCTTTTATTTTCAGATATGGCTCTTTAAGAAGATGAAAAACAAGAAGAAAGAAACAGAAGACCTTCTGGTTTACTGACATTTATAAAACCACCAACAGAAAATACTCAATAAGCCCTTATTAATCCTCAGTATACCACAATTATATGTTAGAAAAGACAAACATTTATATTTAACCTACATTAATTAAGCTTCAAACATATAAACAAATGCACCGATTATATAGACCCATCAACCATCTCTCACTCACCAGAGAGAAACAACTCTCAGTTGACAGCACCATTATATCAATAGGTGACGTGTGATTAGCCACACATACACCTCCAGAACTGGGTCTATATTCCTCGTTATGTTCATTGATAATGGCTGACAATGATCGAGCCAAAATTCTAAAAGTTGTAAGATACACTTTTTTATGCAGCCAGCGCTTGATGCGACTATCAGGAAGTGGACCAACCACCGACATTGCTATCACGATCCACACTGTCTGAAAAAAATGCTCAGTAACACTTGCTCCTTACATCCTTAATACAAAACATAAAGAAACAAATCATCCTTCTCTGAAAAATAATAGTTATTAATACTGGTAGCACACATAATAAAATATAACTCAAACTATTATTAACTGCAGTGGAATCAATGAATCTTTAACCTTCTGACATTTGAGAATTGTGTAGCAATGTATCCAAGCCTTTACATCAGCCAAACTCTGTGTGATCACCTTCTACCAACTCAAATGATCTTGCAAAATAATGTGATGTATTCAAAGTTCTCCAAAATACACACATATTGGTTTAGTTTAGATGTTGTTCTTGATTAATAAAATTAAAATGAGTTTTACATCATCTCATCTAATACACTCCATGTTCTTCACAGCACAGGACCATGGTTTCATTCCTATCATAATCAACGATAAAGAGAAAAAATTTTGCCTGAACTGGGAATCAAACCTCGAACATTTAAATAGTTTTAAGATTTGTTAATATATTTACCTAGTGCCTTGTATAATAAGCAATAGATTAATTCATTATAGTTTATTACTTTCTTTGTATTTTTTTTTCTTTCTTTTCTTTTTATGTATAGTAGATTCGAGCTGTTATTCCTTTCTGTTTTCATTCTATCATTAATTTAATTTTAATTGTATTCAATTTTATTGTATTATTGGACATCATTTTCATTATTATTCAATTTGACAGATAATTAATTGTTTAGCATGACTATTATTGTAATTTTTTTTATTTATATGTAACATATGTTTGTCCTGGTGAGTGGAAGAGAAGGCCACATGGCCTTAACTCCACCAGGCTAAATAAATATATTCTATTCTAATTCAGGCTTCATTCCCATCCAAGCATAAATCCTTCCTTTACCTTTCTCTCTTTTGGTCCTTCGAGTGCTCTGTGTCTTGGTCCCACATTCAAATGCAATGAATCATCATTCACAAATACACAATAAATGGCTTCTATTTACGAAGACATGAAGGGACTCCACACAGCTATAGCATTATTTATTAAATTAATATTGAGAAGCTAAAGCTATTACTATGATAGAAATAAGTAAATCAATGAACACAATTAAATTATAATCAATGGTAAAGAAAAAAAAGGAAGGATTTATGCTTGGATGGGAATGAAGCCTGATTTAGCTCAGTGGTCAGAGCATTAGCACGGAAAGCTGAAGGTTCAGGGTTCGATTCCCAGTTCAGACAAAAAATGTTCCCTTTACCATTGATTACAATAATTTGTGTTCATTAATTTAGTTATTTCTATCACAGTAATAGCTTTAGCTTCTCAATATTAATTTAATTCATTCCTATCTCCAGCCATCTTTATAACTGAAAAGATTGAAACCGTGCTTCTGTGCCGTGAAGAACACAGAATTTATGAGGTGAGATGATGTATGACTCATTTTAATTTTATTAATTAAAAGCCTAATAATTTAATTCTCATCATAAGTTTTTGTTCTTTTAATATTCAATTTTAGGAAGTGATATTTTGAGGTTATTTAATTATATTATTTTTAGTCTGATCATCTTACCTTAATATTAATGTTGATTTGTTCTTGGACATCTTTCAAAACAATTCTGTTTTATCGTCAGCTTGTCCAGACTGGTTTGATTTATGTTGCATTATGTTGCACAACCTGGATGTTGATGTCAGCTCCATCCTGTGGTTGGCCAAAGAACCTCCAAACAAGGTCACGGAGCGTGAATTGTCTGAATTTATATTATGTTTTTCAGACCAAACATGAGCAGCAACTGCAGATTTTTCTATTTCCCCATTTTTAATATTTATTATGTGTTCTTTGGTTCTAATTTTTAGGTTTCTTTTTGTTTTTCCTATATATATATTTTCACAACCCATGCATTCAATTTGATGTATTCCTGATTTTTTATTTTTGAAATACCGACAGAGCGTGACCTTGTTTGGAGGTTCTTTGGCCAACCACAGGATGGAGCTGACACCAACATCCAGGTTGTGCAACATAATGCAACATAAATCAAACCAGTCTGGACAAGCTGATGATAAAACAGAATTGTTTTGAAAGATGTCCAAGAACAAATCAACATTAATATTGAGGTAAGATGATCAGATTAAAAATAATATAATTTTGTTCTTTTGTTTGGTTTTCATTTTTATCGTAAATAATATTTTTCAGTTTATTAGTAAGTGTGTCGGTTATAAAGGTTAATGATCATGCCTACATTACTATTAATAGCGAGATGTTACCTTACTTATTTTAGGAATTCTCACTATGAGGTATATTCATTAAGGTAGAATATTTTTTATCACTCACCTCATATTGTTCTTCTTATTTGATTATAAACTAGTTTCGGAACATAGTTTCTGTTCCATCCTCAGTATCATCACGACCGTTGTTCTGTCGTCTTGAAGAGCTGTCCTTCTCTCCATCCATTGGCTGACTGAAAAACCTCGAAACCAGGTCATTCTCACCGGGAAATTCAAAGTTCATTAATTTCTTCTTTTCGCTCTTTTGAATGTAGATCTTTTCCCAAACAGTAAGTTCATTTGATTTTTCTATTTGTTTTAATAATTTAGCTTCTTTATCGATAAGATGTTTTTCAGACCATGCATGGGCAGCCACTGCAGATTTTTCTACTTCCCCTTTTTTGACATTCCTGAGATGTTCTTTCACTCTAGTTTTCAAATTTCTCTTAGTTTTTCCTATGTAGAATTTCTCACATTCTTCACATTTAATTTGATAAAATTTCTCACATTCTTCACATTTAATTTGATAAAATTTATCAAATTAAATGTGAAGAATGTGAGAAATTCTACATAGGAAAAACTAAGTGAAATTTGAAAACTAGAGTGAAAGAACATCTCAGGAATGTCAAAAAAAGGGGAAGTAGAAAAATCTGCAGTGGCTGCCCATGCATGGTCTGAAAAACATCTTATCGAGAAAGAAGCTAAATTATTAAAACAAATAGAAAAACCAAAAGAACTTACTGTTTGGGAAAAGATCTACATTCAAAACAGCGAAAAGAAGAAATTAATGAAATTTGAATTTCCCGGTGAGAATGACCTGGTTTCGAGGTTTTTCAGTCAGCCAATGGATGGAGAGAAGGACAGCTCTTCAAGACGACAGAACAACGGTCGTGACGATACTGAGGATGGAACAGAAACTATGTTCCGAAACTAGTTTATAATCAAATAAGAAGAACAATATGCAGGGACTTAGTGATTTTAAAAAAGATTGTTACTACCTTAATTGCTTACCTTGTCTCAATTACAAAATATAGGAACGGAGAATACCCCCCACTATCATTGCCATCACTCCATATCTTGACCGGCAACACTGTAATTCCTCCTCTCGATCCTAGTATAGCTGCTTCAGACAATCCAGAGATCCCCATCAATTCCACCACTGCGCATTGCAGAAGCCGATGATATTACTCATCTGTTTTGGTACCGTAGTTATATGGCAGGCAGATTAGGCTCCAGAACACAAATACAAGATTTTTAAAGACTATCCGCTATTAAAGTTGATCCTCATCACAAACAAAACCATGTGACCTGCTCGCTTTTCATTGGCTAAGGACTACGGACGTACACATGTAGAAGCAAAAGTATGCAAAAAAGTAGTTCCCTTCATTTAATTAAAAGATATGCACTTCTGAATAACTCGCGCTTAGTTTCAGGGTGAGATGAATAATTAATCATATTCACAAACATAAAAAAAATCATTGTAAAATCTTTCCCATAACTATCCAAATAATTACAACTGAAAATAGATATTATTATACAGGGATGATGCTTTGATGGCTCATGCTTTCAGGACGATTCTGTCATGCTAAAAAAAAAATGGTTGAAGGTATAGGATCTTCGTTTCTGCTGTGTCACCACCTAAAGTGTTCTTGACCAAAACACAAGTCTGGACACACCTTTGACTAGGGGCCAAAAAACAGTTACATTAAATGTATTTCACAAGTTCAGTGAAGAAACTCACCAACTTTCTTGTAATCTATCCCATTCAACAATCACATGTCTTATTAACTTCACACATGTCAATGTGACAGTAAATGTGGCACGAATGGCGGAAGGATACAATTGGCATTTGTTTATGTTAGGATCACTCTAAGAGCATACAAGGTATAATTAATTTGAACAATGTCCTCTCGGATGAAGAAAGATCAAGAGCAAGTAAAGAATAATAAAAGAATATTGATATGAAAAATAACTTAAAATTTCAAGAATATTATGTAATCCATACCCTACAAACAGTTTAAATTAAAAGAAAAAAAAGCTTAAAAATCATAATGAAGATTTAAAATGTAAAATATTAATTATAATATAAATCTGCAAATCATTAAAATGTTAGATTATCTAATACATTTTTAAGGAATTATATTATTTGCATTTTAACAATTATAGATTTTATATGTAAATTAATATACACAGACAATGCATATGTATGCAATGGTAAAGAGAATAAATTATGCGTGAACCAGGATTTGAACCTAAGACTTCCAGCTTTACATACTGGTGCTATAACCAATTGAGCTACTTAGGTAATTCCCTGCTGACATGAATTTCTCTCTCCTTAATCCTGCCTTCCAACAGTAGAAAAACTTCATTCACAATAAATTGGGTTGCTTCTAAATCAAGATGCCACTATGATGGAATTTTTACACTTATGATCATAGCATAGTTGGTTAAGGTAATTTGCTATACGCTGGAGGTCAAGGATTCAATTCCCAGTGGATGTCACGATTTTAAACTGACCCAAAACTTTCTAGTGGCATCAAGGCCCTGGGGTTGACTCAGCGTGGAATGGAAATGAGTACCAGAGGCTTGTTATGGGGCTAAAGATGGCTATCATGCAGGGCTGACATCAAGTGCTGATTGTCTAGAAATGTGGGAGCTTTAACTTCCTACTACCCCAAGGGCTTCCTAAGGGTCAGCCGTGGTAGGGTGATGGTTATGTTCCTAATTCTGAGGGATGCGGGTTGAAACCCGGTCGTGGTCAATGGATTTTTGGTAAGGAAAAATCCAAAGGACAAGTCCTCCGGGAGGACTTTAAGCCACAGGTCCTGAGTCTGAAGATTTTCAGGCTTGTGAAAGAATGCAAGCCTGAATAAAGAGGCCTCTGTGAATTTTTTTTTCCATGGTGCGACAGGCCTAGAAGGCCCTTAGCCTATCATCCGGCTGCTGGCCTCACATCCACATGTGTCCATCACAGAGGTTGATGATCATCTAGCCAGTGTAGGGGTGACAATGGTCAGCATGGCGAGTCCCCAGCCGTTACAGCTGGTTTTCTCAACCTGGAGCCAATACTTATTATAGCTACCCAAATGCCTCACGATGCTGGGTGGGCACCAGTCCCATACTAGCCGAAATACCATGAGAAAAATTTCTTCCCCCATGGAGACTCGAGCCAGTGCAAGTCCCATAGCTCTGCGCCAAGGCTTCCTGCCTTAACCACTCAGCTACGGTGCGGGACTGTGCAAAATTTTACTGACCATTAACCATCCCAGTAAAAAATTAGTTAGCCACTAGGTATCTCACACTGATGCAATATGCTGACCCCATATCACTTGTTGACATCTATGTGTAAATAATCATAAGACTAAATTATGCTTGGTTAAAATGCTCCCACTAGGGAGCACCCTAATCCCCACATGGGTTAGTAGTACGGGGTATATAGATAGACAATGATCATAATATGTAAATTAATATACACAAACAACCCATCTGTAAGCAGTGATAGAGAAAACATTTTTTTCTGTGCCAGAGGAAGGAATAGCTGAGTAGCTGAAATGATTACAGCACCAGCATGTAAAGCTTCAAGTCTTAGGTTAAAATTCTAGTTCAGGCAGAAATTTTTGTGTGCCATTTTCCTTTACATTTAAATGTATCAACAATCCTTCATCTTTATACTGTAACCAATGGATGTTTGTATTCTGGGATCTCTGTGATAACCTTGATGGTGAGAAGATAATTTGTTTTTAATATGAATTTTTCTTTCTACTTTTTAAACTGGAGTTTTATTTTTTATATGTTAGACTGATAATAAAAATGCTTATATAACAACTGTAGCATTAATTTTTTATACAGTATCCTTGGAGCTTTTTCTTCACATTTTTATACTCGTCCTTCTGGTAATAAAACCTGTTACAGTTCTAGTTTATAATATCAATATCAATTAACGCTGAAAATTACAAATTATAATTAACTAAAGGCTATTAAGAGAAAAATTGACGTAAATCATTACAATAATTCTGCCTTTCTTTGGAAATGTTATTAATGTTAGAATAGCTTGACGCCATTATAAATGCTATCTCATTATTAGTCTTGAAGGCTCTCTCAATACTCTAAAAAACCATTTGTAATTAAATTAGTCATAAGCTCAAAATCAACAAATTTGTTATTAAGATTAAATTAAAATGCTTCATACCTCACCTCATATGCAGTCTTCAAAGTAGACCACGGTTTCAAAGCCTTGGTGGCTTCATATTCAGTACTTTCTCGTTGACTGATGTTATGTCGATCAGAAGAACTACTTCTTCTTCCCTCTGTTGGTGGACCGATAAATCTCAGGATCCAGTCAGAATCCGCGGGAATTTCAAAGTTCATAAGTTTTTCTTTCTTATTTTTGCTAAACCGTGAGATCTTTTAATTTTTCTATTTGTTTAATTAAAACTGCCTGTAAATTCAATTAGATGTTTTTTAGACCATGCATGAGCAGCTACTGCTGACTTATCCATTTCACCACTTTTTACATTTGTAAGATGTTCTTTCACCCTTGTTTTCAAATTTCTTTTTTTTTTCCTATGTAAATTTTGTCATAATCCCTGCATTTGATCTGATAAATTCCTGATTTGTTTTCTTCTTCAATTTCTTCATTTTTATTGGTTTTAATTATTCTATTTAGACTGTATCCATTCTTCAGTGCCAATCGTATATTAAACTTTTTGAAACTTGCGGTGTTTTAATGGATTTGTAAGTGAATTTCTTGAATTTTATTTTTTCTTCTGTTTGTTTTATAAGTGTGCTTTCATTAATTAATTTTTGTCTTTTAAATTTATTTATTTTCTTGTGTACCATATTTTCTTCAAAGTCGTTTTCTGTTACAACATTAATTATGTATTCTTTTTCATTAACTTTCTTTGCTCATAGCTATATTTACTAATCTATGTGTGAAGTTATTGAACACTGCCTCTTTGTGAGCTAAATGGTTGAATCCCTAAGCTTTAATATAGTTATCTATATGATAACTATAAAAGTTCAATATTCATTATTATTGTTTGCTTGCAAAATTTTATAAATTTCCTGTAATACAGTTGAATATTAAACTTGTCTTTCAACAGCCTCGAATTTTAGGGTAAACAAGTTTAAAGTTACCAAAGAAGACAATGTCAATTATCACTCTGGTTTATCTTTCTGTAGACTACAGTGACACTTGGAATGCCATACAATAATGATGCCGAGTCTTTCAACTGGCATATAATGAACTCTTGAAAGTTACATGTAGATGTTGCCATAAAATGTTTAATTTTAAAATTTATTAATAAACAAAGAATAGTAGTAGTAGTCTAATGCCCATTAGCTTGAATGTGTTCCATTTGTTTTCTCGCTTCCCAGTAGAGTCCTGCCAGAGTTCTTGTAGGTGACATCTTAAGAGCCTCACAGTTAGGTAGTCTTTGTTCATTGTTGAGTTATTGTCTTGAAACAGTATACAATTTGGAGAGTTGAAGATTCCAATTTTGTGTAGGTGTGCTGCAGATAGTCATGTCCCGTTAACAGTCTGAATGTTGCTACTGCTTTGTGCCCTGGCTGTTCAAGTATTAAGTTTTTATTCTGCAAGATAGCCACCCATAATTTCTAATTACTTTGTGTTTTAAAGTGCTCCATCAATTCTTTCTGGAAGTTTCTTTTAATAAAAATTTTTGCAGGATGATAGTGCATGGTTTGATCCGTTTTCTGTAAAATTTTAGTACCCTTTTTTTGCTAAAAGATAAATCCTAAAATTAAACATATAGGAGATAATTTTTAAGAACCAATTTTTTAGCCAACTAAATCACAATGCATTTGAAATTTCCATTATAATAATGGTTAAATATATATATTTTTTTTTCCTCCAATTTTCTTATCATCAGTTAAGAATTGTGTGATTGCATTCTCAAACTCCAAGAGCATTAATTGGAAAAATTAAAAAGTAAATCACGTAAAAAAAATGGATGCTTCAGAACACAAGTAGACTAAGTCCAAAACTTTGCTAGGATTATTTTACATAAAAAGTAATGTGTAAGTGGTTATTCAGGCAGTCTTGGCCAAAAATAACAAAGAAGGTGATAACAGGAGATTGTCCTGGCAATTCTAGAATTATTTCAAGGTTTTGTGCAATTTATATCCACTTAAAAAAATATATTTTCTTGTGTTATCTTGCAGGCATAATTGTTATTCACTTTCCTTTTTACAAAACATTTGACACGTTTATTTTGGAAATTGTGTAGAAGCTTTTGTTTAATACGGATACTTTAACTAAAATAATTGTACTATATCTCAGCATAAACATAGATTAACCCATTGGCCTCAGAAGACGAGATACGCTCATCGACTGTTAAATGGCCTTCAACTCAGAAGATGAGGGCACACTCGCTTAACTCTGCTGTTATATATTTCACAATATTTTGTACATCCCTTGGCAGGGTAATCTTTTGTTAACATTTATGAATAGTAAAGGAATGTGTTTTGGACTTCACCCTTATTGAGATCTCAAGTATCATTATCTTTTGTTCGTTTTGAATGTCTGTAAACAGACAATATAATTTACGGTGATTTAAATTTAGTTTCTGGAGAAATGCATTGAGCATTTAACCTTGAAGCAAATGAGTTAAGATTAAATCTAAAATGTAATTGCAAAAAGAATTTTGAAATACAATCTAGAATTAATTAACATCTTGCTTCTCCAATCAAGATAATCTGGACTTGGTATATGGTGAAATTAAATGTTTCTTACCTCTCCTCATATAAATCTTCTAAGTAGATCACGATTTCGAGACCATAACGGTCTCATCTTCAGTACAATCTTGGTGACTGATGTTATGTCGATTGGAAGAAACTCTTCTTCTTCCCTCTGTTGGTGGACCGATGAACCTTTGGATCAGGTCCACCAACAGAGGGAAGAAGCCTGGATGGGAAGGAAGCCTGAATTAGCTCAATGGATAGAGCATCAGCATGGAAAGCTGAAGGTTCGGGGTTCGATTCCCGGTTCAAGCATAAATTTTTCTCTTTACCATTTGATTACAATAATTTAGTTGTGTGCATTAATTTACTTATTTCAATCATAATAACAGCTTTAGCTTCTTAATATTAATTTAATAAATAATGCTTTAGCTATGTGGAGTCCCTTCATGTCTTCTTCAGGTAGAAGCCATTCATTGTGTATTTGTGAATGATGATTCATTGCATTTGAATGTGGGACCAAGAGAGTAAGGTAAAGGAAGGATTTATGCTTGGATGGGAAGAAAGCCTGAATTAGCTCAATGGATAGAGCATCAGCACGGAAAGCTGAAGATTCGGGGTTCGATTCCCGGTTCAGGCATAAATTTTTCTCTTTACCATTTGATTACAATAATTTAGTTGTGTGCATTAATTTACTTATTTCAATCATAATAACAGTTTTAGCTTCTTAATATTAATTTAATAAGGAAGAAGAGTTTCTTCTGATTGACATAACATCAGTCGCCAAGATTGTACTGAAGAGGAGACCATTATGGTCTCGAAATCGCGATCTACTTAGAAGATTTATATGAGGAGAGGTAAGAAACATTTAATTTCACCATAAATTAAACCTCATAGTGATTAATTCCTATAAAAGTTAAAAATGGACTTGGTATACTTGTACTCTCAACCATCCAAATTTGGAATTGATAAAGAAAGAAAATGTGATCATTGTTTGTTTGTTTGTTTATCAGTGATAGATTGCTAACACTTGTGATCAATAATTGTGAATAACAGAGCTTATCTTAACATATTACATAAAATGTAATGACAGCTAAGTTCAAGTAATATGAGGTTATATCTTTTTGAAATTGGAAGTAACACATTTTAATTCCTTATCAAATAAAATATACAATGTAATCAAAAGTCACATTACATTCTGTGATGACAACGGAAGAATAAATCAGAAATGTAATGCTTAAAATCGCTATAGTTGGTGTGAGGGGAATGTAAGGGGACAGTGTTGCATAAACATACTCAACACATAGTGTGCTATTTTGTATAACATACTGGTTATTCTTCTTCTTCTTCTTCTTCTTCTTCCTTCCATGTATTAGGCCAAGGCCTGTTACAATCCTATACAAAATTTTCCCTCCAGCGTTTCATAGGACGGCTCAGTGATCTTCGTCCTCTTGGTATATAATTACAAACAGCTTTGGGGATCCGATTTGAACTCATTCTTTCAAGATGGTGTTTCCAATTTAGTTGGTACATTATATATAACATTTGGGAATTTTTAACATTATGAGGTTCAAATTCATAAGAATTAAATTAATCATGATTATTTCATACCTCATACTTCTATATTTCTTTAAATACAGTACTGCAGTATCGGCAATTTCTTATCACCATCATGAGCTGATGATGGTGATAAGAAATTGCCGATACTGCAGTGCTGTATTTAAAGAAATATAGAAGTATGAGGTATGAAATAATCATGATTAATTTAATTCTTATTAGTTGGTACTGTTTAATATATTCCAAAATTGGCGTAGTCTTCAATTCTTTTAAGATATCGGTGTTCCTTTTCCGATCCCATCTGGTGTAACCCGCTGTTCTGTGCATGAATCTCATTTCACAAGCTGTTATTCTGCTTTCATGTTGTCTTTTTAGTGTCCATGCTTCACTACCATAGGTCAACACTGGTCTAGCCAAAGTATTATATAAATGTAATCTGGTGTTTTTTTGTACAAGGGATGGTTTCATAACTTGATTAATAATTCCCAAACTTTTATTATAACTAGTAATTTTTTCAGGGATATCCTTTTCATCCCAGATAGAGAGATAATATCCAAGATATTTGGTTATTCTATGTCTAGCAATGCTAACATATTTTCATGGGTTGGTGACACCTAATCTGTCATAATACTAATCTATTTAATCCTGCTGGCATGACACTATGCATGTGCAGCAGTTCCTCTCACTTATGAGGACCCTGTATGATGTCACCATCGCCTCTTGGCGCTGAGAGGCTGCAAAGAAGAGTCATGTATTGTCAGGCTTCCAAGATTGCACTATAATCTTTTTTATTAAGTGTAATTTTTTTTGTGAAGTGATATCTAATGAAAAAATATATTTAATGTTAATTAATGATAGAGTTAAATTTAATATCTCACCTCATAATTGTAAATTTCTCGAAGACTACTTTCGATGCTTTTAGATACCATCATCAGTTCTACCTAACTGTTGAAATGGTTGGCAATCCTGTTGGTTGCTTCCTGTTACCTCTGTTGGCTGATTGATAAATTTCCAAATTAAATCTTTGTCAACATGAATTTCAAAATTCATTATTTTCCTTTTATTTTTCTGCATGTGAATTTTCACCTGTGAGTTCCCTAGATTTATCTGTTTCATTAATTTGGCCTTTGTTTAGCTTCTGAGTTTTTCTCACCATGCATGTGCAGCTATTGCAGATTTATCTATTTCCCCATTTACAGATAGAAGCGATACCATGATGTTTTGTATTCCCACTACAGGCCTCAGGAGGCCCTTGGGGTAGTGGGAGGTTAAGGCTCCCACTATTTCTAGACAATCGGCACTTGATGTCAGCCGGGTTGTCAGCCCTGCGTGACGGCCGCCTTTACCCCAGAACAAGCATCTGGTACTCATTTCCGTTAGAGGCTGAGTCGACCCCAGGGCCATAGTGCCGCCAGAAGGTTTGGGTCAGTTTAAAAATCCTGATCCCACCGGGACTTGAACCCTCGACCTTCCGGCTTGTAGCGTAGTGCCTTAACCACTACGCTACGGCGTGCCCCGATACCATGATGTTACAAAGGGGTTTATGTGTTGTTCATTTTCTTCTTCTTCTTCTTCTTCTTCCTTCCAAGTATTAGACCACGGGCTGTTACGATCCTATAGAAAATTTTCCCTCCAGCGTAAATAGTTTGATCCTTCCGGAAAATTCTCGTATAAGACTTGAAAGCATAATAATAGTCCCTTCGATTGGTTGCTGGCCAAAAGAAGGCAAGACCAGTGATGGGGCTGCCATCTTATAGCCTCTGGTCAGGCTTTTCTGGAGAAGAAAAGAAAATAAAGGAAAGAAGAAATGGAAGAAAGGAAAGACTCCCTAGCCCTCGGATGCCCTAATAGTCGGGGTCGAAAAAACAAGAGTTAACCAAGGGAGGTTAGATAGTAAAGTTAAAAGAGTGCAAAACACAAGTAAGTGGAAGAAATGTTTTGCTCGGCTTGGGCACCTTGTGGTCGCCATCCACATATCCTCTAGATGAGGACCCCTGAGGGTGTTACACCACCCAAAGGCACGTGTAGATTAAGGAGTTCTACGGACGTGAACAACTTTACTTTAGATTTTTATAGTAATTCTAATAATTTTCATTCTGTAAAAATTATTATTTAAAAAAACTTCCAGAATGAATTGATGGAGCACTTTAAAACACAAAGCAATGAGAAATCATGGGCGACTGTCTTGCAGAACAGTGTGATGTGGTTGACACCTGTTGCTTTAATATCATTACCAGTCTTGTTTCTTTCCTGTAAATTCCAAATTCTTTCTTTTTTCTTCTTTTCTGATATTTGGTCCAAAAATGGTATTTTCTGGCTATTTTCAACTTCTATAGAAAATTTAATTGTTTTAGTCTATAGGTATTCATAAGTTTATCAGCATCTTCCAAGTGCTGTGATTGACGATGCTATGATATTGTACACACATCTACACCAAAATTTAAACATCTAAACATGTGCTATGATTATATGATATTCAAAATTACCCATGAACATATTTGCCAAAAATTAAGATAATGGCTTTCCCATTTCAAGTTCTGATCTTTGTTGTATTTACCTCTGTAAATGAAAAACATTTCATCGATATATTGTAATTTGGTTACTCTTAGATATTCTTCTCTGCTCTCACTAACTATCTTGTTTTTCATTAGCCATTTTTCCAAAATTTCTATTTTATCTGTTGGAATGTTTGTGAACAATGAGATAACATCAAATGAGACCAATCTATCAGAATTTATATATGAGACCAATCTATCAGAATTTATATATCTTCTAATTTTTCCATTAATTGGTAAGAATTCTCCACTGCTAGAATTTCAAACTTTTTCCATTTCTTAAATAATATATGTATTAGATTATCAAAAAATTAAATGAATATAATTTTATCTATAGAGCATGTAAATTTAAAAATTAATGAATACATGTACTGTTATGCAATGTATTAAGTTGTAACACTTCTGATACATTTAAGTGGTCTCAGAGAGCCAGACAATTTTGTCATGTTACAAGTCATTAACAGCCTTAACATAAAAATATTTTTAATACAATAATTATTGAGAGGTTCTATTCAAATTCTGTTACTTACCCCAAAGAAACAAATGAAAACACGGAGAGGTAGGAGAAAAAAATACCGCATCAAGAAACCGACCATCCAAATGAAACTGAGTCGCCAACTGATGAACTCATAGTGTCTATTTGTCCTTGTCAGCAGATTCCAAGACTAAAAACAAAAATGGATTTTTTAATTAATAAATTGAGTTAGATTAAATTAATGTTGGGAAGTAAACATTATGAGGTATAATCATTCAAATTCACCAGAGAACATTTTGTTTAAACAACTCACCTCATAGGATTCATGCTTCCATGATACCGCAGTTTCAAACAGTCGTGTTCACCTCAGGCATAACTCCGACTGATGAAATTCTTCGGCCGTCAACTGTTCTATTGTCGCCATCTTCAGTGCTGCCATCTATGGTTGAATTTATGAACTTTGAAATCAAAGTAATTTCGTTAGGGATATCAAAATTTATTGATCTATCTTCATTTTTCTGAATGAGGATGAACACGACTGTTTGAAACTGCGGTATAATGGAAGCATGAATCCTATGAGATGAGTTGTTTAAACAAATTGTTCTCCGATGAATTTTAAATTGAGTTAGATTTAACAATTCACCCCATAATTGTAGATTACTTGAAGACTAGTTTCGAAACATGTCCATATCGTTATCAATTCCATCAACTGTTGAACTGGTGGTTGGCGATCCTGTAGGTTGTCAAATGTGTAATATGTGATCTTGAGGGGGTGTAACTTACTGACAGTTACACTCCACCTAAAATCTCACGAAATAATATTTATTCCTACAAAATTCTACGCATGTACGTCCTTATTGTGACTCCTGGGTAATGCAAACATGCAAGGGCAAAAAAGTGAATTCCGATTGAGGGTCTTTCCACTTTTCAGTGGTTGCCCTTTTACCAGCCGGCTGCTGGCCCTTCACATCCACATGTGTCAATCACAGAGGTAGATGATCAACGGCCAGTGTAGGGGTGACATGTGGTTAGCATGTCGAGTCCCCCAGCCGTTATAGCTGGTTCCTCAACCTGGAGCTGCTACTTATTGTAACTACCCAATTGCCTCACGATGCTGGGTGGGCACCGGTCCCATACTGGCCGAAATACCATGAGAAAATTTCTTCCCCCATGGAGACTCGAACCAGCGCAAGTCCCATAGCTCTGCACCAAGGCTTCCTACCTTAACCGCTCGGCTACGGCGCAGGACAAAAAAAAAGAGAGAGAGAGAAGTGAATTCCCAACGCTTAAATTGGGACCCATCAGCTAGGGGAGAAAACCCTGACAGAAAACATCATCCCCTCAGGATTGCTGGGTGGTTGGGCATGGTGTTAACAACTCTATTCCATAAAAATAAAAGTGTTCAGAAACCTCAAAGCAACTGCCAGACTGATAAGTTGGAGAAGAGAAGAATGGGCAGTTGTTATGAAGGAGGCCAAGATTCTTAGAAGACCGTAGAGCCAAAGGAAGAAGAAGAAGAAAAAGATCCTGTAGGATGCTTTCTGCTCCCTCTGTTGTCTGCCTGATGAACTTCCAAATTAAATATTTTTCCCCAGGAGCAGGAAGCAACCTACAGTATCACCAATTCAACAGTTAGATGGAAATGATAATGATACAAAGATGTGTCAAAATTGGTCTTCAAGAAATCTACAATTACGAGGTGAGTTGTTAAATCTAACTCAATTTGTTATAATAAACCTCATAGAGTCATTTCCTTTAAATATTAATGTATTTATTCATAGTTAAATATGGGAAATAACATTATGAGGTTCTTAATTCATAAATTAATGAGTCATTTTTTAACATCTTACCTCATATTTTATGTTTCTTCAAACATGGGAACTAGTTTTCTAGCGAAGGATCTCTCTCATTTTCAACCGACATTATGACTACCGGATTTTCGTTGGAATCTTCATCAATAACATTGCCATCTGGTGTTGATTTGAGGAACTTTGAGATGAGGTCACGTTCATCAGGAATCTCGAAATTCATGGATCTAAATTTGTTCTTCTGAATATATATCTTCTTCAAAATTGTCAATTCTAAAGGTTTTTCCAAATGTTAAAAAAAATCCCTACTTTTAAAACATTTGGAAAAAGTTTAGAATTGACAATTTGGGAGAAGATATATATTCAGAAGAACAAATTTAGATACATGAATTTCGAGATTCCTGATGAACGTGACCTCATCTCAAAGTTCATCAAATCAACACCAGATGGCAACATTATTGATGAAGATTCCAACGAAAATCCAGTAGTCATAATGTCGGGTGAAAATGAGGGAGATCCTTCTTGCAAAAACTAGTTCCCGAGTTTGAAGAAACATAAAATATGAGGTAAGATGTTAAAAAATGACTAATTAATTTACGAATTAATGTATTTGTTTAATTTAAATCTAAACAGCTAAATAGTTATTCAAAGTAGATATAGTATTTTTGATCCTGTATTACTTACTTACTTACTCAGTAAGTATTTTTGACACAGTAAGTAAGAAAGTAATACAGGATCAAAAATACTATATCTACTTTGAATAACTATTTAGCTGTTTAGATTTAAATTAAACAAATACATTAATTCGTAAATTAATTAGTCATTTTTTAACATCTTACCTCATATTTTATGTTTCTTCAAACTCGGGAACTAGTTTTTGCAAGAAGGATCTCTCTCATTTTCACCCGACATTATGACTACTGGATTTTCGTTGGAATCTTCATCAATAATGTTGCCATCTGGTGTTGATTTGATGAACTTTGAGATGAGGTCACGTTCATCAGGAATCTCGAAATTCATGTATCTAAATTTGTTCTTCTCAATATATATCTTCTCCCAAATTGTCAATTCTAAACTTTTTCCAAATGTTTTAGTATTTTTGATCCTGTATTAAGTTCTTAATTCTTGGCAACACACCTGTCAACAAACACAGTGCACACAAACTGTAATATATGACTTTCTTAACAAAGGGAGACGACAAGAGAACTGTCAACCATTGCATGCCAAAATCTACCTTGAAATTTTTCCTGGGGAAGCATTGTGATGTACCAAGGCTGTGTCAAAAAAATTATGCCATTCTTAACTGCAAGGAACAGAAATCAAAGCCAGAATCCAGCAATGGCAACCCACTGTGCATAGCAGTTGGATATCCCTGTTAGAATTATAGTGTTGTGGAGAGAGGTGGGTGTAGTGCAGATGGCAGGGAATAAGGGTTATCCAATCCATCAAGTGAGCAGTTATATTACTTCCTAGTAGTATAAATGAGAAATTTAGTGCCAGCTTTTAGTGCCTTGCAGTCAAAAGTGGCAGATAATTTTTTTTTGGACACGGCCTTGGCATCACAATGCTTCTCTGGGAGAAATTTCAAGGTAGGTTTCAGTATGCAGTAGTTGACAGTTCCCTTATGAGAAAGATTTTCTGTAAATAATTAATTTACTTACATAAATAGAGTATGCATTACAGGGATTCTTGCCATTCCAATTTCTTTAAAAAAATTAAACTCAAAATACATAAAACTATTATTCTCCCTTTTATATATTTATCAAACTTGTGTAGGAATTGTTAAGCACAAAACTATACTTACAAAGGCAGTGAAAAAAGAGAATGTATGCCAGCAGAACAAACTTGCAACAACAAGCATTATAATAAACTAAAACTATACCACTATGCTGAGACTTTGTGGTATAGGATAATATAATATAAGCAACATATAAACTCATTCATTCATGAATTAAGAACCTGTTATGTTATTTCCCATAATTAACTATGAACATATAAACTGTTATACTCCACAAATGTTCAGATTTCTAACTTTTTAAAAAAAATCCATTTGAATATTCATGTAAATATATGATTATTCAAACACTAAGTACTGGTATGACTAAATTAGGACACAAAATTTACAGTAAAAAATGTATTTGTACACACCTTAAGTTCTTCAGCCTCAAACCTCTGTGTTACTTGATCCTCTATGATAGCTTCAACACCTGCCTTTACAAAGTCGAGACAATCTGAAAGCTCAAATTCACGTTTTAAAGTCTCAAAGGATCTTCTTCTTGGAAAGTTCTGTAAAAAATAACAAATGTTTTGTATAGAATTAAACTGAAATCTGTATATAAATATATATTATTAACCATATTTTATTTATATTTTAACAAATTAAAAATTCAATAGCTATATTGTTCAATCTTTTTTATCTTTGTAATTAAATATACAAAAAACTCACCATATTATAAAAAATATATTAATGATTGAATACAGTAAAAATAATATTAAAAGATTCCAAGCTATGTAGTCATGGTCTATAACTGGTGTTTCTTCCAGATGTTTCTCCCTCTACTGCAGGGGGCATCTTTGCCACTGAAGATGCCCTCTGCAAGTTGAGGGAGAAACACCAGTTATAGACCACGGCCACATAGCCCGGAATATTTTAATATTATGATTACAGGCCGTGAAAGCCTGCATTGCACAGTAAAAATACTATGTGAGTTTATTATCTTTCAGCCGAATCATTTTTGGTTAATTTAATAAATGACATCTATCCGTACAACTGGAGTTCCTCTCTCATGGTCCATTTAGTAATAAATTATGGTTTCTTTATATTGTAGAATTATCAATTTATTTTTATCAACTTAGCAATGGAAAATTCATGTACAACTTATGTCCATGAACAGAATACCAAAAGTTATGTTTCACTACTGTCCCATAAAAAAATCTTTAGGCCATCCAAAGACGATATGGATTAAAAATCAGCTTTGAGCTTGTAATAAGTAATCAGACCTTAAACTTATGTGGATAATGATTATTATTATTATTAATGAAAACAATCTTTCAGAGATTTATTTTGAAATAACTACAAATAATAAAATATAGTAAATTTGGCAGATGGCTTCCCATTAAGAGGGTGTCCTAGATATTAGAACAATTTAAGAAATTGTACAGAATGACCATTTAAAACAACTGAAGTTCCAATGTATTCTGCATTGCACATGCATTAGAATTAAACAACGCTTATTTAATCCAATAAAAGTGTGATTCTATTATATTTGAAGAGAAAAATTATACACTCAGACTGGGGCTTGAACCCAGGACCTTCCACACTCTATAGGCAAATGCTCTACCAAGTGAGCTACCTGAACAAGTTCCAATCTAAGTGCAAATTTTTCTCTTATATACGTTGTTAATTCCGGTGCACCAAATGCTATAAAACCGTTGCTTCTATCTTGCAAATGGTAGCTTTTCTATTAAGACATTTAATTGGGAATTTTTACATTACAATAAAATGCCAGTATGGCTTCTTTCGATATTTTTTTATTCCTTTCATACATCTCAACGATGGATAAATTATATTTGAAGAGAAAAATTATACAGTCAGACTGTCTTTATAATGTAATGTAAAAATTACCAATTAAATGTCTTCTTAATAAAAAAGCCACCATTTGTAAGATAGAAAAAAAGGTTTCATAGCATTTGGTGAATGGGAATTAACAACGTAAATAAGAGAATCGGCTGCGGTAGACTAATTGTTATGGTCATTACCTCTGGTCCCGAGCTCAAACCTGGTGGGTCGATGGATTTTTCAGGATGGAAAAATCCAAGGAGCAAGTCCTCCGGGAGGGACTTTAAGCCGTGGGTCCCGAGTCTGAAGATTTTTAGGCTCGTAAAAGATCCTTAAGCCTGAATAAAAAGGTCTCTAAGCAAAATTTACCGAATATTCCCGTTCTAGTACTACCTTGGTTTCCTAGATGTCAGTATAAGGCGGAATGCTGACCACAGACCACTCAAATGGCATCTATATGAAAACAAGTGTAACTAAATTAGTATGGTTCAAATTCTTCCCTGTAGGGGGAGAATGCTTAAATCTCTGTTAAGGGAAACATGGGCTTACAAGAAGAAGAAGAAAAAGATATAACAGAAACATTTGCATTTAGACTGGAACTTGCTCTCAGGTAGCTCATTCAGTAGAGTATTTGCCTAGAGTGTGAAAGGTCCGGGGTTCAAGCCCTAGTCTGAGTGTATAATTTTTCTCTTCAAATATAATTTATCCATCATTGAGCTGTATAAAATGAATAATAATAAAAAAACATTGTAATTATATATTTTAAGATTCTCCCATATAATTTATGTAGACATGTCCTAGATAATATATGTTTTTATTATTTTTAGTTCCTTTATATTGAGTGTTAAAGAGTGAACTACCTTTTCTTACATGCTTAAAAGTAAAACTGTTTTTCAATCAATTAAAATGCAGTCATATATCTGATTTGTTTATATTACAACTGGAAACTAGTCGGAATAGATACAGAGATATATTTATTATGATTTAGACTCACCTCATATTTATTTATTTTCTTGCAAACTAGTTTCTTCACACTTGTGTGACATTGTCAATTGCTTCTTAACTATTGAATAAGAAGTACTGACAATGTCACAACAACATTTGATTATGGCTATACAAAGTTTATATGTAAATAATAAAATTGTAATAGACATGGGTTTTAAATCTAAACAACAAAAAATTGTAATAATAAATTATGGTGTCAGACAAGGATGTCCTTTATCACCTTCTCTTTTTAATATATATAGACAAAGTTATGTTAAAGTGACACATTAATTTAAATAAACATTTTAAAATAAATAATAAACTTGCTGGATATAATATTATTTGCCGATGATCAAGTAGTGATTTCCAGTTCAGAAGATGATCTACAAAGAGCTATTTTTAATTTGGAAAAAATAAGTGCCAATTACAATTTAAAATTTTCAAAGAATAAAACTAAAATTTTAGCATTTAAAGGACATGATACCTTAAGAGCAAAAATAGTAATTGATAATAACATTTTAGAGCAAGTGAACAGTTGTAAATATCTAGGTTTCAATTTATCATATATTAAAATTGAAGATTTTTTTTTTATTATTCCGGCTTTTACAATGAATATACATTTTTCCGGTACCCATGTTCACAGTTAACTACACATTTGTTTCAACACATTTTTTCCATTCTTGTCTGTTCATCCATCTTCTATCTCCCATTCCCTCTTAGTTTCATTGATTCCCTGAATCCACGTAATATTTGGTCTACCCTTCTTTTTCCTTCCCTGTGGCTCCCAATCCATGATTATCTTAGGTAGTCTTCCTTCTTCCATCCTTCTAATGTGTCCGTACCAATCTAATATTGAATATTGTACCTGCATTTTTTCTTTTATATATGAATTTCTGATTTTATCCTTCCTGGATATTCTTGCAGCACGTCTCCAGTAGTCCATTTCAGTGGCGAGTATTTTTTTTTATTTGTGCATTTAAAGCCCACACATCAGCTCCATAGGTAATAATGCTTCTGATTATTGTATTAAAAATAGTTTTTTTTTGAAGATATTAATGACAAAATAAATAAATTTAATCTAATGTGTGGCACTATTAAAAGAACCCTTAAAAACACAAGAAAAAAAACAAACATAAAATTTTATAAAGTAAATGCTGTTCCTGTATTGATGTATGGATCAGAATGTTGGACGATCACTAAAAGACAAGAACAAAGATTGGAAGCAGCTGAGATGAGATTTTTAAGAAATATAGCAGGATATACTCTGCTGGATAAGAAAAGAAATGAAGATATAAGAAAGGAACTAAATATTTTCAAACTTACAGACTGAATAATTAAATATAGGAACGAATGGAAAAGAACATTACTTATTTTAGGAATTCTCACTATGAGGTATATTCTACCTTAAGGAAAAGAACAAATTGATAGAATGCCAGAAAAAAGATTTCCAAAATCATCATCATCATCAACAAGGATTAAGCCCAATGGCCTGTTCCGATCTCATTATAGGTCGAATCGGTCCTTCCATCTCTTCAATGGTCTTCCCAACATTCTTCTCCCTTTTGGTTTATAATTATACATTCTTCTTGGTGTGCGCTGATCATTCATTCGTAATATGTGCTGAAGATAAGCATGTTGATAATATTTTATTCTTTCACAGAGATTAAATATATTAAGTTCTGTTCTTATATCTTCATTTCTCTTTTTATCGGTTCTTTGGTATCCTGCTATTGCTCTCAACATCTTCATTTCAGCAGCCTCTATTTGTTTACTATCTGCCTTTGTTAATGTCCAGGTTTCACATCCATAGGTAAGATATGGAACTGCCAATACTTTGTAAAACTTCAAAATAGTTTCTTTTCTAGTCTTATTCAATAAAGTGTATTTAATTGTGCCACATAGATAATTGAATCATTGTATTTTAGCCTGTTTATCTAAATTTCTGTCATTGCCTAAGTGACATCCCAAATAATTAAAATTCTGAACTTGGTCTATAATTACATTATTTCCAAAAGTATTGCTAAATTGTCCACCGCTGTGGTCTCGAGGTAGCGTGCTGCCTTGTCATGCAGTGGACCCGGGTTCGATCCCCGGCCGGGGCAGTTTTTCTGGGTGAGGTTTTTATCGGGGTTTTTCCTCACCTGTAAGACAAATGTCAGGAAAACTTTAAGGGCCAAACAGTTCCCGAAATCATATGGCCATCATCATCATCATCATCCTTCAACGGTGTGGAAAGCAACGGGAAGCTACCACACCTACAATTCCCTAGTAAAGCTGCAAGCATAGCATGAAAATGCTATGATTGCAGTGAAGGACCTGCCTTTGGGCAGAATTACTATGGATGGATTGCTAAATTATAAACCACAAGGAAAGAGATATGTTGGTACGCCCACAAAGATGGTCTGAACAATTTTAACAATTCTAGCTTTCATGAAATCGGAACAAGCCAACAGGCTTAATCCCTGGATGATGATGACAATGTCACGCAAGTGTGAAGAAACTAGTCTGCAAGGAAAACAAAAAAATGAGGCAAATCTAATTTCTTAACTCACAATAATTAAAAGAAACCTCTTAATGTTACTTCCTTCAATCATTAAACAGAGATTTATATTTACAATAGTAAGTAACAGAAGATGAGGTATTGATACTTACATGTGTTGCCGATGATTCATCATCATCACTGTTGGTGGCACTTTTATAGTTGTGTTCTGGATCCGGTACAAGTATCAGATCTTCTCTACTTATTAACGTTGTAGAGTTATTTGGTAATACACCGTTCTTCAATTTCTTTTTTGATTTTTCAACCACATGATTACTATGATTCATGTGATTATTACATGAAGTTTCTTTTTCTTTTTCGTCATCAATTTCCTCAATTGATTTCTTCTGATTTGCATGGCGATCCTTCCTTGCAATCTCAATATTTTCTCTTCCATACTGAAAAAGAAAAGCAGTTTAAGTAAGTATGGAAGTGTAAAACTTGTATATTTAAAATTATTTTTCACTGAGAGTAATTAATATTATAATTACAAGGAAATAAATGTTATCTCAGTCAAAGCATAAATTTATTGTGTCGACGTTTCAATCTCCTTATGTGATATTATTTTCAAGACTTGGTTGTTTATAAATTTATTGTACATAGTTACCATCACCAAGACAATTTTTACACGCTTTATATTAGCTTGACCTGTATCTATCTATCTATGTAACGGAATCTTTCAACGCGATTTTCACCCACTTAAAATCATCGGATCGACTTGAAACTTTGTATACTTGTAGAGGACCAGTGACAATACTATAATTTCATATTTATTTTCTAAAATCCTGGCCATAATCATCAGAAAATCAAAAAACGTGTTTTTGTATCAATGTAACGGAATCTTTCAACGCGATTTTCACCCACTTAGAAACATTGGATCGACTTGAAACTTTGTATACGTGTAGAGGACCCGTGACAATACAATAATTTCATATTTTGTTTCTAAAATCCTGGCCAGAATCATCCGAAAATCAAAAAAATGAAAACTGGTATAATAGGTTGCGGACTTGTCGAGTTTTTAGTCAATCGTTGTAAGAGCTCAGTTGGTAGAGCAGTGAACTCTTAGTGGTATATAATTTCAGTAATCCATACGTCGCTGGTTCAAATCCGGCTGGGAGGGTTTTTTTTTTATAGAAGAGTATTACTTTTAGCTCATACTACAATAGTATCGAATTTAAAGATATTTACATTTTTATCTTATTCTGTAAAATATTAAAACTAAAAAATAAAAAATAAGTAATAGTTTTAAAAAACTAAAAGAACACGCTTTATTAGAAAACTAAAAAATGAAAAATAATTTTAATTTCCAATACGCTTGGGATAAAATAAAGTGGTCAACAAAAAAATCATCTCCAACACATATAGAATAAAATTAGAGTTATCAACAAAAAGAAAATAATTTTACCATCAAAAGCGTGGGGTGATTTTTATGATTTTTACATTTTCTTCTTAGAGAGCTTACTTTTACCAATATCTGTTTATTATCAAATATATTAATTGATATAGAGCACCCCACGCTTTTGATGGTAAAATTATTTTCTTTTTGTTGATAACTCTAATTTTATTCTATATGTGTTGGAGATGATTTTTTTGTTGACCACTTTATTTTATCCCAAGCATATTGGAAATTAAAATTATTTTTTATTTTTTAGTTTTCTAATAAAGCGTGTTCTTTTAGTTTTTTAAAACTATTACTTATTATTTTATTTATTTATTTATTTTTTTATATATGTATACATTAAAAATAAATTAAAATTGTCTTGGTGATGGTAACTATGTACAATAAATTTATAAACAACCATGTCTTGAAAATGATCTCACATAAGGAGATTGAAACGTCGACACAATAAATTTATGCTTTGACTGAGATAACGTTTATTTCCTTGTAATTATAATATGTAAAACTCGTGTAGTCTTAAATAAATATGATCCAGTGAAATGCACCATGAAGCTGAAGTGAGAATGGGAAGGTCATGTAACAGACTATGCCAATGAGGTAGTCTATCATATATATAACCATTGCATTTGCAGGAGAGGACAATGATGGTCGAGACTCACAAGGGAATTGTCAACCATTGCATGCTGAAATATACCTTGAAATTTCTTCCAAAGAAACGTGATGTACCAAGGTCGTGTCAAAAAAGTTATCTACCTTTTTTAACAGCAAGGCATTAAAATCTAGCACCAAATCTCTCATTTAAACTATAGGGAAGTAATACAACTCCTGACTTGGTAGATTTGATAATCCTCACTATCTGCAGTACGTACTGCATCCCTCACTCCACTCAGCTCTTATGCAGGGAGTACATCTGCTCCATATATTGGATTGCTGGATTCTGTCTTCAATTTTGGTGCCGTTCAGTTGAAAGAGGCAGGTATTTTTTTTTTTCAAGGTAGGTTTCAGCTTGAAATGGTTGACAGTTCCCTGGTAAGTCTATTTGAGAATGATGAAGATGATGCTTTGCCAAAACCAATCAAGTGAGAAAACAAAATGTGAGAATTTCCAATTTTTTTTTTAGAATTTTCCTCATCATTGAGGGTTTTCTCCAACCAATCTTAGTAATTAACATGAACTAAAAAAATAAATTAATATAAATAACTACGGACTTATAGACTATCAGTTTGCAACGAACATTCACAATTTTCCCTTAATTAAAGTTCTCCATCGTTCTCTGTCCTCTGCTCTTCATCTGTTACACCGAATTTCCACATTGAATTTTTAATGTTGTTCGGTCTTTCTTTTTCTGTTCCTTCTTTCAATTTTCCATGCCTAGATGACCTTTGGTACTCTTCCATCCTGCATTCTTCTTATGTGTCCATACCATTTTAGCCTTCTGTGTTCAATCTCATCCATTATATTTCTTTCTGCATTCATCCATTTTCTAATTTCTGTATTTATAATTTTTCCAGTCTACATTTTCTGGCAGCTCTTCTCAAAAAATCCATTTCAACTGAAGTTATTCTGTTGACATGTTGTTGTGTCATTGTCCAGACTTCTGATCCATATAACATTATACTTTCTAGGATGGATTTATAAATTAGTTGTTTTGTTCTGTTAACGATGTTTTTACTCCACAGTATTTCCAATTCAAGCCTCTTTATGAAAACAATTTGTTTACAATTTTATAGATATACATTTAAAGAACTATACATGTTATCAATACTTTTAAAATTCATATTAAAGCACTGCTGAGATTACTTGAAGTTTATGATGATCTTGTATAAGATTTTCGGGCTGTTGGCCATGGTATTGAGGCTTGTAGTTCCCCGATATTTCGCCAGAGACAAACCTTGAGGATGCCGGACACAGTCTCTGGCAAAATGTCGGGGAACTACAAGCCTCAAGACCATGGCCAACAGCCCGGAAATTTTATACAAGATCATCATAATAACTCTGGCCGTGAAAGCCTAAGTCAATATACTTGAAGTTTAATAATTTAGTTGAGGACGACCAACTAACCAAGTACCAATTTTATATTTAATATCCTATACATGTTACTCTTGTATCAGGAGTTAAATTAAATTCCATTTACACAAACATCATACTAATCTGTGTTGCATTCTTAACATCTAGTGCATAAAAATCCTTTCCCTGACCACAGATGAGTACCTATTCAACTAACTCACTAATTAATCCTTGTGGACTAGTGGTTACATGCTTGCCTCTGGTTCCTAGTTTCCAGATTAAAACCTGGCTGGAGTCGATAGATTTTTTCAAGGCATAAAAATCCTGAGTATGGCTTCCTTTCAAAGGAACACAAAGCTATGGGTCATGTATCATAGATTTATGGCACATAAAAGAACCTGAAATAAGAGGCCTCTGGGTAAAATTTATAAATCCTTTTACATCCATCTTTAAAATGTGACTTTAAAAACATAAGTTGTTAGAGAACATCATTACATAAAAATACTACCAACTAACTCAAATTCAGAGGATAAAGGTCATGTGGACATAAGATCTCCATACATCCCTATCCTGAGCTAATATTTTCCTGTCATTCTCTGTATAAATTACCTCCTTCAAATCATGGTTAATATTATTTTCCCATCTCGGCATTTGCATATTTACTGTGTGCTTTCCTCTAGTTTTCCTTGTACAAGAACATTTCAAAGATTAATTAATGCTTATACAGAGATTATCAGTATCAAATTTCTAAACTGAGCACAGAAGAGCCATGAAAAATTACAAGAGGGCTTTTTATTTCAGACTTGAGATTCTTTTACAATATGGAAGTCATATATTTAAATTAATGTTGAAAAGTAAACATTATGAGGTTATATCATTATATAATGAGTGGAGAACATATTTTTAATAATGCAAGTCATAGTTTGATTTCATTTCCTTCCCGAGAGAAACCATACTCAGAATTTTAATGCCCTGAAAAAATTCATTATCTCCACTAGGTCTAAACCCTGAATCCTCAGATTCAGATTTTAAGTAATTTAGCCATTAGAAATCAACCAACAAACCAATATTCATACTTTGTTTAATTACACGATTTCTTATTTTACTTTTTCTACAAATTCCAGCTGAACATCTCCAAAAATACATTTCTGCAGAATTTAATTTACTTATATAGAATCCTGCTGGAGTTCAGAATTCCTAAAAAAGTTAGTTAGACTTAAATGTGTCTAAATGGCACAAAGAGTAGGGTGCGTGTAGGAAACAGTTTTTGGATACTTTTGAAATTCACAATGGAGCAAGGAGATGCACTATCTCCTCTACTATTTAATTTTGTACTATAGTATGCCATCAAATCTTTAGAGGATGAAGAAGACCTACAACTCAATGATACTAATAAGCTGCTAGTTTATGCTGATGATGTGGTACTATTGGGCAATAGTGAGGAGATACTAAAGGCCAACATGCACACACTATTGAGACTGGAAGTAAATATCAATAAAACTAAATATATGGTCACACATAGAAATACATTATATAATGGAAGTGGACAGCTAATGACAAATGTGGGAATTTTTGAGGAAGTAGCTGAATTCAATTACCTAGGAACAATAATCACAAATAGGAATGAGATGCACAAAGAAATTAGACATAGGCTCAATTCTGGAAATGCGTGCTATTATGCATTACAGGGACTCTTGATATCCCAACTCCTTTAAAAAAACATTAAACTGAAAATATATAAAACTATTATTCTACCAATTATATTATATGGATGCAAAGCATGGATTCTTACTTTAAGGGAAGAAAGGAGATTACAAGTATTTGAGAATAAAGTTCTTAGGAAAATTGTTGGACCAAAGAGAGATGAACAGACAGGTGAATGGAGAAGACTCCATAACGGTGAACTACATGGTCTTTATAGGAAGCCAGATATAATAAGAACAGTTAAGTCCTGTAGAATGCAGTGGGCAGGACATGTAGCACGAATGGGGAATTAAATATGAGCATGGAAGCTTCTTGTAGGAAAACCGGAGGGAAAAACACCCAGTTGGTAGACCAAGAATGAGGTGTGAGAATAACATTAACTATGATTTGAGGGAAGTAGATTATGCAGGGAATGATTGGAAAACTTTAGCTAAGGTTATGGATGTATGGAGAGTTCATGCCTGCACAGCCATGAACCTATGGTCCGATAGTGCCAGTGAGTTAGTTAGTTAGCCATTAGAAACCAACCAACAAACCAGTATTCATATTTTGTTTCATTACAGTTTATTTTATTTTTTCCACAAATTCCAGCTGAACATCTCCAAAAATCCATTTCTGCAGAATTTAATTGACTTATTGTTCAAAGAACAATGTTTTTCTACTTGAATATTAAAATGATTATAGAAGTAGAAAATAGTATTTTAATGCTGCTGTTTAATAGCTCAGGTCATTAACAACATAATTCAAATCTCAAAGGTCTTTAAAGAAAAAGACTGCAAACACATTTCTCAATTCAAAGTCAAGCCATTACATAAAATTTATTTTATTTTTTTGTTCAGTGATAAAACAGGTAATGTGACCTTGTAAAACATGCACATCACTTTTGTTTTTTACTGCCATATAAGTGTGGAGAATTTTGCTTCAAGCAACAATATTTACATAATAAACAGTCATAATAATTCTCTTCAAAAGGAGAAAGTTATAGATAGGCGATGGGCATAGAATATATTATGTCATTATTTTATTTAGCAATACCCTTTTAATAGTTAAAGTCATAAGTGTCACATGCAAATCTGGTGTGAAAGGTGTGACAAAATTTATTCTGATGCTTCTCATTTCATTATTTCTTAATATTTTATTTTAGGAAGTGATATTCTGAGGTTATTTTAATTAAATTATTTTTAGTCTGTTCATCTTACCTCAATATTAATGTTTATTTGTTCTTGAACATATTTTGATTATATCACAATTGTGGTCAGCATCTTGCCCAGACTGGTTAGATTTATGTTGTACACCCTGGATGTCGATGTCAGCTCCATCCTGTGGTTGGCCAAAGATCCTCCAAACAAGGTTATGCTCAGTCAGTATTTCAAAATTAACAACTCTGTTTTTGTTCTTCTGAATATAGATTTTTTCCCAAATAGTCAGCTCACTATTTGGGAAAAAATCTATATTCAGAAGAACAAGAACAGTTATGAATTTTGAAATACCGACTGAGCGTGACCTTGTTTGGAGGTTCCTTGGCCAACCACAGGATGGAACTGACATCGACATCAATGGTGTACAACATAAATCTAACCAGTCTGGGCAAGATGCTGAAGATGATTATGATATAATTGAAACATGTTCAAGAACAAATCAACATTAATATTGAGGTAAGATGAACAGACTAAAAATAATGTTTTTATTATTAATTTAACATTTCTCAATGAAAGATAAATTAAATTTGAAGAGAAAAATTTTCGCCTAGACCGGGACTCGAACCCGGGACCCTTGGCTTTCCGGGCCAAGTGCCCTACCAACTGAGCTACCGAGGCGAGTTACGATCTAGACGCAAATTTTTCTCTTATATCGCCAAATTTGGCGATAGGGAATTACAACGTATATAAGAGAAAAATTTGCGTCTAGATCGTAACTCGCCTCGGTAGCTCAGTTGGTAGAGCACTTGGCCCAGAAAGCCAAGGGTCCCGGGTTCGAGTCCCGGTCTAGGCGAAAATTTTTCTCTTCAAATTTAATAGACTAAAAATAGTTTAATCATTATTTCTTACTTGAGGTTATTTTGTGTGCCATAAATTTATGACCGTACTCTAGTATCCTTCTGAACTAGCGAAGGTTTCATTACTGAATTTATTATTTCCATGGTTTTATTAAAATTAATAATTGTATTTGCTATGTCTACTTCATCCAAATATGTTAATATGTATCTAAGGTGGCAGGATAACTTCTAGTGAAATGAGCTTCATGAGGAATACAGCAGGATGTACCGAATGGGATCACAAACACAATGATGAAATCTTAAAGGAATTACGTTTAGGACTGGTCATTGAATACATACAAAGATACCAGAACAACTGGATGAATCATTTGCGACGAATGAGTTCAGATAGAGTTCCCAATGCCATGCTTCATTATTGTCCAACAGGGAAAAGATCTCTGGGCCGTCCAAGGAAAACGCTGGATATACAAAATTCATCAGTGAGATCGTACAGGCCTATAGGCCTAAGACTTGGTTGGATGGAGAAAAAAAAAACATTTATGACATGGGACCCACAGTTCTAATTATCTTATAAAGTTACCCAACAGCAGCAGCAGTGCAGCAGCAATACAACCCGATTCGAGCCTCGGCTTCCCTCAGAAACTTCTTCCAGGCATCTCTGTCTCAATTATCAGCTTCCTCAGATCCTCCAAATTTCATCCATCTAACAAAGTCTCTATAATGTTGAGTGATTCCGGGTTCTGTGGCCGTGGTCCATAGTTGGTGTTGATACCAGACGTTTCGCCCTCAACTGCGGAGGGCATCTTCAGTGGCGAGTGCTTCTAGGCGTGTTTCCTGGTCGGAAGCTCTACTTAGAGTGAACGCTGCGGGTGTTGTATTGATACTAGTGGTGGGAGCAGGGTGAGCGGGCGTGGCTCTTGCTGATTGGCTAATGGTCGTCACCTTGTTGTCCCTAGTGTTGATGCATTTATTTTCTAGTGTACGGTACCAGGCCTTAGACAGTTTAATACCTTCCTCTTTTCTGTTAATATTTTCCTTATGCTTGTGTATTTCTATAGCCTCTCGATATAATCTAGGGAAATAATAGGAAGTTGTGGCTAAAACTTGTGTATCATCGAATAGAATCTGGTGTCCATTCATAATGGCATGTTCTGCTACAGCCGATTTATCCATTTCTCCTTGTCTGCAGTTTCTTTTGTGTTCTGATAAACGGGTGGCTATACTTCTTTTTGTGGTCCCTATGTATGGTTTACCACACGAACAAGGAAGTCGATATACGCCGCAAGTGGAGAGAGGTGGCCGAGGATCCTTAGCTGAGCGAAGGCAGTCTTCTATTTTCCTTGTAGGTCTGTAAACTGTTTTTATGTTGTATTTTCGTAGGAGTTTTCCGATACGATCTGTGACTCTTTGTACATATGGTAAGTAGGCTATGCTGGTTGAGGGTGTGTTATCCATTCTGACGTGCTGTCTTCGTGGATGTATGGTTTGTCTTATTTCCTTGGATGTGTAGCCATTTTTCTGGAAACAATTGAACAGATGGTGTTGTTCTTGTTTAAGGTGTTGTGGTTGGCATAACTTAGTCGCTCTGTCTAACAGTGTCTTAATGACACCTCGCTTTTGTCTTGGATGGTGGTTAGAGTCTTTGTGCAGATATCGGTCTGTGTGTGTAGGTTTTCTGTAAACTGTATGTTGAATTTCCCCATTGCCAGTCCTTATTATTTGAACATCCAGGAAAGGAAGTCTTCCATTATCTTCTTTTTCCATAGTGAACTGTATTTTGTTGTGTCTGCTGTTAAGGTGTTGAAGGAAACGTTCCAATTCTTCACTGCCATGTCTCCATACTACGAATGTGTCATCAACATAGCGAAACCAATGTTCTGGAGACTTGGGAGCTGTTTTTAGTGCTTCTGTTTCGAATTTCTCCATGAAAAAATTCGCTACTACTGGGCTTAGAGGACTGCCCATGGCTACTCCGTCGGTCTGTTCATAGTAGCTGTTGTTCCATTGGAAGTAAGTAGTAGTTAGTACATGCCTGAATAAATTGGATATTTCTTCTGTGAAAATCTGTCTAATGTAGTCCATGGTCTCATTTACTGGCACCATGGTGAAAAGGGAAACCACATCGAAGCTAACCAGTATATCTTGAGATGTTACGTTTATATTCCGTAGTCTCTCAATGAAATGTGTCGAGTCTCTGATGTAGCTGTCCGTTTTTCCAAGGAGTGGTTTCAGAAGTCCTGTGAGATGCTTTGCCAGTAAGTAGGTCGGAGAACCGATGGCACTGACAATTGGCCGGAGTGGAATGTTGCTCAACCTCCAAGACTCTATGGTCTTCCAAAAATACACAAGAACAACATTCCACTCCGGCCAATTGTCAGTGCCATCGGTTCTCCGACCTACTTACTGGCAAAGCATCTCACAGGACTTCTGAAACCACTCCTTGGAAAAACGGACAGCTACATCAGAGACTCGACACATTTCATTGAGAGACTACGGAATATAAACGTAACATCTCAAGATATACTGGTTAGCTTCGATGTGGTTTCCCTTTTCACCATGGTGCCAGTAAATGAGACCATGGACTACATTAGACAGATTTTCACAGAAGAAATATCCAATTTATTCAGGCATGTACTAACTACTACTTACTTCCAATGGAACAACAGCTACTATGAACAGACCGACGGAGTAGCCATGGGCAGTCCTCTAAGCCCAGTAGTAGCGAATTTTTTCATGGAGAAATTCGAAACAGAAGCACTAAAAACAGCTCCCAAGTCTCCAGAACATTGGTTTCGCTATGTTGATGACACATTCGTAGTATGGAGACATGGCAGTGAAGAATTGGAACGTTTCCTTCAACACCTTAACAGCAGACACAACAAAATACAGTTCACTATGGAAAAAGAAGATAATGGAAGACTTCCTTTCCTGGATGTTCAAATAATAAGGACTGGCAATGGGGAAATTCAACATACAGTTTACAGAAAACCTACACACACAGACCGATATCTGCACAAAGACTCTAACCACCATCCAAGACAAAAGCGAGGTGTCATTAAGACACTGTTAGACAGAGCGACTAAGTTATGCCAACCACAACACCTTAAACAAGAACAACACCATCTGTTCAATTGTTTCCAGAAAAATGGCTACACATCCAAGGAAATAAGACAAACCATACATCCACGAAGACAGCACGTCAGAATGGATAACACACCCTCAACCAGCATAGCCTACTTACCATATGTACAAAGAGTCACAGATCGTATCGGAAAACTCCTACGAAAATACAACATAAAAACAGTTTACAGACCTACAAGAAAAATAGAAGACTGCCTTCGCTCAGCTAAGGATCTCGGCCACCTCTCTCCACTTGCGGCGTATATCGACTTCCTTGTTCGTGTGGTAAACCATACATAGGGACCACAAAAGAAGTATAGCCACCCGTTTATCAGAACACAAAAGAAACTGCAGACAAGGAGAAATGGATAAATCGGCTGTAGCAGAACATGCCATTATGAATGGACACCAGATTCTATTCGATGATACACAAGTTTTAGCCACAACTTCCTATTATTTCCCTAGATTATATCGAGAGGCTATAGAAATACACAAGCATAAGGAAAATATTAACAGAAAAGAGGAAGGTATTAAACTGTCTAAGGCCTGGTACCGTACACTAGAAAATAAATGCATCAACACTAGGGACAACAAGGTGACGACCATTAGCCAATCAGCAAGAGCCACGCCCGCTCACCCTGCTCCCACCACTAGTATCAATACAACACCCGCAGCGTTCACTCTAAGTAGAGCTTCCGACCAGGAAACACGCCTAGAAGCACTCGCCACTGAAGATGCCCTCCGCAGTTGAGGGCGAAACGTCTGGTATCAACACCAACTATGGACCACGGCCACAGAACCCGGAATCACTCAACATTATGATTACCGGCCGTGAAAGCCTGCATTCAACTATTAACAAAGTCTCTGTCGTCCCATATTCCTTTTTCCTTCAATTTTACATTCCATGATTCTCTTGGGTATCTTATGTTCAGCCATTCTTTGTATGTGCCCTGCCCATCGCAATCTTTAAACTTTAACTGATGTAACCACATCAGAAGACTTATATGACTGATAGAACTCAAAGTTATATCTGATACGCCATTCTCCTTTGTTGTATATTCGGCCATAATTTTTTCTTAGTATCTTCTTTTCAAATGAACAGTTTTGACATAGATTTTGGACAAGGTCCATGTTTCACTGCCTTATATTAATATTGGTTTTACCAGAGTTTTATAAATATTACATTTTGTTTTTCTTGTAAGAAGGCTTGACTTAAAGTATCTCAATAATCCAAAGTATACTTTATTGGAATTTTGAATACTCCTTCCAATTTCTCATTGATGTTATTTGTATTATTAATTAGGGAGCCAAGACATTCAAAACTAGAAACCCTCTGAAATTTATATTCATTAATATTTATATGGGTAATTTATGTTATATCACTTAATCATCATCATCAACAACAACAATCATGGAATAAGCCCTTGTGGCTTGTTCAGGTCTCAAAGATTCTCATTCAAAAAGTTGAATCCATCTCTTTTTTGGTCTACCAATATTCCTGTCTCCTGTTGGTTTGTAATTAAGTATAATTTGTGGTATGCTTTATTTTTTTATCACGGATAATACCTTTAGTTTTTCTTCATTTATTTTCAACCCCATTTTGTTAGCTGCTAATTCTAGTGCCATAAAGGTTCACTCTATATCTTTCTCTGATCTATCAATTATGTACATAGATACCCATAATTAGGTTTTTTAAAGTCCACCGCTGTGGTCTCGAGGTAGCGTGCTGCCTTGTCATGCAGCGGGCCCGGGTTCGATCTCCAGTCAGGTGAGGTTTTTATCGGGTTTTTTTCTCACATGTAAGACAAATGTCAGGAAAACTTTAAGGCCCAAATGGTCCCCGAAATCATATGACTCATCATCATCATCCTTCACCAGTGTGGAAAGCAACGGGAAGCTACCACACCTACAATTCCCTAGTAAAGCTGCAAAGCATAGCATGAAAATGCTATGATTGCAGTGAAAGACCTGCCCTCGGGCAGAATTACTATGGATGGATGTCCTGAAAAATCCATTAACCTTGGTTAGGTTTGAACCTGCAAATCCTGAAATCAAAGGGAAGCATAGCAACCACTTCTGCATCAGACCGACGCAAAGAATATCACAAGACCTAGAGAGGTATCACAGAGTGTGAATTTATATTTACTGCTATCCAAATTTAAAATAACCCACAAAATTGTTAAAGAAAATGAACTGAATTTTTATCATAGAGAAAAAAATTCAGTTAATATTCATTAACATTCCATTTCTCATTTCACTACAAAAAAGTTATTAAAGCCTATAATCCTAGAATATGATTCTTAAACTCAATTTTAAAAAATGATATCTGAATTTTGCTGAACTATTATGCATCATAATGGCAATTAAATTGTTGGTAGTCCAGGTCAGCATTTCTCAAACTGTGAATTATGGTACCAAAGAAGCTAACTATAATATAAAAACATAGAAAAGGTTTTTAAGCTCACATGAATGTGCATGCGCCTATACACACATACTTTCTTCTACAATGGCATAATAGCCCAATGTTGAGTCTTAGCCTCTCCTTTATTAGGAATTATTAGACCAAGTTAATTTAGTTACACTTATTTTTCTAACAACTGATCCCGCACAACAAGCCATCAGGAAAAAATGGAAGTGGGGAGGCCACGTCGCAAGAATACAGGACAACAGGTGGACAATAAAAACAACCATGTGGGACCCGTACACAGGCAAGAGACAGCGCGGAAGACCAAGACGACGATGGGCTGACATCTTCAAAGAATGAGCAGGGGCGCAATGGTCCAGAGTCGCCAGATGCAGGAAAAGCTGGAGAACGATGGAGAGCCAACTGTGTATTAACTAATCACAGAACAGACAGTGTATACAAACCAAGTGCTACATCCAAGTCAACTTCTCACCACGGAGTAGCTCACCGGGTGACACTCTCAAATAGAGCTTAACCCCTGTACAGGGAGGCCTTTGCCCTAAAGGGACATATCAGGCTTTATTTATTTATTTATTTATTTTATTTTTCTAAAGATGTCTCGAATTGTATATGGTCAACATACTGACCCAATGAGATATCTAGTAGGCAAATAAGGTATTACTAAGACGAAGAAGACCAGTGAATTTTGCATAAAGACCTCTTTATTCAGGCTTAAGGATCTTTTATGAGCCTGAAAATCTTAAGATTCAGGACCCATGGCTTAAAGTTCCTCCTGGAGGACTTGCTCCTTGGATTTTTCCATCCTAAAAATCTATTGACCCTGGCTGGGTTTGAACCTGCAACCCTCAGGACCAGAGGCAAGGAACATAACAACTAGTCCACCTCATACAGGATCTTAAAAAAAAGCTACATCAAAAATTTCTGGAAATATTCTTCACAGTAAAAGAATGAAAATAATATCAAAACAAGGGTCAAGAAAAGGATTGTTTTCTTGCTAAAAGCTATTTCTCCACATTTTTGAAGACTGCAACGTATGTATATCTCCCTACATCCCTCTTGGAAGCATGGGTGCTCCCCTTGTACTAGTTTCTTAACCAAGCTAGTTTGATTATGATTATTTCTCTACAGATGTCAATGAGAGACAGTTAGCACATCGACTCAATAAAACATATAGTAGGCAACAACTAATGTATTGCTTGGATTGAGGAAGGCTGAATAATTTTTGCTCAGAGGGACTAATTTAGGCTTGATGTTCTTTTACAAGCCTAAAAATATTCAGATTTGGGACCCTTGGCTTAAAGTCCCTCCTCCCAGATCCCTTGGATTTTTCTATCCTAAAATCCATTGACCCTGGTCAGGTTAGAACCCTTGATCCTCGGGACTAGAGGCAAGGAACTAGACCAATTCAGTCAACTGAAGACTGTAAAATAAACAAAAATTCTCAGGGAATGACAACAATGAAAAATTATTATTACATAAAGTATTTAGTGAAAATAGAGGTGATAGCTCTTGTCTGACCTTCAAGAAGGAAAGAGATAAATCAAATCTTGACAATTAAAAATATTTTACCTAAATAAGGAGGACATAAAATTACCTCAAGGTTTCAGACCAAATTTATTGTTTTGAATAAAAATTAATAGAATATGTTTATATTTATGGTCAAAGGAAATAAGTTATTAATAGAGACCGGATTATATGCATTTGCATGTTGCAAATGCATTTGCATATTTAGACCTTTTCACCTGTTATTGCAAATTTTAACTGCATACTTGTGATAACACATGTTTTCGCGTTATATTTACAACATTTTAAAAATTTGTGTTGTTTTACAATGAACATTTCGATGTCATCAAAAAATGTACTAAACAATTTCGATAGGCTTTGGAAGTTTGTCAGTGCATGGAAACATTTAACGATTCCAGCATTTAGAAGAAACAGGTCTACAACAGATCAGATTTTCAGTATAAAGACAGATTTTAGAGAAGAAATGGGAATATAATGGTACTGTACATCAACAATATGTAGACTTCAAAAAAGCACATGATTCAATTAAGAGGGAGAAGTTATATAGTATCCTGCTGGAGTTCGGAATTCCTAAAAAGTTGGTTAGACTTATACGAATGTGTCTAAATGGCTCAAAGAGTAGGGTGCGTGTAGTCAAACAGTTCTCAGATACTTTTGAAATCCAGAATGGGTTGAAGCAAGGAGATGCACTATCTCCTCTACTATTTAATTTTGTACTAGAGCATGCCATTAAGTCTTTAGAGAATGAGGAAGGCTTACAACTCAATGGTATTAATAAGCTGTTAGTTTATGCTGATGATGTAGTACTACTGGCCGATAGCGAGGAGATACTAAAGGCCAACATGCACACACTATTGAGTGACACTAAGAAATTGGGACTGGAAGTAAATATCAGTAAAACTAAATATATGGTCACACGTAGAAAAATACATTATATAATGGAAATGGACAGCTAATGACAAATGAGGAAAATTTTGAGGAAGTGGCTGAATTCAAATACCTAGGAACAATAATCACAAATAGGAATGAGATGCACAAAGAAATTAAACATAGGCTCAATTCTGCAAATGCATGCTATTATGCATTGCAGAGACTTTTGATGTCCCAACTCCTTTCAAAAAACGTTAAGCTGAAAATATATAAAACTATTATTCTACCAGTTATATTATATGGGTGCAAAACACGAACTCTTACTTTAAGGGAGGAAAGGAGATTACGAGTATTTGAGAATAAAGTTCTTAGGAAAATTTTTGGACCAAAGAGAGATGAACAGACAGGTGAATGGAGAAGACTACATAACAATGAACTACATGGTCTTTATAGGAAGCCAGATATAATAAGAACAGTTAAGTCTCGTAGACTGCGATGGGCAGGACATGTTGCGCATATGGGGAATGAAAGACGTGCATGGAAGCTTCTTGTAGGAAAGCCAGAAGGAAAACGCCCAGTTCATAGACCAAGAATGAGGTGGGAGAACAACATTAACTATGATTTGAGGGATGTAGATTATACAGGGAATGATTGGAGAAGATTAGTTCAAGTAAGTAAGTAAGTAAGTAAGTAAGTAAGTAAGTAAGTAAGTAAGTAAGTAAGTAAGTAAGTAAGTATTGCTGTGATTGGCAGTCATTTTTCCCATATATCTGCAACTATTAAAAAGCCTCAAACCCAAGGTTTGGCGTTGATTGATTCTATTCAGTTAATGGATAAAATCCATCAACTGAACTCCTCATTGCCGGAGGTATACTCGAGCAAACTTAAAAAAAAAGTTTGAAAACATTTTGAACGATACCCAGGCTTTGAACCTTTGTGTCAAATTAATAGTTTTATAAATGGGATGAGCGAGTTTTGCCAAAAATAATAAGTGTCAAAATAGCACCCAAATTAAAATACTGCCCAATTACTTCAGTTGACGTAGAATGGTCCTTTTCTGTTTATGAACTTATTTTGAGTGATGGGAGACACAACCTTACTACCGAACATTTGGAACAGTACCTGATCGTTTCTGTTTTTACAATAGTAGCAAAGTGTAGAATATTTTAATTTGTGAACAATACTGTTGCCTGATACTTTATGATAATGTATCATTTATCAGTGATCAAGGATTGGACTATATGGAGGAGAATGACAGTAGATTAATTGAGTGCAGGAAGATGTTATGAAACATTGTGAAATCTGCTAAATAAATAAATTGAAATAGAATTAATGACCAATACCAAGAAATTGATTACCCATACTGATTTTTAAAGCAGAAACATTGTCATTGTAATTTTTAATTATTAAATGTTCATTCTAAGAATCACTCAGTGCCCACAATTATTTCATAGTGCATTTTTTTCTCTCTATGCCCTTCTTATTAATATTGTTTTCAATCTTATTATCTCATTATGTCTAATTCAATGTTATTTTGTACATTTAGAATAGATTTATCAGGCTAGTAAATAAGCCTAAACCGTGAAGAAGAAGAAGAAGAAGAAGAAGAAGAAGAATAGATTTATTTAGCCTGGTGGAGTTACGGCCATGTGGCCTTCTCTTCCATCCAGGATAAACATGTTACATTTAAATACAAAAAAGAAAATTACAATAATTTTTGTAAATCATGTTAAAAAAAGTGTTACTCCATCACTGGCAGTCTACAGCTGTTGTAGGAAGATTTGTAATCTCAAAACTTGATATGTTTTATAGGATTTAATAAAGAATTATATTATTCTGTAATATTATGTATGTTCAATAAACAAATAGTTTTCATCCAGTTTTTTTCATTCAATAAAGAGAAATTTCAACTTTCACAAGTGAAGTAGCTTCGGTGAATAAGGCATAGCATATACGTACGACGAGAAGCCATCAAAATATTCAAACATAAAAACAGTTTCAATAGAAAAGAAGAATCATTAAAAGTCAACAAAGTATGGATACCGGTTCTAAAAAACGCAGAATGCAAACCTCTACAAGTACAGTCGACTAGACCATCAAACAGCAATCTCATTGGAGCAATGGAAGTCCCTACCGCTGACCAATCAGAAGGCAGATATAACTTACGAACACATCACGGTGAACGTATAAATAAGACAGACAGTGGACAGAATTGGCAGTCTTAAGACAACCCTTGAGGATGCCAGACGCAGTCTATGGCAAAATGTCGGGGAACTACAAGCCTCACGACCACGGCCTATAGCCCAAAAATCTTCTTCAAGATCATAATTTAAAACTGTTTGAAATTAAACAAAAAATTACAGACTTAATAGTAATGTAGAATTTAAAGTTAAAAATATGTAAACACATAAAATTATGAAAGTTTTAAATGGTGGTCTCACTTAAAAAAGTATATAAATGGGTTATTAGTATCTAAGAACAAAATACCATATAAAACAACAGGGAAAATAATGGTAATTACCTAATTTATTATTTTAAAACTTAACCATTCATTATAAAAGAAACCAAATAGCTTTATTGTTTATTCATAACCTTTTCTTTAATCTAATACCAATGCTTAATCTTGGTTATTACCAAGAAGTGGATAAACAAAGAAACACAGATATATGCAATAAATTAAAAATTCAAAATTTAGTTGAAGAAATTCAGAATTATCAAAACAATTGGTTACAATTGGTCCAAAGAATGGACCCATCTTGCTTTCCTAAATTATCGATGCAATATCAACCTAAAGTGTGTTGAGATAAAAAATGGATTGACCAACTACATCTTGAGATCTCATAGGAACAGGCTCAAATGACCAAACCTAAATAAATGATGATATGACAATTGTGTTTAATGTAAGATGAAAGTTTTAAAACAATGTGGTGTGTAGTAAAGTTTGAGTGTAAAAATCTAGTGACCTATAAACTTACAACATTAACTTTTATAAGATTCATGATGTGATCCGTTGACGTATTATTGAAAATTAAAATATAAAATTATGGAATATTCACCTGAAAGGTCCGTCTCCTCAACTTAATTAATTATTTAACTGAGATGGAAATCATGAAAGCAGCTCACAACGACAATGACAATCTGATAAACGAAAATGAATCCAATACATGTAACCCCCTCTACCAGATCTTCAGTGAAACACCAATTTTGAATCCTGCCGATGATGGGACAAGTCCCGAAAGCGCTACAGTTAAATAATTAATTAAGTTGAGGAGATGGACCTTTCAGGTGAATATTCCATAATTTTATATTTTAACTTACAATATTATTAACTATGTTTTGAAATACAAATATAAGTTATTAATTTACATTTGCTTCAATTTAGAAGTACACTACTCACCATGTAATAATAGTAAAATTAAAATAATAAACAGTAAGACTTGTCAAAAATAAATTAAAAAACAAAATAAATAATTTAATTAAGCCTATTTCCAAAATTAAATCATTAGGACAAAAGCCTATAAGAAAGCTTGGATGAGGTACAAGATGATTTCTTTGGATAAAAATAAATTATTATTAAGATATAACAGCAAAAATTGGATACTAAATTCTAAAATCAAATTGAAATTACAAACAGCACAGACGAGATTTGTACGTCCACCTCTAGATTTGACAAAAATGGACAAGCAAAGAAACGCAGATATAGAATATATTTATTTAGCCTGGTAGATTTAAGGCTATGTGGCCTTCTCTTTCACTCACCAGGTCAAACATATGTTACATATAAATACAAAAAATTACAATAATAGTCATATTAAACAATTAATTATCTGTCAAATTGAATAATAATGAAAATAATGTATAATAATACAATAAAATTAAATACAATTAAAATTAAATTAATGATAGAATGAATACAGAAAGGAATAACAGCTCGAATCTACTATATATAAAAAGAAAAGAAAGAAAAAAATACAAAGAAAGTAATAAACTATAATGAATTAATCTATCGCTTATTATACAAGGCATTAGGTAGGCGATAAATTAAAATTCATTTTTAATCATGGTATTCATCAGAAGAAGGTACAAAGTACTGAAACAGCTGTAACAAATTTGTACTTAAATAAATATGAAAATTGTATAAACTTTAACACTTTTATTTTTAATCAATTGAGTTGGTGTTTACTTGATCAAAATCCATATTTATTAATTAAATAAAAATAAAACGTAGTAAATATGAAAATCAAATAAAACTACTTTTATTTTTATTTAATTAATAAAGAGTGGATTTTCATCAAGTAAATGCCAAATCAATTGATTACTGCATAAATTAGTAGTTCAATATACAGTTGAACAAATTTAGAGTAATCGGTTCAACATGTCCAAAGAATGGACCCACCTCGCTTTTCGACAATAGCATTACAGTATCAAACCAGAAGGACTTTGATATAAAGGAAGACCAAATTTAAGACCAACCACATCTTGAGATCTCACACGAACAGGCTCAAACTACTAACACCTAAATAAGTTAATGATAATAATGATGATTTTTTATGTAAATCATGATTTTTTTTCATTATTTAATAAAAATAGTTTTAAGATTTGTTAATATATTTACCTAATGCCTTGTATAATAAGCGATAGATTAATTCATTATAGTTTATTGCCTTCATTGTATTATTTTTCTTCTATTCTTTTTTATGTATAGTAGATTTGAGCTGTTATTCCTATCTGTATTCATTCTATCATTAATTTAATTTTAATTGTATTTAATTTTATTGTATTATTAGACATTATTTTCATTATTATTCAATTTGATAATTAATTGTTTAGTATGACTATTATTGTAATTTTTTGTATTTATATGCAACATATGTTTGTCCTGGTGAGTGGAAGAGAAGGCCACAGGGCCTTAACTCCACCAGGCTAAATAAATCTATTAAATCTAAAATCTATTTACTTACTTACTCACTGGAACTATCGAACCCGTAGGTTCATGGCCGCGCGGACATAAGCTCTCCATACATCCCTAATCTGAGCTGATTTCCAATCATTCCCTGTATAATCTACTTCCCTCAAATCATAGTTAATGTTATTCTCCCACCTCATTCTTGGTCTACCAACTGGGCATTTTCCCTCTGGCTTTCCTACAAGAAGCATCCATGCAAGTCTTTCATTCCCCATACGTGCAACATGTCCTGCCCATCGCAGTCTACGAGACTGTTCTTATTATATCTGGCTTCCAATAAAAGACCATGTAGTTCATTGTTATGTAGTCTTCTCCATTCACCTGTCTGTTCATCTCTCTTTGGTCCAAAAATTTTCCTAAGTACTTTATTCTCAAATACTTGTAATCTCCTTTCCTCCCTTAAAGTAAGTCCATGTTTCGCACCCATATAATATACTATTAAATGATGAATTCAATCTAAAAATCTGAATTACATTTATCTCATTTTATTTTTTTAATATTTTCTTAACACCCTGTACAAGAAGATTAAGCCATTCAAAGTGTGACAATACAAAGACCACTCAATTAAATGATGAAACTTCTGTACTTTTCCAAGATTGACCCTGACATAAACCACACGTGTGCAAAGTCCTATCATCACTATCTTATCACATGTTCATTGTCTTGACCACATAAAGGCTTGCAACTCTGTACCCAACTTCCTGACACCTCCATCTCATTCTTACAAACCAATGTAACCATTCTTCACTTCTTTACTATGACAAACAATAATAAGATAGGAATTAAAACATATACCTTTGGCAGGTGCTGTCATCCTCAAATGCGTTAAAATATTGTATTTAAAATATTAACTGTAGGCCTTTTGGAAGTTAACTTCTATCATCAGCAGGATATGTATGTGCTACTGGCTGTTGTTGTTTTACTATGTTCAACTTTTATAAGATTCATTATGTGTTCCGTTGAGGTATTATTCAAAATTAATATAAAATTATGAAATATTCACCGTCTCCTCAACTTAATTAATCATTTAACTGTAGCGCTTTCGGGACTTGTCCCATCATCGGCAGGATTCAAGTTTTGAAAGCGCTACAGTTAAATGATTAATTAAGTTGAGGAGACGGACCTTTCAGGTGAATATTCCATAATTTTATATTAATTTTACTATGTTGTAGACATTGATGGTATTCAAGACCAACAGCCAGTAGCACATACTTATCCTGCTGATCCGAAAGGCCTACAATTAATATTTGAAATACAATATTCTAAATTTTGGAGCAGGTGAATAATTTTACTTATCTAGGATGCAATATCTCATATGAAGAAGAAAAGGATGTAAATGCAAAAATATCTAAATTTTTAAGAATTTTAGGGTTAATAAATTCTATCTTCAAGTCACAGTTAGTCCAAAAGCATTCAAGATTAAAAGTGTATAAAATACTGGCTCTTCCAACTCTTTTGTATGGTAGCGAAGTATGGACGTTGAAATAGAAGGATATACAGAGACTTAGATCTGCTGAAATGAGATACCTTCGGAGGACTGCAGGATACACACTACTAGATCACAAAAAAAAATGAAGACATCTTAGAAGAATTACACATTGAACCTTTAGAAAACAAAATTTCTGATTATAAGTCAAGATGGATGCAACATGTTCATCGAATGGAAGATCACAGAATACCCAAAGAAATGTTAAGATATCAACCTGCAGGAAGAAGACCAGGACGTCCACTCAAAAGACTTTTGGATGGTGTTTCTCTTGAGACCGAAACAGGTCAACAAATGGCCTAAATTCGTGAATGTACTATTATGATGATGATGATGAAATACAATATTCTAACACAACTGAGGATGAGGCATCTGACAAAAGGTATATATTTTAATTTTTATATGACTAAGGGGCAGATTCCTATGACATGTCATATTTTTACTAAAGCCTATATTCTAAGCTTGAAGTAAGTAAAAAACATTTATATATGCCTTATTATTAAGATGAAGTGGTTTTTATTGGGTCTTAAAAGTCATATTTCTCACTTTTTCAGATTTTTGGTCACACTTCTGCTCATTTCTAAGATAAAGTCATATTTTGGGTGTTTTTTTAATAGCCTAGTCATCAGGTGATTGGAAATAACCAACATTGTATCTGTATAAAAATCATCACTTTCACAGTACACTTGTTTCGAAGGTTTCTGTTAACAGGTAGCAAACATTTGCACCTGGATAATAGAAGACAACCTTGAATGTTTGTATCTCACCCTTACCACCCTAATTGTTTGGTCAGGTTTTCTGCTTTACCATCCCCACCTCCACCAGCCCACTGAAATGTTCCTGTACATTCCTAATGAGACCTCAATTTTAGTTCAATTTCGCCATGCCTAAAAGTATGTGTTCTGAGAGTAAAATTAACAAATTTTTGTTCGAGAGTTTGGGGAGAAGATTTTTAGTACTGATGGTGTTATTTTATATTGTAAACTGTGTGAAATTAAAGTATCGGCAAAAAAGCAATTTAATGTACAACAACATTGTGATACTGCTAAACATAAGAAGTATTCAACGACAGATTTTCTTATGATACAATTGAAAATGTATATGAGTGAACAATTAATATAGTATGGGTAAAAAAATTCATTCAATTATAAGGTCATATTTTTGTCTTTTTAGGTCATATTTAAACCTTTTTTTTAGGTTATAAATGCATACATATTTCCCATTTTTTAGGTCATATAAATCCGCCCCTTACTTATGACTATTCACCTCAAAGGAATTTTATATGAATTTTATTAGTATTAGCATCTAATATGTTTAAACTATTATAGGAATTAACACTATCAGGTATTTATTTAACACTATGAGGTTTAATTTAAGAATTAAATTAATGTTTTTATTACCTCACCTCATATCCTTTTTCTTCTATACTGTAGTTTCGGAGCTTATCTCCATCATCAGTAGCCTCTGGAAGACCGGTGTTATGTCGTTTCTTGGCGGTTTTCTTCTTACTGCTATCGGTGGACCAATGAACCTCTGGATCAGATCAAAATTTGTGGGAGTTTCGAGATAAACTCATGAATTTCGAAACTCCTGCAAATTTTGACCTGATCCAGAGGTTCATCGATCCACCGATAGAAGTAAGAAGAAACCCACCAAGAAACGACATAACACCAGTCGACCAGAGGCTACTGATGATGGAGATCTGCTCCGAAACTGCAGTATAGAAGAAAAAGGATATGAGATGAGGTAATAAAAACATTAATTTAATTCTTACTTTGAGGTATTATTTGAATGAACACATGACATAGTGACGTGTAATTTTTCTTCATTTTGAGAAAAATGTTTTATTTTTCAGTGTATAAAGAATAAAGTTAGTTTAATATTGATAATCATGGATATATTTATTATCCTAAGTGATGGTATTAATTCTTGATGTATATGAAATACAGTATACAGTTATGAAAATACAATAGCAAGTAATATTATGAGGTTCTATTTGATAAATAAGTTGGGTCTGCCATCATCTTCCTCATATTCTGTTGTTTCTTGTAAGACATGTTTCAAAGCATCTTTGCTGCATCTGTACTAACTGAAGTTGGAGCAAAGATGCTTTGAATCATGTCTTACAAGAAACAACGAAATATGGGGAAAGATGATGGCAGGCTCAACTTATTTATTATAGTATACAGATTCTTTTTACAACTGTGTACTTTGCCCATTTTTGTAAAAAAAAACTGACTTATACTACTATGCAATATACCACTTCAATTATCTATCACTTCACCTCATATTCTTCTCCTTAAACTAGTTTTGGGACCTTCTTCGGTTCCATCCTCAGTATTTCCATGACCATTATACCAATTCAGGAGTAGAATTACTTCCCTACAGTTTAAATTAGAGATTTGCAGTTAAAAACTGCCAAATATATATATATTTTTGAGACAGCCTTGGTACATCACAATGCTTCTCTGGAAGAAATTACAAGGTAGGTTTCGTCATGCAATGGCTGACAGTTCCCTAGCGACAACAAAGTTGGCAGTAAATATTTTTGTACCTACGTTTTCAAACACTAAACATGAAGAGTGTCATATATTCCAGGGAAACAGGCAATTAACTTTAATCTTCATCTGCCAGAACGTTTACATGGAAACAACATAATTTTTATTTTTACCTTTTTTGATAAATTTTTATTTTTAAAGTCGGCCGCGGTGGGCTAGTGGTTATGTTCCTTGCCTCTAATTCCAATGGATGTGGGTACAAACCCGGCCATCATAGATGGATTTTTTTAGGATGGAAAAATCAAAAGTCCTCCAGGAGGGACTTTCAGTCATGGGTCCAGAGTATGAAGATTATCAGGATTGTAAAAGAACAACAAGCCTAAATAAAAAAGGCTACTGTGCAAAATTTACCGAATGTTCTGATCCTTGTACTATCTTGGTTTCCTAGACGTCACTATGAGGCAGAATGCTGATCCTGGGCCATTCAATGACATCTATCCAAAAACAATTATAACTAAATTAGTATGGTTGAATTTCTCCCCTGTAGGAGGAAAACGCTTAAGTTTCATTGAGAGAAGCAAGGGCTTACTACTGCAAATGACATCTATCCGAAAACGAATGTAACTAAATTAGCATGTTGAATTTCTCCTCTGTAGGGGAAGAATGCCTAAGTCTCATTGAAAGAAACAAGGGCTTACTACTAATTTTTTAATAATAATAATAATAATAATAATAACAGCTTTCTGATAGAAACCTTGCTTGTACCATAAAACGACCTCCCAAAGGTCAGTCTGAAATTATATATGGGAACTAGCTCATTCCCTACAGTTTTTTTTTTTGCCTATTTATTATCTCTTCTTTATGTGATTGAGTTTATGGGGTGTAATTCAATTTTATGTGTTTACTAAATGTCTTCCTTTATTAATTCAATATTTCTTCTCTTGTTTTATTTTCATAGCATAATGCAATACAGTTGTTTATAACATTAACTTAAGAACATTAACTTGTACAATTAATGGACTGCAATTTCAGTGATGAAAGCAGAGTAGACGAGCGTAATTGATGACCAAGAATACAATGGTATTTGCCAATACAATTTGTGAGAACAACAGCCAAGTTTGGGTTGTCATTTACTATCAAAACATGTATTCATATGGCTATAACAACAGATAATGACTTGAGTAATTGTGTGTGTCTGGGAAAAGAAATTAGTGAAAAAGCATGTAATTCTATTCAAGTATCTCCAAGTTGATTTAATGACTTTCATACAATGCTCTGGTAAACTCATGTAAGCATCAATATTTGACTTTTTTTTCATATATTAAAATGAAGTATAATGCATGGATATAATTTTAACTTCATTTTAAGCTGGGCTAATACCAACCTGTGTTATAAGTAGACCTCAGACATTTAGGCATAAAAAAACAAAATATTAGGCAACTATAATAGGTCACAAGAGTATAAAAATACTTCGTCATTCTAATTTTAAAAAGGGGTAAAATATTACAATGAAAATTAATATACGTAGAAAAAACATTGGATTTCTTTACATAATTTGCAGTACCATAAATCAATTCATTTTTTCCAAAATTTGTGTGAATCTATGATGATCTTGAAGAAGATTTTCGGGCTGTAGGCCATGGTTGTGAGGCTTGTAGTTCCCCGACGACCAAGGCCTACAGCCCGAAAATCTTCTTCAAGATCATCATAGCAACTCCGGCCGTGAAAGTCTACGTGAATACATTTGTGTGAATCAATTGTTAAGAAAGGAAATATATCATCTCTCAACTTTCAACTAAAGTTAACTAAGCAAGAAAATTCCTTTAAAAAATCCTTGAAAAAAAAAATAATGAAGAAGAAGGAAGACTCCAATGACTCCAAAGTCTTCCCTTTCCTACTTCTTTTTGTAATTATGAAGAAACATTGTATGAACAATATACTTATCTGCTACATTCAAATACCTAAGAACAATAATTACAAATAGGAATGAGATGCACAAAAGAAATTAAACAAAGCATCAGCTTGGAAGAAGACTCATAACTCAAAATTAACAAATTTTCACGGGAAGCATTTAAACATTTTACTTGATAAAAGGGCCTCAGAGCTTGGTGTCATGATATAATTAGAAACCATAATCGGTACAGGTGGCTTGCAGACAATTTAAGCTGCATTGTAAATCTAGAATTTTACCCTTTTTTTCAAAGAAGTGACAGTCTTGCTCAAAATATTTTTTTATATTTCTTGACTATTTTTTTAGAGAATTAAGTAAGAAATAAATTTAAAGATACAAAATTAAAACTTTATACTTTTGTCAGAACAACTACATATACTCAATCGTAATTTTTATAAAACACAATAATGTCAATCAATGGTAAAGAGAAAAAATTTTGTTTGAACCGGGAATCGAACCCCGAACCTTTAGCTTTCCGTGCTAATGCTCAGACCACTGAGCTAATCCAGGTTTCTTTCCCATCCAAGCAGAAATCCTTCCTTTACCTTACTCTACTGATCCCACATTCAATTGCAATGAATCATCATTCACAAATACACAAATGAATGGCTTCTACCTGAAGAAGACATGAAGGGACTCCACACAGCTATAACATTATTTATTAAATTAATATTGAGAAGCTAAAGCTATTACTATGATAGAAATAAGTAAATCAATGAACACATTTAAATTATTGTAAATCAATGGTAAAGAGGAAAACTTTTGCCTGAACCGGGAATCGAACCCCAAACCTTTAGCTTTCCGTGCTAATGCTCAGACCACTGAGCTAATCCAGGTTTCATTCCCATCCAAGCAGAAATCCTTCCTTTACCTTACTCTACTGGTCCCACATTCAATTGCAATGAATCATCATTCACAAATACACAAATGAATGGCTTCTACCTGAAGAAGACATGAAGGGACTCCACACAGCTATAGCATTATTTATTAAATTAATATTGAGAAGCTAAAGCTATTACTATGATAGAAATAAGTAAATTAATAAACACAATTAAATTATTGTAAATCAATGGTAAAGAGAAAAATGTTTGCCTGAACCGGGAATCGAACCCCGAACCTTTAGCTTTCCGTGCTAATGCTCAGACCACTGAGCTAATCCAGGTTTCATTCCCATCCAAGCAGAAATCCTTCCTTTACCTTACTCTACTGGTCCCACATTCAATTGCAATGAATCATCATTCACAAATACACAAATGAATGGCTTCTACCTGAAGAAGACATGAAGGGACTCCACACAGCTATAGCATTATTTATTAAATTAATATTGAGAAGCTAAAGCTATTACTATGATAGAAATAAGTAAATTAATAAACACAATTAAATTATTGTAAATCAATGGTAAAGAGAAAAATTTTTGCCTGAACCGGGAATCGAACCCCGAACCTTTAGCTTTTGGTGCTAATGCTCAGAACCACTGAGCTAATAATGACATTTTCATCTACCATGAATACAAAATGACCTTATTTTAAGTAAAGAAAAACTTTGCGAGAACAACATTATCATACATATACATTTTTATAAAAATTATAATAATATCGGGGAAGAACTTTTCTATCTATCAAGGTGAGTATTCCATTCTTCTTTGCTTCTCAAATAAGTCTTTCTGTTTATAAGCTCTATTTAGTTTAAGAGAATTAAAGTCTGTTTTCTGGAGCCTTGAGTTCACAATATTTACAGGTGAGAGAATATCATTAACTATGATTTGAGGAAAGTAGATTATACAGGGAATGATTGGAAAACATTAGCTCAGGATAGGGATTTATGGAGAGCTTATATCCGCGCGGCCATTAACCTACGGGTTCGATAGTGCCAGTGAGTTAGTTATAGGCCGGAACAGGAGATTCTCCTATACCTTCAAGTGATGATGATGATGATTTGTATTAAACATATTTTATCTACTATCATAACAATCAGTGATACATAGACTAGAATTAGATACACAGTAAAATTTGTTTAACCCGGAACGTGAATAATGCGGAAATCTGTCCAATGTGAACAAATGTATTGGTCCCGGCGAAATAATAGTAATTTTACGTTATTTATTTTGCATAAAGCGGAATCTGTCCAACGCGGAAACGGAAGGATATTTCTACACAATTCATGAAAAAATTTATAAAGTGGAAAGGTATATATATTTATTAACCATCAGCATTTTTTTTTTTTTTACTGAAGGCTGATGCCAAAGACGGCTTTTACAAATAGTGATTCAAACCAAATGGACAAATAAATATATATAAAAAAACCTAATTGCACTGACCCTAAAGTTCATTGTTAAAAGCTTAAAAGCTGTTGTATTTCACATGCCGATATGTACTTTGATAAATGCCTCCATCGCCACGATCGGTATATTATTGTTTCAAGTTGTTCGTTGCAATAATTTTGATTGAATAACACGTGTCTCTTGTTCTTTGTTCCCAGTTTATAATGCTGAGTAAAAGGAAAGAAAAATAATTAGTACCGAAGAGAAAAAAAAAGTGTTGCCGCTTAAAGTAAAAATAATAAATAATAGTTTTAAAAAAACTGTTCCGCGCCGTAGCCGAGTGGTTAAGGCAAGAAACCTTGGCGCAGAGCTGGTTCGAGTCTCCATGGGAGAAGAAACTTTTCTCATGGAATTTCGACCAGTATGGGACCGGTGCCCACCCAGCATCGTGAGGCATTTGGATCGCTACAATAAGTAGCGACTCTAGGTTGAGAATACCAGCTATAACGACAGGAGATCCGACATGCTGACCACATATCACCCCTACACTGGCTAGATGATCGTCTACCTCTGTGAGGCCAGCAGCCGGCTGGTCAGCCAAGGGCCTTCTAGGCCTGTCGCGCTTGGAGTTTTTTTAACTAAAAAAACACGCTTTATTAGAAAATCTAACTAAAAAATGAAAAATAATATTAATTAATAACACGCTTGGGATAAAATTGAAGTGGTCAACAAAAAAATCATCTCCAACACATCTACAATAAAACTAGAGTTATCTACAAAAAAAAAACATTACCATCAAAAGAGTGAGGTGCTCTATATCAATTAATATATTTGATAATAAACAGATATTGGTAAAAGTAAAGTCTCTAAGAAGAAAATTATTATTTTTTTTGTAGATAACTCTAGTTTTATTCTAGATGTGTTGGAGATGATTTTTTTGTGGGCAACTTTAATTTTATCCCAAGTGTTAGAAATTAAAATTATTTTTCATTTTTTAGTTCGGTTTTCTAACAAAACGTGTTGTTTTAGTTTTTTTAACTATTATTTATTTTTTATTTTTTAGTTTGGTTTTCTAATAAAGCATATTGTTTTAGTTTTTTAAACTATTTTTTTACTTTATTTTTAGTTTAATTGATTGTCACCAACCCAAATCCCATGAAAATTAAATTGGTTACGATATTTTTAGTGTCTAGGCACGGATATAATTATACAGGGTGGACCGCTCGAATGGACCTAATTTCAATTGCTTGTTACTGGCAAACGGTTGAAGATAGAAACTTAAAACAACGTTCATATTACAGAAAAACTCACCAAGTTTTGATATCCAGATCACCACATCTCTATATGAGCCCCAGCAGTCACTGTGACGATATCAAAGCGATGAACAATTTCTTGCCAAGTACGTTGGAGTATGTCTTCTGGAATGTTCTCAATAGCCTCTATGATGCGCTCACGAAGATCACGAAGGTCTTTGACTGGGGTGGTGTGTGTAAACTTTATCTTTGACATAGCCCCAGAGAAAGAAATCCAGTGGTGTTAAATCGGGAGATCTCGGGGGCCACGCGATTGGTCCTCCCCTACCAATCCAACGGCCAGGGAAAATGTTGTCCAAAGTCGTACGAACTTCATTGGACCAGTGGGGAGGAGCACCATCTTGCTGGAAAACGATGTTAGGCTGCAGTTGTTCAATTTGTGGAAAGAAGAACTGCTCCAGCATGTCAAGATATGTGGTACCACGAACAGTTTTCTCGGCGAAGAAAAACGGTCCAATGACCTTATTATGTGACAAACTGCACCAAACATTCATCTTCGGACTATCACGAACATGCTCTTGAATAGCGTGAGGATTCTCCGATCCCCAGATCCGCACATTATGCCGGTTTACCTTGCCTGACAAATGGAAAGTGGCTTCGTCCGAGAAGAAATCTTGGTCATGAAGTCAGGATCAGCGCCGAGACGGTCCAGCATCGTATTGGCGAATTCCACTCGTTTCGGCATGTCATTCGGCTCCAGACGTTGCACTAACTGCACTTTATATGCGTGCAGTTTGAGGCGTTTGTGGACAATCCGTTGTAATGTCGATTTTGGTATTTGAAGTTCCCGCGAAGCTCTTCTTAATGACTTCCGGGGGCTTCGCTCAAATGCGGCTTGAACATTTGCTACCATTTCATCGGATGCTCTGCGACCACCACCATGCTTCTTCAACACAGATCCTGTAGCTAATAATGTATCACGCCACTTCTTTATGCTTCTAGCAGTTGGAGCATCACGGTTAAACACACGCCGTAACTCCCTTTGAACTCTAATGATTGATTTAAACTCCGCATACCACAAAACAGCTTGCGCTTTCATCTGCGGAGTCGCCATTTTCACAAACAATTAAATCTAAGAACGAGAAACGTATCTTTGTGCCATCTACCGACAGGATTCGAAACTTGGTGAGTTTTTCTGTACTATGAACGTTGTTTTAAGTTTCTATCTTCAACCGTTTGCCAGTAACAAGCAATTGAAATTAGGTCCATTCGAGCGGTCCACCCTGTATATATTTTGTCATCATCTAACATTATTATAATTATTGTATTGTCATAGGTCAGTTACAAATATATAAAGTTTCAAGTCAATTCAATGTTTTTAAGTGGGTGAAAATCGTGTTGAAAGATTCCGTCACATAGATAGATACAGGTCAAGCTAATATAAAGCGTGTAAAAATGCTTGGCCGTTTATACGCGTTGGCGAGTCGTTTGCGCCTGTATCACGCAGTTTCAATGTTAATGAATCTGGAAATCCGAAGACAAAATAATGCATTATATCGCAGAATTCACAGCTGAATATCAATCTTAATTTGAGAGAGGATCTTATTCGGGTTGGTTAGATTTGGTGTCCAGGATATAGTAGATATCAACCTGCAGGAAGAAGAGGACCAGGACGTCCACTCAAAAGACTTTTGGGTGGTGTTTCTCTTGAGGCCGAAACAGGTCAACAAATGATCTAAATTCCTGAATGTACTGATGATGATATAATAGATGGACAGTTTGGTGCACCGGACTAGCTGATTCAGGGTTCGGTAAGAGCAAAGGTTGCATCTCAGTTATACGAGAGGAAGGATAGTCACTTGGAAAACAGTAGACGCCTTGTGATGACTTAAATTTTGACGTTTCACTTTATTGTCATTTAAGTTTTTACACTTTATCGTATTTGACAACTTGACACGACGCTGAAGGCTGCAGGTGGCCGGAATCGTATATTCATTAGTCACTACACGTGTTTGAATAACTTATAATCCGCTGCGTAACTCGATCTACTTAAGGAGACACGTAGGCAGAAAATCCTAAAAAATCTTATTTTTTTTATTTCATGTTTTGATAGTATAGGAATTCAACTATAATTTCTCCAAGTTTCATAACCCAATTCAAATTGCTTATGCTTTTAAAAAAATAATTTACAAGGTGCTGCCATCAGCCACGCCCACCTTCTTTTCCTGCTTGCTGTCATAATTTGGTTCTGTGTTCTATTTTACTGCTTATTTTGCAGGCATGTAAGTGTACATTATCTAGAAGGCACTGTTTTGTAATTTATGAACAGACAGAAATCTAAGACACGTCAGACCTTTTGCAGAAGGCTGTTGTTTATACTTTATGGTAGCACATGGTTAGTACATATTTATTTTGTTGTTAGTGTGAGGTTTCACTATTTTGAAACTCTGTGAAGTATAATTTGATACTCCATTACTCTGTAAATATTTATATTAATAATGGGGAGGTCTGAAAGAATATTCAGAAAAAATAAAAAGTCTGAAATTCTGAATACAGTATAGGAGAGGTTAGAGTTGGTCAGTCATAGACACCTCCAAGTGCTTCTAAGAGTAAAATTGGTTCAGGTATAAATGTACAAAGGAATGCTGATGAAATAAACAGTGGATATAGAATTATACATTTGACATTAATATCTGTGGCAGTAACTTGTGCTTGTCAGTGCTCATTTTATATTGGTCATATTCAAAAGTGAATGGGTGGAAGACTGCGAAGACTTGTAGAACAAAATAAGGGCAAAGTTATAAAAGATGGAAAGCCAATTGGGAAAAAAAAAAAAAAAAAAAACAGACTGACCAAGGAAAGAATTGATAGTTTGCAGAATTACTATGGTAATGCTATTAGATGCAGGCAGTGTGAATAACCTTCAGATTATAAAAGAAGTTGTGTGGGTCACTTGGTTTCATTACTCAACAGATGACAACCTTCAACATGGTATAAGTATAAAATAAAACAAAAAACTGGAGAAAAATATGTCCAAAAGAACAGCCTTCCAGAAGAGGTAATGCTGACAATCAAACCAAAATATCAAGCACTTTGTGATCCAGAACTGCTGAGAAAATGCATACATGGCAAAACTCAGAATCAAAATGAGTGTTTCAATTCTCTCATTTGGGAGATATGTCCAAAGGCAACATTTGTGTCTAATCTAGTTAGAATAGCAACTTTTGATGCTGCAGCTTTATTTAATAATGAAAATATAGCAAGACTTCGGGTCTTTGAAAAGCTAGGAATCACTCCAGGAGTGTTTATGAGGCAAATTTAGGGACGGGTCGACAGAACAGCGCATCACCTTCGCTGAAGTTAGGATTGAAAAATTAGCCCAGCAGGTCAGACTGAGGAACAGAGGGAAGAAAGGGGCTGCAGAAGACCAGGAAGAGGATAAGACTACAGTTATGGGGAATTTTAAATAAGTTGTGCCCACGAAACTACAAATTTCATTTTCTTTTCTCGTTTTCTCAGTTTATTAATTTTCAGACTTTATGTACTTTTTTCTCAGAAACTAGAACACATATCTCAATTAAATTTGCTGCACAGTTTTATGCTATCATGATGATTATTTTGATGCACGGATTTTCTTCTAGAGCCATTTTTTTTTATTTTGTCATGTACTGTATTTTGAAGCAAAAATGTTTGTTCGCATTAAAAATTAATTTAAAAATCAATGAAGAAAGATATAAAAAATCTGTTGTATCAAGTTGTATTGGTATTCATATAATAATATATGAGCAAATCTTCATGCATTTTCTTCAAAGGGATACTGAAAAAAAGGTGCATATCATCACAATGTATTAAAAACTAAAAAGTAATGCATCCAAAAAATTAATGTGCCAAAGTAATTGTAACAAAGCACAGTATTATAAGATGCAGTGATAAATATATGTGCAAAATTTCATCCCTGTATGACAAAAAGTGTAGCTATGACAGGGTATTAATTATATAAGTATATTTTTGCCTATGTGTCCCCTTAACAGGCTGCGTTAAATAAGTTTGCCATCACTTATCTATAAACCCTTTGACTTTAAACTCCTATCATCTGAGGGCCTAAAGTAATCTTATGTATATCACGTGAGCTTTCACTAACTCAAGCAAATTTGTTCCTACCGACAATTCTATCACCAATATATAATGTGCGCCCTAACTGGTAGCGCAGAAACTTAGACGAAGTACCCTTACTGCTGGCGCACCCGCTTGTGACTTCAATTTTCATCAAGAATGTATTTTTCTCTCTCTCTCTAGGCGACTTGGTAATTCTTCCTCCCACCTAGGGCCTTCAACCTCTCACAAAAAAAAGTTTAGATATTACAATCTACTTGATTCGCTACTTCCTTCTTGAGGGCGGTCGTTGGGGTGTTAAACTCAGGCGTTTGAGGTTCATATCCCTTCTTTAAATTATTTATGCCCCTACATCAATTTTGCAGGGTTGTCCAAACAGAGTTATAATTAATATAACGAATTTTGTTTGTCGGGATCGACCTTGTTCCGACAAAGGGACCCCTCATATAGCGTAGGCATATTTTGGTTAAATTGCTTTGGGAAAACTTTTCCTCCTAGCTTAGTTTGGGAAACCCGGCCGTTTGTTCACTGCTGCCCAGCCCTTTGTACACAGTTTCGGATTTAGTCATTGTTACTGCATGCTAATAATGGCACAGTCTTGTAATACTTTCATACAAAGAGAACTGCAAACTTTTTTCTCTACTGTGTAAGGGCTTGCCGTTTCATTGTATTGTTTATTAGTGCGTTTGACTACAATAGTAAAGGATGAGGTCTATAACCTACGTTAATTACCTAGTACTGGAGTTTTATTGATTGCATATAAATTTGTTTTATGATCAGCCGTATCATTTTAATTATGCTACCAATGAATTCCTAGTTTCATCCCATTTAATTCAAGTATAAACATGCCCTACTTCCGACAATAATTAGAAGTTAATTTATTATTCACCCTTAATAAAATCCTCATTTCTCTGAAATAAGAGGACTCGGTTCAAATTGAAAAGCTGCAAGACAGGAAAAAATTACTAAGTTCTTTAAGTCCTTGCCTAAACCTGACAGTAATAATTAATATAAATTGTTCAAAATCTCTCATTAGTTTATTTTATTTTGATAATTTTTATTTCCTTCTGTGACTTTGGAACGTACCATAAAATTACCATTCCACATTCGCGGTTCCTGTATTCGGGGCATATTTGCGGAACATATCTACCGCGAATAAGGAGCTTTTACTGTATAGATCCGATCTCATTGCACATCCGTTATGCGAAAACACAGATACCTGTCTTGCAAATAATTGCGCTGTAAAATCTTAAATTAGTTAAGTTCTCAGACCGATCTTTCACAGGTAGCGTTCTGAATTTACGGAATAAAGATGGCTGAAACATATGTATCAATCTCATTAAGCGAAAAATAGAGAGTGATTGAAGATAAACCTCCAAACATTTCCGGACCGATGCTCCAAAGTCAAGCTCTAGCTCTTGTTAAATCCCTAAGGGAATAACGATTTCAAGGAATCTTCAGTTTGGCTGGATAGTTTTGAAAGACGACACAATGTAGCGTGAATGAAATTTGGGGGGAATCAAAGGATATTCTCATAAGTGTAGTTAGTGAGCGAAAACCGAAACTGCATACTACTTGAATTTCAGGATATGCGCCTAAGAGACATTTTTAACGTTGACGAAATGGGACTGTTTTTTCGCGCGTTACCGCCGAAGTCGCCCATACATACTATACTTCACTTTTCAACGGCAGCGGAACTACAATTAATGCAAGGTACATAAAAAGACATACGGTACTCTATAATCTAAGATTATTAATAAGTTTTGTTTTTTATAGTGCGGAATTTTGTCCAATGTGGAAAAAAAATGGTCCCATGCGATTCCGCTTTGTGCAAGTTTTACTGTATTATTATTTATGAATTAAAAGAATTATACTTTGGTACATAGTTACTAGGCAACAAAACCTATACTTCATATTTTAACAAAACACGCTATCAAAACATAAAATACAGGTTCAAACAACCGAAATGAAAGTTTTAAGGAAAATCATGGGAAAATCGCCGAGAGAAAAAAATCATAGCTATGTTATTAGAGAAGACTGTGAAATTGAACCTATAAACCCCTGGATAAACGATAAAAGACTAAATTGGAACGATCACATAAATAGAATGGAGAACAGTAGATTAGTGAAGAAAATGCGTGACTGAACACCTCAGCAGAAAAGGCCATTAGGAAGACCACAACTATGATGGAAGTACGTCACCATACCCCGGACCTGAAGTGAATGAACACGCAACAAGCTGCCATCTTTTGCGTAGAGGAGGAGGAGGAAGAAAAAGAAGATGTAAAATACACTTTAATGATTTCGTATAATTATATAAATAAACTTTCCTTGACTTTTCTGGAAGCATATTAATAGTTTGCATCTTGGACTGGTTTTAAATTTTTTCCTGGTGAACCGTAAAAAACGACCTTCTTGTATGTTGATTTATCGTGCTTTTTTTCTCCTTCTCCGAAGCCCACATCACTCTTTCCCTAAACATATCGTTTCCACAATAAATCAATTTAATTAAATATACTAAATATACAACTATACTAAAATACTCTGAATGTAGATAAAATATTGTAGACAACGTTACAAAATTAGGTTTAGTAACTCGCTGCTCTTAGAACTGTCCCTTCGGTCGTGTTCTAATTTTAGCATCTCATTACTAAACCTCTGCTTTTGTAACTAGTTGTCTAAATAACTATTAAGGGCTTATATAACAGTAAATAACAGTTATTGTTTTAAGATAATCAATAAATGTCATCAAATAAACAATTTGCATCATATAGTGGGTTAATCACCTCTCCCAAGGCCCATATCAACATACTGAATGTTAATCAAAATAATGTAAGAACTTCCTTTGCACCATCTATCTCTATATGAACTTGGCACCATGATTTTAGCATAATTAATGTTATCAACTGATTTGGCGTTTACTTGATGAAAATCCATTTTTTATTAGTTCGATAAAAATAAAACTGTTAAATTTGTATAAGATTTTCATATATATTTAAGTACAAATTCGTTACAGCTCTTTCAGTACTTTGTACCTTCTTCAGATGAATAGCGTGATTAGCACATGTTAAAATAATGCTCTCACTTTTTCTAGACAATCGGCACTTTATGTCAGCCGGGTTGTCAGCCCTGCGTGAGGCCGCCTTTACCTCCAGAACAAGCGTCTGGAACTCATTTCCGTTAGAGGCTAAGTCGACCCCAGGGCCACAGTGGCGCCAGAGGGTTTGGGTCAGTTTAAAAATCCTGACCCCAACGGGACTTGAACCTTCGACCCTCCGGCTTGTAGCTCAGTGCCTTAACCACTACGCTACGGCGTGCCCAGAATTTTATTACATTTACAAAATTATATATTTATAAAATTCATTTGTAATCATGCTATTCGTCAGAAGAAGGCACAAAGTACTGAAACAGCTGTAATGAATTTGTACTTTAAATATTTAGTTAATACTGGCTTTCCACTTTACAGCAGTTCGCCCTTGATTTCTGCTTTCCAAAGATTCCTATCTTCCCATTGTCCTTCTTCCATACACCTCTTCATCATGGCATCATATATTCCCTCATGCCATGCTCTTCTATTTCTCCCCCTCTTCCTTCTGCCTGGTACCATCCAATCTAACACATGTTTAGGCCACTGTTCTTCCGACATCCGTTGTAGATGTCCATACCACTGTAAAGCTATCTTTGTTATCCTTTCGATAACAGTTTCTTGTGCATCCATTTCTTGTCTGATATATGTATTTCGAATATGTTGTAGCCTTGATATTCTCATACTTCTCCGTAAACAATCCATTTTTGTCGCCAAGATTCTTTTCTGCATCCTTTTATTTATTGTCCAGCTTTCTGATCCATATGTAGGTATACTTTCTATTATTGTTTGTATATTCTCTTTTTTTTTTCTGGTCAAATTTCTATTCCATAAAAGACCATTCAGGGATCTAATCAATCGCCTTCCTTGCACAATTTTCTCTGTTAATAATATTTTTCACAAGTACCAGATTTATCTTATTATAGATCCAAGATACTTAAATTCTTCCAACACGTTTAATTATCATATTATTTATTTGTAGGTCTTCTGAATTTCCTCCGATTACCATATATTCTGTTTTGATATAATTTATCTTCAGTCCACCTATCTCAAATGCATCTACCAACTTTCTGATCATATATTCTCCCCCAATTGAGGGTCTTTCCACTTTTCAGCGGTTGCCCTTTTACCAGCCGGGCTGCTGGCCCTTCACATCCACATGTGTCAATCACAGAGGTAGATGATCAACAGCCAGTGTAGGGGTGACATGTGGTTAGCATGTCGAGTCCCCCAGCCGTTATAGCTGGTTCCTCAACCTGGAGCCGCTACTTATTGTAGCTACCCAATTGCCTCACGATGCTGGGTGGGCACCGGTCCCATACTGACCGAAATACCATGAGAAAATTTCTTCCCCATATGGAGACTCGAACCAGCGCAAGTCCCGTAGCTCTGCGCCAAGGCTTCCTACCTTAACCGCTCGGCTACGGCGCGGGACGATCATATATTCTATATCTTCTTTATCTTGTCCTATTATAATCTGGTCATCAGCTAATAATAAATTGTGCAATAAATGGTCATTAATGTTGATTCCCATTCCCCTACATGACTTATTCCATTTCATTAATACATATTCTAAATATATCTTGAAAAATGTTGGTGACATCCCGCATCCTTGTCCTAATCTTTTTGTTATATCAAATTCTGAGGATACTCTATTTCCAACCTTAATACTTGCTTTACAATCATACATTCTTTTTATAAAATGTATAAGAGATTCAGAAATTCTAAACTTCTCCATTGCCACCCAAAGCTTGTTGATGGGTATAGAGTCATATGCCTTTAAATATCTTCTTCTTCCTTCCTTCCAAATATTAGGTAAAGGCCTGTTACGATCCTATAGAAAATGTTCCCTCCAGCGTTTCATAGGACGGCCCAGTTATCTTCGTCCTCTTGGTATATAATTATAAACAGCTTTGGGGATCCGATTTGAACTCATTCTTTCTAGATGGCGTTACCAATTTAGTTGGTACTGTTTAATATATTCCAAAATTGGCGTAGTCTTCAATTCATTTAAGATATCGGTGTTCCTTTTCCGATCCCATCTGGTGTAACCCGCTGTTCTGCGCATGAATCTCATTTCACAAGCCGTTATTCTGCTTTCATGTTGTTTTTTTAGTGTCCATGCTTCACTACCATAGGTCAACACTGGTCTAGCCAAAGTGTTATATAAACGTAATCTGGTATTTTTTGTACAAGGGATGGTTTCATAACTTGATTAATAATTCCCAAACTTTTATTATAACTAGTAATTTTTTCAGGGATATCCTTTTCATCCCAGATAGAGAGATAATATCCAAGATATTTAAATTGATTAGATCTCCTAATATAAAACTCGTATAAAAATTAAGTTTTATTTTTATTTAATTGATGTTATAATTAATGTCATTCCACTTTTCTATTGAAACATATCAGAGGTTAGAAAAGCTCAAGTTTATAAAAAACATTATGATGAAATCAAGCACAAGCACTTTCACAAACGTAACAGTAGCCTACAATAAAATATTCCATTTCACAATCAGATTTTGATTAGTGTAACAAATACATCTTATTTGCCAGAATTTATTTTCATTCATTACAACTTTCTTTAAATCTAGTTATTTTTATGTTAAATTTAAATGTATTTATTTAAATAATAAATCTGTAGTATAACTTCCTGAAACCATTGCCAACTAAATTTACATCAGTTTGCACTTATCACATAAAGTAGATTTTTTTATTGAAAGAGATTGCTTAAACATTTCCCAACTCTTTTCAACTAATGCCCTACCAAGTAGTGTAATTTGAATTCACATGGCAAACGCATAGTGCAAAAGTATCCATTTGAGTTTCATTACTTTGATTTTTTAACCAAAAATCAAATCACTTTAAATCCAATTACAGTTCTCACAGGTCTTTTGGCCACACAAAGAAATGGAGGGTCTTCCCAAATGAGAGATCAGTTCAATGTCAGGGCCTTCTCCTAGAAACACAACATTAAGACGAAACACACCATTCACACGCACATTCAAACTACAGTCGGATTCAACCCAAGAAGTTACTGCGTGTTTAGAATAGGGCACTGGGTTGTCATTTTAACAGTATTTTCTTGAGAGAAATTCTTAAATAAAACTGAAGTATGCAACACAACAGGTACAGAGTTGTAAGTTGTAGTCGTCCAAGCCACCCCGTCATAAAGAAAAAAAGTTACCACTTATCGCTGAGCTCGTGCGGACCTGTACTATCCTGTGTGAAAATGTCGACTCTCATCATCATCCAGGGATTGCCTGTTGGCTCGTTCCGGTTTCATGAAAGCTAGAATTGTTACAATTGTTCAGACCATCTTCTGTGTGGGCGTCCAACATTTCTCCTTCCGTGCGGTTTATAATTTAGCAATAATTTTGGAAATGTTTCTTCTGGCATTCTATCAATATGTTCTTTCCAGTCGTTCCTATATTTAATTATTCGGTCTGTAAGTTTGAAAATATTTAGTACCTTTCTTGTATCTTCATTTCTTTTCTTATCCAGCAGAGTATATCCTGCTATATTTCTTAAAAATCTCATCTCAGCTGCTTCCAATCTTTGTTCTTGTCTTTTAGTGATCGTCCAACATTCTGACACATGCATCAATACAGGAACAGCCATTACTTTATAAAATTTAATTTTTGTTTCTTTTGTTGTGTTTTTAAGGGTTATTTTAATAGTGCCACACATTAGATTAAATTTATTTATGTCGACTCTCATATTTACCATACAACTAGTTTGCATGCCGTAAAAGAAAAACTATGTTTTTTAAATGTATAGTACTAGATTTGGAAAAATTACTGCTAACCTCCCTCGTCCTCCCTTCCTAAACAAATAGCGTTATTTTGAGTTTGGCAACATCTACCCCCTGTGCGTAGGGGGACACTTGCGTAGCCCGTAAGATCTGTAGTAACTTCCTGGGTTGAATTAGAGTGTAAACAGGCGAATGTAATGATGATTACGATGTCAGATGATGTTCGGGGGCAGTTTGGGCCTTAAAGTTTCATTGACATTTGCCTTACAGGTGAGAAAAAATCGAAGAAAAAACCCAACCAGGAAACCTATTCTGATTGGGGATCGAACAAGGGCCCGCGCCCTTATCAGATAAGGGCGCGTAGCTACTGTGAAAGATGTACATCCAGAATGTCCTTCGGACCTTATTAACAGGGTTCTGATAAGGGCGCGGGCCTTGTTCGATCCCCAATCAGAATAGGTTTCCTGGTTGATGTTTTTTTCTTCGATTTTTTTCTCACCTGTAAGGCAAATGTCAAGGAAACTTTAAGGCCCAAACTGCCCCCGAACATCATCTGACATCATAACCATTATTACATTCGCCATGTTTACACTCTAATTCAACCCAGGAAGTTACTACAGATCTTACGGGCTAAGCAAGTGTCCTCCTACGTACAGGGGGTAGATGTTGCCAAACTCAAAAGTCTAAAGTCACCAACATATTCAGGCTGAAATTATATAATATATATAAATATAAAATACCCTTTACAGTACATTTTTTTTATTTTTTTCGTTGTGAAAAAAAATTCTCGATATGGAACAAGAAATGATAAAGACAATAAATTATCAAAATTTCAAATGATATGTGGCACCATTCATAAAACACTAAACAATGGCGGTACCAGTAATTTTATACGGTAGTGAGTCTTGGGTAACAAATAAGAGGAGTTCGAGTAGAATACGAAATGCAGAAATGACTTGTCTAAGAAGGCCCAAAGGATGCAGAAAATTGGACCACATAAGAAATGAAAAAATAAGAAGTGAATTAGAAATATATTCCAATAAATTATAGATTTCAACAACACCGCGTCGGTTGGGAAGAGCATGTTGAGAGAATGGAAGTAACAAGATTGACCAAGATAGCATATCATTATAAACCGAAGGGATTAAGGGATATAGGAAGACCTAGGAAGAGATTGAAGGAATCATTGTGAGTTCGGAAGGCGAATCGCTTAAACCTTGAAGTGAAGATGATGAAGATGGCTACAAATTAATGTAACCATTTTAATTCTGACATTCTCAATAAGCCTATAGATGTTAGATTAAAATACGAAAGTATGGAAAATCTTATATATTGTCACATTTCTTTTAGAAGCATGTTCAGTCAAAAAAAATTACGGGAGAGAATAAAAACTAATAACTTCAACTCTTATTTATAAACACTATAACATCTAAGTCATATTGCACATAGGATGTTTCAGACTTAGAAGTAAGCTGTGCGTTTTTACCAAGATATATAACTCGAGAAAAATGATGTAGCTATGTGGTCTTTAAAGAGATTTTATGTATCACAGTGTCACCTTTAGTGACATAGAAATTCCAGTTCTATAACCGCACCTCAATGAAATATTCGAAATAAAATGATAAAAACTCTCTAATGTTAATTTAGCATTATCTGAGAAGGAAGTCATGCTACTTCCGGGTAATTTGTTTCGTGAGTCTGACGTCTCCTTTGGCTATGACAGTAATCGAAAGCCAAGGATGAGTTTCTACACCTTGTGGAGAGAGATAGCTTTACATATTGAATATGATTTTTTAACACACTATACAATTCTGTGAAAGAGATATATAACATCTTTTAAAAAATCCGCAACCTCTATTTATTTTTCTTCTTCGGCCGCAGCTAATATTAAACCCACTAATCTTGGATCTAGAAGAAAAGGAAACCGCCCAAAATTAATGAACGAATTGCGTAATAAAATCAATCGCGCCTAATGGAGAGCAAAAAATAAGGCTATGTACAAAATGAAGCTGCCATTGAAGTTTTATTCACTACATTAAAAATCTTTCTTTCTTCTCTGATGGAAAGTTTCTTTGGACGGCCTTTCCGAACTCCCTTTTTTATAATACTCGTAACAAAGAAAGTTTTTGAGCAACTCCTATTCACTGATTTGGCTATTTTTATGTAACTTTGCCCCTGTTGGGACAAATTCATTTATTATGATTTTTTAATAGACGTTTATTTACCTTTATGTTTTCAAACTAAGGAGATCAGGAACAGACTACTTGGAAATGCAGGTGATCGTAAATACAGGATGTTTACAGTATTTTTTCTCTTAAGTTATATATCTATCTATAATGGCGTAACCCAGAGTTGAGCCACAGCCTCTCCTTTGTTGGGAGTTAATAGACCAAATTCATTTAGTTATCTTATTTTTCCATAGACGTCATGAGTGGCATGTGGTCAACACACCAACTCAATTATACATCTAACAGGCAACTAAGGTATTACTAGGATGTTTGAGATCGGTAAATTTTGCTTAGAGGCCTTTTTATTCAGATTTGTTGTTCTTTTACGAGTCTGAAAATCTTCAGACTCGGCACCAACAACTTAAAGTCCCTCCCGGAGGATTTTTCCATCCTAAAAAAATCATCGACTGCGGCCGGGTTTGAACCCACGACCCTCGAAACCAGAGGCAAGGAGCATAACCACTAGTCTCGCATTGTAGAAATAGATGACTCGCGAGTCAAAAGACCCGCGCAAATCACCGATGCATCGAGATGCCCGTTCCAGAGATTTCTCCTAGCCTCGTCCCTCGCTGTCAGGAAAGATCGATAGCAAGAAATTTCCATATTGGAAATGTCTCGATCGAGGGCCTAGAAATTTACCTCCCTGCCCTATATATCTGTGGATAAGGCAGGAAGCGAGTCAGTTGTGAATTGACAGCGATAAGTGAAGCGTGAGGAGAAAAACTGTAGCGAGTGGACTCATCAGAGACTAGAAAATAATTATGTGACAGATAAACATTAACTCAAGATTAATTATTGTTTCAAATTGTGAGTAAACGGTTACTGATAGCTTATAGAATGAAATAAAGTTATTGTGAAATATTACACGATCATCCGTGTGGATTATTGACCCTACGGTCATATTATAAACGTTTTAAATTTGAAAGAAAATATGATTTGATGATTGATAAAGAAATCAACCATAGACTAATGTTGACCAACAGAGGAAATTTTGAACTTAAAAGAAAACTTAGTTCCCGATATATAAGTAGTCAAACAAAAACAAAAATTAATAAACCCCTTTTATGACCTATTGCCATATATGGCTGTGAAAGTTGCGGCTTAATAAAAACCCAATAAAATTTGAAAATTAGATAGATCATCGGTTGATTAATGTCTTTGACATCGTCCGATTCCTCATAGCCAATTTTGTCGGTCCATCCAATCTCCTGGTTGCAGATGTTTCTCCTTGACTCCAGGAGGTTTAGGTCTTCCTCTGCCTCGTCTTCCCTCAGGTTTCCATTCCAAAACAGATTTTGGTAGCCGATCCTCTTCCATTCGCTGGACATGTCCGTACCATCTTAATTGCTGAGTTTTAATAGAATCTAAAATAGTGTCTTCAATCTTCACTTCCTCCCTTATAACCGAGTTCCTATTTTTTTCTCTTCTTGAAATACTTGCTGCCCTTCGTATAAAATCCATTTCCGTTGCCAAAAGATACTTATTTGAACATTTGAAATAAAAATATCAAGGAAAATATGTGGCCCAATATGCGAGAATGGAAATTGGTACTTTAGATATAATGATGAGTTATACAGATATCATCAAGACAATTAAGATGGCAAGAATTAAACGGCAGAGACATCTCTATAGGAAAGAGGTATCAAACATTTATGTCGTAACCAACTGTAAGTGGAAATCGAAGAGTTGGACGTCTTAAATTAGATGGTTGGACAGCGCTGAACAGGACCTGAGGATATTGGGTGTACAAAGACGGGTAGGAGAGACGAATGGAGATGCATTGAAGGGGCGATCAAGGTCTGCAACGGGCTGTAGAACCAATGATGATTATTATGATGGTGGGATGAATGCTAAAGCTATATTCTTATAATCTACCATCTTCGAAATAGGCCTATTCTAACGATTTTTTCAACAAAACGTTAATAAAATTCATCTACAGTCTTATCCGAATATTTTTGTCTAACAGTGTATGCTGAGAAAGGATGCGATACTGATAGCGATTCGTTTGTTGGATGGGGAGGTGGTGTGATAGGGCTTAGCTTAATAAATCACGGATTTAACCGGATTGATATTACATCGTTTATTTAAAATAATTGATATATTAAATCTTAAATCGCCCTGTAGCTTCTACTGAACAAACAAATTGTAGCAACTCATAAAACTGAACCAGAGAGGGCTAGGGACAGTGAGGTCCCGGGCTGCGTCCCGGCGACATATCAGCCGTCCTGCAGGGCAGTCTACGTAAGTAGAGTTTTATTATGCTTTCAGGAATGCTTAGGAATATTTAATTTATAAAAAAAGACTTAGCTCTAAAAATTAATACGAAAAAAAATGGCAGTTCTTAATCTACGGGTAAAGCCTGAACTTCGTCTCTCTCTTTCTTGAACAAAAGTTATTGGTAAATGAGCATATAAATTCAACATTAATATTGACAGATTCTATCTTATACCCTTTGACATTTATTTAATACTATGTCGAAATGTCCACCGCTGTGGTCTCGAGGTAGCGTGCTGCCTTGTCACGCAGCGGGCCCGGGTTCGATCCCCGGTCGGGGCAGTTTTTCTGGGTGAGGTTTTTATCGGGGTTTTTCCTCACCTGTAAGACAAATGTCAGGAAAACTTTAAGGCCCAAACGGTCCCCGAAATCATATGGCCATTATCATCATCACTATCATCCTTCAGCGGTGTGGAAAGCAACGGGAAGCTACCACACCTACACATTTCCCTAGTAAAACTGCAAGCACAGCATGAAAATGATATGATTGCAGTGAAGGACCTGCCTTTGGGCAGAATTACTATGGATGGATGTTGAAATGACTAGTAATGGTTGACATGTTCTCATATTCGTATTTCGCATTGCTAATATATGTTTTATTCCTAGTTTATTAAACTGTTCGTAACCCGTGTCATTGACTTTCCTTTAACTTATGTAGAGTATAAGTAACCTGAATTCTTACTAGGAGTCCTGATGAATTCCTCATGAATTCCTATATACCCGCTACTTATCCATTATGAAGGTACCGATTTATTTGGAACGCCCTTCGGAGAGTCCCGCTAGTACAACAGGAGGGGACGTTAAGCCTGGCGATTCCCTTAGTATAGTGATCCCATTCATTATGGTTAATGTCGGCCTATTATTATATCAAAGTTACTCGCCGCTGTTGTTGGAATCCGGGACTTCCCGAATATGAGTTTAAAACGCTACCGCTTGAGACAACTCGCTCTTATTGATGATACCCACTGTGGTGTCTCGAGGTAGCGTGCTGCCCTGTCAGGCAGCGGGCCCAGGTTCGATCCCCAGTCGGGACAAATTTCCTGGGTGATTTTTTCGGAGTTTTTCCTCACCTGTAAGCCAAATTCCAGGAAACTTTGTCCTCGAACATCATCTGGCCATCATTATCATAAGTAATGCCACAAGTGATTTCCAAATTATCGATAATTTGGAAATCAAGAGTGGCATTTGTTAGGACTATTTAACGAATAAAATTAAGCTGTTTACTCACAAATCATTATTTAAATATAGTTATTTTTAAATATTTATATATTTAATGCAAACGGCGATGTTTGAAAACGAATGAGAAACGATTGGTATGCTTCATTTGCTTCTTTTGTTGTCACTGCAACCAGATCATATTATTTATTGCCAAAGGAACGCAATATTGTAAGAATGCACTCTAGTGGAGAAAAAAATGAAACATCAAACTGTATATTAATTAATTTCTGATGTCCTATGATGTAAATATGACAATTATATTTTTCTGGAAAAAATACATCTAAGAAAGTGCAAAGAGTGGTTTCTTTTTTTGGTGGTATAATCAATTGCTACAAACGTTTTTTATATTAACTCCCGCATGCGGTATGTGTTGACACTGATGCACTATATATACAATCTGGTAGCCGTATTTCTTAGTGAGTCAGTCACTGCCAAATAATGCTATGACCTATTCAGAATGTTAAAAAGGAGGTGCTTTCTTTATTATGATAAACTTTAGTTGGTAAATTCTAGGCGAAACACGACTGTGATTGGTTGTAAATAAAAATCATTGTAACGTGATTGCTCATTGACTCCCGTTTGGGGCATGAGTTAAATAGTCATCATTAACATATTAAGTTTAGGATTAAGGCCTCTCCTGGCGCATCATTACCATCATCATCACCTACAACAATCATACTTATACACTTTCAATTGCCATGTAAATTTACCTGCATGGTGTCTTGTTGATAACCGAGGTCATACTGGATGACATTTTATAATTATAGAGAAACGCCTGATCGTTTGCCGCCATATACAAAGCGGCCCTTTATCTTGAATGTCAAGGTTGAGATGACCGATTAACCTATATCGTTATCTGACCCTGGCAACAGCTGATTCAGATGACTTCTGACTTTTTTTTATCAGAGAGTTCAATATCCCTACCTGGCTTCTGATAGATTCATGATCATCATTCGGATAATTACTGGGTATTTTACACGTAACCATTGACTTTCTATTTTTATCGATACTGCGCACTTCGCAAGAATGTCATTGTCAGCCAGAAAATTGTTCTGGAGGAGAGAATGATGACGTCTTGTTTTTAACGTAAACAGAGGGAGGGATGCCAAAATATATTAAGCGGGGCAAGATTAATTAAAAATATAGTGAACATTTCCAAGTGAAATCTGGAGTTAAAACAGGGCGACCCTCTTTCAGCAACATTATTCAATATGATAATGGACTTAATAATTGGAAAGCGTTAAGCATCAACAGACTATGCGGCGTTATGTAAGTTTAGAGAAAAATATGTTTCAATATTTATTGCAACGCCATACTAACAATACTGGATAGGCTATGTTATTTTCCTTCCATCGCTGTGGTCTCGAGGTAGCGTGCTGCCTTGGCATGCAGCGGGCCCGGGTTCGATCCCCGGTCGGGACAGTTTTTCTGGGTGAGGTTTTTATCGGGTTTTTTCCTCATCTGTAAGACAAATGTCAGGAAAACTTTAAGGCCCAAATGGTCCCCGAAATCATATGACCATCGCAATCATCATCATTCATATTCACCTTAGATTAAGCTTACGATTAGGGACTCTCTTGGCGCACCACTATCATCATCATCACACATCATATCATCGGGGCAACGTAACCCCGCCTTCCAGGTGCCCCAACCTCAGAAGTGGGTTACAAGAACGCCATGCCAAGAGAGAACACCAGGAATGTCGAAAGACAACCTGGGGCATTTGGAATATATATATATATATATATATATATATATATATATATATATATATATGCATCAACAATCTAAGAGTGGGAACATTTGGCGCTTAGCTGTATGATGCAAAATTTAGATTAGCATTTATGAAGATCTGGTTTCATACCCGTTTGTGGCAAAAAACAATCTCTGATAGGACTGATGGCGTGTACATTTTAATTATAAAAAAATGCGCCCAAGTTGCGCATAGAACTAGCTAGTTAACTTAGCTTTCACAGTTGTTATCAATATGTAACAGGTCTCAATTAATGATTTGGGTCGTTTTTTACATGCTGTGGCGTAACGATCACAAGACAGTTCACAAAATTCACATACGCACGTGCACGTTGGTTTTGGGTCGTGGTAGGTCTTCACTTTACACACTTTGTGATGGTACCCATGTGTTGCTAAAGAATTTACAAAATGGCGTAGATCTTGGTTTGTTTATAGGTCGCGCAAGGGATTTTGAAGAATGTCCTTGACCGTAAATCCAATGGTAGAGCCTATCAATATTGCTGAGCTGTGAATTCCCTGTCTGCCACGTGTACAAACAAAACAGTTCTTCTACAAAACATGTACAGTCCATAGAGAATAATAGTGAGACGCGGATGTGTTGATTTTAGATTTTAAACCATAGACTTTAATTATAATATTTTGTACACTTGCTGTCTGAAGTCTTAAAATTATAGTGCAATGTGAATGTCGGGTCCCTCAGCCATTATAACTGGTCCTCTCAACCTGGACCCGCTACTTATTGTAGCTACCCAAATGCCTCACGATGCTGGGTGGGCATCGGTCCCATACTGACAGAAATTCCTTGAGAACATTTCTTCCCCCGTGGATACTCGAACCAGCGAAGGTCCCGTAGCTCTGCGCCAAGGCATCTCGCCTTAATCACATGGCTACGGCGCGGGGAAGACTATAAATTGTTTAAATTAAAGTGACATTTAGTGGTTATTTAAAACATTAAAAGTGTGATATAAACCAAATACAGAGTGTGTGTGTGTGTGTGTATATATATATATATATATATATATAGTGAATATACTTCCTCCACGGATAAAGATGTCCTAACTCACTGGCACTATCGAACCCGTAGGTTCATGGCCGCCCGGACATAAGCCCTCTCTCTGTACATCCCTATCCTGAGCTAATGTTTTACAATCATTCCCCATATAATCTACTTCCCTCAAATCATAGTTAATGTTATTCTCCCACCTCATTCTTGGTCTACCAACTGGGCGTTTTCCCTCTGGTTTTCCTACAAGAAGCTTCCATGCACGTCTTTCATTCCCATTCGTGCCACATGTCCTGCCTATCGCAATCTACGATAAAGATTACCTATATTATTTAATTTTTGTGGTGAGATTTTTAAAATGTTTAGCAGTGATTGTATTTGAGGGAGTTAGCAATGACGTGTGGTCTACTTCCTATTGGCTGAGACCTACATCTGGTTAGTACAGGACTCACATCTAAGCTCCCATTACAAATTTCATTCGTCAGGAATCATTGCTAGGGTTATACACACTTTGTGATGGTATCCATTAGTTGCTAAATAATTTACAGAATGGCTTAGATCTTGGTTTGCTTCCATCCACGTTCTATTTGCCATTGCTTCTGTTGCGTAAAATTATATCCAGATTTTTTTTTCTTCTTAGCTTGGATCTCTGCTAGGTTGGTAGGCTGCGGTGGATGGTAAGAGTATCAGCATTCGCATAGCTGTTCTATGAAGAACGTCTCTCCTGAGAGTTCATATGTCAGTCAGGAACGTGTAAATTTGGATATACATGTCTTTAGACAAGCTGACTTGATTTTCTCAATGATCTTAAGGTCGTTCTTTGTGAGGTAAGGCCACATTTTCTTTAATAATGAGACTATATTCAAATATTTGGCGATAAAAGTAGCATACACTTACTTCATGAGTCAAAATCTCTTTTTTTTAAACGGTGCTTAGTCCGTTAATGCATAACATCGCCCAATTAAGTAATCAGACTTAAGAGGCAACATTAGCACCAGAATAAAGCAGTGTATAGCCTATGCGGACGATATATTGACATTGGCAAGGTCCAGACAAACTTGAAACTATGAAGAAAGATAAAGAACATTCAATACAATATGGGTTAATAATAAACGAAGAGAAAACAAAATACTTAAGATGTTCTGCCAACTATAAAAATGTAAATTATATAAATCTGGATATGTCACACTAAAAGGAGTCAATTCTTATAAATATCTTAGATCCAAAGTGAATTGTATTAATAGTATATAATATTAGTCCACCGCTGTGGTCTCGAGGTAGCGTGCTGCCTTGTCACGCAGCGGGGCCGGGTTCGATCCCCGGTCGGGGCAGTTTTTCTGGGTGAGGTTTTTATCGGGGTTTTTCCTCACCTGTAAGACAAATGTCAGGAAAACTTTAAGGCTCAAACGGTCCCCGAAATCATATGGCCATCATCATCATGATCATCCTTATCATCATCCTTCACCGGTGTGGAAAGCAACGGGAAGCTACCACACCTACACAATTCCCTAGTAAAGCTGCAAGCATAGCATGAAAATGCTATGATTGCAGTGAAGGACCTGCCTTCGGGCAGAATTACTATGGATGGATGGATAATATTATAATAATATAACAAAACTTGGAAGAGAATCAGATGATAATAAAACATGGGTAACATTAGCATACACAGGAAATGAAACCACAAAACTAGCCAGAACTTTGAAAAAATTAAATAAAAAAACATTCCCTCTTACTTTAAGGGAGGAAAGGAGATTACAAGTATTTGAGAATAAAGTACTTAGGAGAATTTTTGGACCAAAGAGAGAAGAACAGACAGGTGAATGGAGAAGACTAACAATTAACTACATGGTCTTTATATGAAGCCAGATATAATAAGAACAGTTAAGTCTCTTAGACTGCGATGGGCAGGACATGTTGCACGTATGGGGAATGAAAGACTTGCATGGAAGCTTCTTGTAGGAAAGCCAGAGGGAAAACGCCCAGTTGGTAGGCCAAGAATGAGGTGGGAGAATAACATTAAGTATGATTTGAGGCAAGTAGATTATACAGGAAATGATTGGAAAGCATTAGCTCAGGATAGGGATGTATGGAGAGCTTATGTCCGCGCTGCCATGAACCTACGGGTTCGATAGTGCCAGTGAGTAAGTAAGTAAATAAAAACATTAACATAGCGTATAAAACAGGAAACAAATTAAAACAAATAATATACAATGGCATAGAATAACACAGCAAATTCAACAACAACGGAGTCTACAAACTAACATGTAAAGATTGTAATAAATTTTATATTGGCAGGACAAGCAGAAGTGTCAATACAAGATATATAAGGAACACATAAAAGATTTCATGTACGCGGGTGATAAATCAAGCTATGCTAAACATCTCATAACGCAGGTCACTAAATGAACACAATAGAAAATGCTCTCACGATAATTCACAGCGAAAACATTCCAGCAAAGATAAACATATTTGAAGACCTGGAAATTATAAAGGAAATAACACCTCACTTCTTAATGAGAACGCACCTCAGTCAAACCCATTGTACGAGATCGTCAAAAACAAGTCAGTTGCTGCTACAAACACTTGGAGTAAATATCATCGTGAACAACAACTAGTAGCAGCTCAACCTGCTGATGATGGAAGTTAACTTCCGAAAGACCTCCAGTTAATTTTATATACACCATTTTAACAAAGTTGAGGACGGCACCTGCCAGCAGGTATATTTTAATTTTTCACTTTTATCTTATAGAAGAGGAGGTCAAAGAGAGAACCTCTTCTGGCAATAAAGTTTAATTTGCAAATATAAAGCTTTTAAAATTAAATTTGCATAAAGACAAGCGAAATTAAGATTGTATTACACAATAATAAGACTACTGCTAACCTATGCAAGCGAAACATGGGCCCTGAAAGATGCTATACAAAAACTCCTAGTTTTCGAAAAAAAAAAAAATGCTAAGAAGAATATTTGGTATAATTAGAGAAACAGATGGCAACTGGAAAATTCGAAGTAACAGTGAACTTAATATCTCAACACAACATCCAAACGTTGGTTTGGACATATCAACCGCAAGCATGACGATAGATTAGTCAGAAAATTTTATAACTGGAAACTTATTAGCACAAGAACCAGAGGAAGACCCAAGAATAGGTGGAGAGATGACGTAATTGATATAAGAAAGCTAGAAACAAAGCGTAGAAAATGAACTTCCTTAGAAGAACAACAGGCTGCTCAAGATTGGATCGGATAAAGAATGAAGATATAAGAACAGAGTTAAATATATATATCCACCGAATGATAAAATTAAAGAATACTTACTTACTCATTGGCACTATCAAACACATAGGTTCATGGCCGCGCGTACATAAGCTCTCCATACATCCCTATCCTGAGCTAATGTTTTCCAATCATTCCCTGTATAATCTACTTCCTCAAATCATAGTTAATATTATTCTCCCACCTCCTTCTTGGTCTACCAACTGGGCGTTTTCCCTCTGGCTTTCCTACAAGTAGCTTCCATGCGCGTCTTTTATTTCTCATACACGCAACATGTCCTGCCCATCGCAGTCTACGAGACTTAACTGTTCTTATTATATGTGGCTTCCTATAAAGACCATGTAGTTAATTGTTATGTAGTCTTCTCCATTCACCTGTTTGTTCATCTCTCTTTGGTCCAAATTTTTTCCTAAGCTAACTAACTAACTCACTGGCACTATTGAATCCGTGCGTTCATGGCCGCGCGGACATAAGCTCTCCATATATCCCTATCCTGAGCCAATGTTTTCCAATCATCCCCTGTATAATCTACTTCCCTCAAATCATAGTTAATGTTATTCTCCCACCTCATTCTTGGTCTACCAACTGGGCGTTTTCCCTCTGGTTTTCCTACAAGAATCTTTCAAGCACGTCTTTCATTCCCCCACTTTATAAAATTAAAGAATATAGAGATAAATGGTTTAGACATGTAGAAAGAATGAAAGTAACAAGGTTACCAAAAGCAGCATTTAACTACAAGCCAAGAAGTTCAAGGAATGTAGGAAGGCCTAGTCCGTGAATTGAAGAAGAAGAAAGATATAAATATCCAAAATCGAAACGAATGGCGGAAAATAGTTGAGAAGGTCAAAATATCTACGAAGTTGTAGCATCTAATGAAGAAGATGATGAATTTAAAAGTCATAAGCGTATAATTATTGGGTTTTAAACTTATAGTTTACAAGTTCCTTTCTAATTGCCGGATGTTACAAGGAAATCGACCGAATTAATCGATTTGGGAATACGACTCATCACATACAGCGTATGACGTGAAAGGCCTATAAAGCCATTGGTTTACCAACCGGCTGCTGACTTCAACATCTATATGAGCCATTTTACAGATGACGATCATCCAGCCAGTTTGCATGTAGCATGTAATCAGCATGTCAAATTTCTCAGCCGTTATAGCCGTTTCCTTAACGTGGAGCCGCTACGTATTATAGCTATCCAATGTGTTCTGTGATGAATTTCCTATTCAATTCTCCATGACCTTATATGTTTTTATTGGTATTGATAGACAAGTGGTCACCACATTCGCGTTGGTACCGAAAATCGCGGAATCCTGCTCGTGAAATGCATAGTATTTATTATCTTCTTCGGAAGGGAACCAAAAGCCGCGTCGTTGATTTATGAGCATAGAAGTATTTGGGCAAAATTTGTCGGCCCTTTCACACCCAAATTTGAATTCCGATGTTAATAATTATAAATTTTAAAGATATTTTATAAAGGAAAAGTTTGGGAACCGCTGCCACAGGAGGGAGAAATCTGGCAATAGAGGGAACGTTTACGATTTGTGGTGACGCATCTTCCATTTAATAATCCATACACTAAGGTGGTGAGAAATGTTGAATATTGTTCCTTAGGGCCGGTTTCACCAACAGAGGTAACTGTATTACGCCAGTTTATGCTATGCATTATACATGGGAAAAACTGGCGCAATACAGTTACCTCTGTTGGTGAAACTGACCCTTAGAGATTGAAGTTAATGAGATGAACAAACAAATTAAACATAGACCAAATTCTGGAAATTCATGTTATGCATTACAAGGGACTCTTGTCCAAACTCCTCTCAAAAACCGTTAAACTGAAAATATACAGAACTGTTATTCTCCCAGTTATATTATATGGATGCGAAACATGGGCCCTTACTTTAAGGGATGAGAAAAGGTTATAAGCATTTGAGAATAACGTTTTTTATAAAAACATTTGGACCAAATAGATATTAACAGAAAAGCGAATGGGGCAGACGACATAACAGTGAGCTACATGATGTTTATAGAAAATCAGATATGAATACGAACAGTTAAGTCTCGTAGACTGCGATGGGCAGGACATGTGCCACGAATGGGAAATCAAAGAGGGTTATGGAAGCTTCTTATAGGCAAACCAGAGGGAAAACGCCCAGTTTGTAGACCAAATATGAAATCAACCAGGTTAAAAAAAATACAAAAAATATTGTTACATCTAAATTGCAATAAACTAAAATATTACATTGTATAGGCCAAGGACCTTCTAGGCCTGTCGCACCATAGAGTCTTATATACAATGTAACTATTATTTACAATATATTTAGATTTGTCCACCGCTGTGGTCTCGGGGTAGCGTGCTGCCTTGTCACGCAGTGGGCCCGGGTTCGATCCCCGGTCGGGACAGTTTTTCTGGGTGAGGTTTCTATCAGGGTTTTTCCTCACCTGTAAGACAAATGTCAGGAAACCTTTAAGGCCCAAATCATATGGCCATCGCAATCATCATCATCATTCATATTCACCTTAGGTTAAGCTTAGGATTAGGGACTCTCCTGGCGCACCATTATCATCATCATCACCCATCATATCATCGGGGCAACGTAACCCCGCCTTCCAGGCGCCCCAACCTCAGAAGTGGGTTACAAGTACGCCATGCCAGGAGAGAAACCAGGAATGTCGAAAGACAAACCTGGGGCATTTGAAATATATATATATATATATATATAATCTAGATTTAACGAATAAAATATAAAACGTACAAGATAGAAATTGAGAAACATCTAATATTGACACAGAATAAATTTAGTTCTGAGAAAGGGGGTGATTGGAAAACATTATCGCAGGATAGGGATGTATGGAGAGCTTATTCCGCGCGGCCATGAACCTACAGGTTCCATAGTGTCAGATATTGAACTTTGCCTACAGTTACGTTGATGTAAATTATTCTGATCATATATGTACAGTAATACGTTTGTTTGTGCGCAGTGTACCTTGCCAAAGGTAAAACGAGGCAACGTAACTTTGATATCATATGACGAAACACAGTATGTGAAGGTTTCTCCTTGAAGCAGCTCTGCGGAAACCAAAGCTACTTTCCCGAAATAACACGTGCCTCCGCTCTTTAATATTAATGTGTATTGATCAACATATAAGCGGAGTTTAATGTAGTTTTGAATAATTGATAAGTAATGACAAATCTCAGTGGCTAGTTACTCTTTTACATTTTTTAACAACTCAGCGTCACATTTGAAAATTGGGCTTTAAATAGCCTACAAATTATAAGAATAGGAATAAATATTATTTTTGGAGATTGGAGAAATACTAAAATATTGTACAGATCAAATATTTAGGGATTAAAATAAATAAAAATGGAAGTTATGAAGAGGAAATAATAAATATAAATAATAAGGAAAAATTTGCAATTGCTTGCCTCAATGGAATATTGTGGGATAAAAATATAAGCAATAAAAATAAAATTAAAATATATCATACAATTGTTAAAAGCATCGTTACTTATGGGGCAGAACTTTGGACATTAACAACAAAAACAAGTAAGTATTTTTTGGCAATGGAAATGGATTTTATACGAAGGGCAGCAAGAGGTTCAAGATGAGAAAAATAAATTAGAAACTCAGTTATAAGGGAGAAAATGAAGATTGAAGACACTATTTTAGATTATATTAAAACTCAGCAATTAAGATGGTACGGACATGTCCAGCGAATGGAAGAGGATCGGCTACCAAAATCTGTTTTGGAATGGAAACCTGAGGGAAGACTTGGCAGAAGACCTAAAACCTCCTGGATTCAGGGAATATGTTTATACATGAAGGAGAAACATCTACAACAAGGAGATTGGATGGACAGACAAAATTGACTATTAGGAAACGGACGATGGCAAACACATTAATCAACCGATGATCTATCTATAAATAGTATTCACAAATAAATGATGTACACAGTATTGACACCCAAATGAGCAAGTGCTCGTGCTCGGGTGCAGTTCAGTTACAGAAATAATACATACAGAATATATACATTACAAAGTTTTAGTTAAATGGAGAGGACAAACAAAATATGTAAATTTACGAGATAATTTCAAAGACATAAATAAATTCTGGCATATAAAAATATTAAAAAGAAGTAGGGGAAACAAAATAAACAAAACAATATAGAATAGGTTAATACCAGACTGAAGAAGTTAAATAAAGAAATTAGGAAATAATATAGAACAAAACAAATTTAGGGAAAAGTTTCAAAATATGAAACACACTCTGACACACAAGGAATTAATTCAAAGTAGAATGATACAAACAAAACATTATATAATAGAAAAATACCCCGTAGCGTAGTGGTTAAGGCACTGCGCTACAAGCCGTAAGGTCGAGGGTTCGAGTCCCGTGGGGTCAGAATTTTTAAGCTGACCCAAACCTTCTGGCGGTACTATGGCCCTGGGGTCGACTCAGCCTCTAACGGAAATGAGTACCAGACGCTTGATCTGGGGTAAATGCAGGGCTGACAACCCGGCTGACATCCAAGTGCCGATTGTCTAGAAAAAGCGGGAGCCTTAACCTCCTACTAAGGGCCTCTGTAGTGGGATCACTTTTTAATAGATTAATACCAAATTGAATACACCAATTAAATGCATTGGGTAATGATATAAAGTAAATAAATGTATGACAAATTTTCAAAATATAAAACTAGATCTAATATACATAAAGAATTAATGCAGTGAAAAACGATATACACAAAACAATATATAATAGATCAATACAAAACTGAAGAAAGTATTTAAATACATTAGAATGGATCGAATAAAGAATGAAGATATAAGAACAGAGTTATATATATAGGGGTCAGGATTTTTAAACTGGCCCAAACCTTCTGGCGGCACTATGGCCCTGGGGTCGACTCAGCCTCTAACGGAAATGAGTACCAGACGCTTGTTCTGGGGTAAAGGCGGCCGTCACGCAGGGCTGACATCAAGTGCCGATTGTCTAGAAATAGTGGGAATACTTTACTTTATATCCATTGAAAGATAAAATCAAAGAATACAGAGAGATAAATGGTTTAGACGTGTAGAAAGAATGTAACAAGATTAACAAAAACAGCATTTAACTACAAGCCAAGAGGTTCAAGGAATGTAGGAAGGCCAGTGAAAAGATGGACAGAACAACTGTGAGGGGGAACAGGCAATTTGCCTAACCCGTGAAGTGAAGAAGAAGGAAATAATAAAAGCCTATAAACCAAAATAAATTGACAGCAAACTTTAATATCAGATGCGACCATGATGTAGTTCATCAGGACGCAGAATTTTTTAAGCTTAACTTTTGGCCTCCACATTTAGTATGACAGAAAACTTTTACTGCCAAATATATTATTGTAATATTATTATTTCACAAATGTCAAATCCGTGCTCTTATATAGTTGTGAAACCTGGAAAATAACTAGAATCATCTATCAACAGGAAGTTTTCATTAATGGATGTTTGCGAAATATATTAAAAATATACTGGCCGGCCCAGACGTCTAATGGAGACATATGATTAAAAACAAAACTAGTTGAACTTGTAATTCTGCATAGGAAGTGGGGATGACTGGAACATATACCTCGCCGACATTCAGATTTCCCCGCCAGAATGGCACTGAATTGGAACCCACAGGGAAGTAGGGGAATTTGCAAAACTAAGATAATATGGAAACAAACTGTTCTCACAGAAGCTATAAAATGGAAAAGACTTGGAATGACATCAAGGAGCGGGCCAGGATATTTTGCATTTCACACAATTGTATTTCAATTTTATTTCACACAATTACAATATAAGTACGGGTTGAACGTTTGAAACTTTCCTTCCTGTCATAAGACTAGCCAGTGATTCTTGAATCCAAACTATCCTCTTAGCCCTTGAAATATGCATGTATTAGTACAATAGAGAGAGCTGTTTGTCATCACACCAATACTGTTCTGTCAGAGGGATTTTTCCCATTAAAACAAAATTTAAAAGACTCTCTCTGAGATCTCTCGAAACGTATTTAAGTGACCTTTAAACATTGGCCGCAATACACAATTCAGTAACATGGATTTTATATACTTAATGTGGTCATGTAAAAAGAATGGCAGAAGACAGTTTCTCATAAGCGATGTTTGAAAACAAATGAGAAACGATAGGTACGCTTCTACTGCTTCTTTTGTTTATCACTGCAACCAGATCATACTATTTATTGCAAAAGTAACGCAATATTGTAAGGAGGAGCTTTCTTTAATATGGTAATTATAACACTGATAAATATTTGGTGAAACACGACTCTGATTGGCTGTAAAACAGAAATCATTGAAACGTGATTGGTCATTGACTCCCATTTGGGGCATGAGTTAAATAGTCAAGAAAAATACTGAATAGAATGGGTGTCACTTGATAGAAGAAGAATAGGCCAAAAATAACGTGGATTGGTGGTGTTCTGAGTAGCATGAGGGAAAAAATATTGGACGACAGAGATTGGAATGACAGAGAGATGTAGAGGAGAATGACACGAGATTAATTGGACGCAGGATGATGTGAAAATTTGTGAAACCCGCTATATATAAATACATATGGTTAGAGCGTCCACCGCTGTGGTCTCGAGGTAGCGTGCTGCCTTGTCACGCAGCGGGCCCGGCTTCGATCCCCGGTCGGGGCAGTTTTTCTGGGTGAGTTTTTATCGGGATTTTTCCTCACCTGTAAGACAAATGTCAGGAAAACTTTAAGGCCCAAACGGTCCCCGAAATCATATGGCCATCATCGTCATTATCATCCTTATCAATATCATCATCATCATCCTTCACCGTGTGGAAAGCAACGGGAAGCTACCACATGTACGATTCCCTAGTAAAGCTGCAAGCATAGCATGAAAATGCTATGATTGCAGTGAAGGACCTGCCTTCGGGCAGAATTACTATGGATGGATGGTTAGAGCGATAAACGTACAGCGTTTAGAGATTCGGGTTCAAATCCCGACTCTGACATTTATTTTTCTTTTTGTCATATATATATATATATATATATAGGTTGTAACTAAATTCCCATTACAGACTTTGAGGGCATGTAGTTGGGAGCAAGGCGGTTACGTTTAGCATAGGAACCCATGTCTGGAAACCTATCGTTTTCCCGCTACACGTTAAATACAACACAAGTTGCTCTTTCCGACGCCTCCTGCTGCCGTCTGAGTCCACTTATAAGAAGGGTTCGATGTGACGACCACCAACGTTAACATAAGATACGGTACCTCCGTACCATGTTCTGGCATACACGATCACTAATCTTTGGTCCTGCAGCTTCCGCTGCAGACATAACCTGCGCCAGTAGGTCTTCCTCGGATACCACAGGTGTTTCGTAAATTAAAGATATCATGCGACCCCACAGGTAGTAGTCTAGGGAGGTGAAGTCGGGAGAACGCCGAAAATGCGGAAGAGTTGAACGCATGTTCTGGTATTTTGCATGCGTGTAGGGTAAACGGTACGTTGCCGGACATACTATGCTAAACGTAACCGTCTTGATTCCCACTACACGTCGTCAAAGTATGTAATGGGAATTTAGTTACACCCTGTATATAATGAGCCTTTTAAAGCCAAAGTGGTATAACTACACTTTTTAAAAAATCTGCGTTAGTGCTAGAAATGAATTCTGGATGTGTAAAACTACCTGCAGGAACAGTGGTGTAACTCCTAGATCCCCAAACTGCTCCACAAATGGCATCAGAAGTTCTTGCAGTCAGCAGTGCTATCTATCTATCTGTTGATAGCCAAAGTGGTGTAACTCCACTTACTCTTTTTGTTCTACTGTCATGAATGCGACATGCTACTAATTGTACGTATATTCCACAAACACACAAAATGTAGAGCACCAACAGCAAAACACGTTGTATTATAAAGCAATACATGTACAGGACGAGACTGGAACTGGAAAATTGACATTAAATTTATTGAGCCTAGTTTTGAATGAAGGCAACAACTTTGAAACCATTGATCAAACGTTTATGATCAGTGGTCATTCCAATCTTCCGAACGACTCAAACTTTGGGTCAATTGAATTATACAGTAAGATTCAATAGATATTTGCCCTTCCGACTGATTTCAAGTTATCAAGAAATCAAGGAAAAATAATCCTCTCCATCTTACTGTGATGTCTGGTGAAGAGTTTTAGCTAAGAAAATATTTAAAGAACCATTACTAAGAGAAAGCTTGATGAAGAAAACCATCCAGTTTCATGGCTAAGGATGCACAAGGACAACATGTCTGATCAGCTTTCATTTTTCAAGTTAAATCTAATGAATATGTTAATGATGATAATGATAGCCAGATGATGTTGGGGGACCATTCGGGCCTTAAAGTTTTCTGACATTTGTCTAACAAATGAGGAAAAACCCCGAAAAAACATCACCCAGGAAACTTGTATCGGCCGGGGATTGAACCCGCTGCGTGACAAGGCAGCATACTACCTCGAGACCACAACGGTGGGCCTTTTAAATGAAATAAAAATATTATTTTTGTCGAATATGCAAGTTCATTCTTGATATATACCCTCAATCTGCGTAAAGCCAAGTGATGTAAGTTACGTAAGTGCTTATAAATTACTTATAAAGTGGGGATAAGGGCAAAAAAGAACATACATGAGCTAAAACAATCAATTTTGAACACATCTGGTGGGGAAATTATTGTTTGGTAGTATTCTCGAATTTTTAAACTACTATTCTACTAAAAGTCTTTATATCTGAAAACAATGTTTAATGGAGTTACACCACTTTGGGTTTAAAAGGCTCATATATATATATATATATATCCATCCATAGTAATTCTGCCCGAGGGCAGGTCTTTCACTGCAATCATAGCATTTTCATACTATGCTTGCAGCTTTACTAGGGAATTGTAGGTGTGGTAGCTTCCCGTTGCTTTCCACACCGGTGAAAGATGATGACGATGTTAATGATAAGGATGATGGCCATATGATTTCGGGGACCATTTGGGCCTTAAAGTTTTCCTGACATTTGTCTTACAGGTGAGGAAAAACCCCGATAAAAACCTCACCCAGAAAAACTGTCCCGACCGGGGATCGAACCCGGGCACGCTACCTCGAGACCACAGCGGTGGACATATATACCGGTGTATATATATATCCACCGCTATGGTCAGGAGGTAGCGTGCTGCCTTGTCACGCAGTGGGCCCGGGTTCGATTCCCGGTCGGGACATGCTCCTGGGTGAGGTTTTTTCGGAGTTTTTCCTCACCTGCAAGACAAATGTCAGGAAGCTTAGACCCCAACGGATCCCGAAAATCATTCGGCCCAGCATCCTATCATTATTATCATCACCATCCATCACTGGTGTGGAAAGCAACGGGAAACTACCACACCTAAATTCCCACTGGTGTGGAAAGCAACGAGAAGCTACCACACCTATAATTCCCTAGTAAAGCTGCAAAGCATAGCATGAAAATGCTATGATTGCAGTGAAAGACCTGCCCTCGGGCAGAATTACTATGGATGGATGGATATATATATATATGACATGACAAGAAAAATAAATGCCTGGACGGGATTTGAACCCGGACTTCTGGATTGGTACTCCAGCGTGCTATCCATTACACCAGGGGCAAATGTAATATAAACATCTAGTTTTCTTTTACACACACACACATATATATATTTTTTTTTCTCCATTGGAGAGGTATTTATTTTTCTTATCATGTCATATTAAGCTTGCATTGCTCAATGTCAAAAATGTAATTATAACATATATATATATACACGTGTGTGTGTTTGTTTGTTTCTTACAGCAAAAGCAAAGTAATTAGTCTAGTCAATACGAATAATATCTACCTATTATCTATAATATCTACTGAATTTGATTTAGTAACCATACACAATGACTAGCGATTATACATAATCGCTGATAATCACTCTAACCATAGCATATAATTTTAAAAACGCTTCAAACGAATAAAACATTGGATACAATGAGATGCACAAAGAAATTAAACATAGGCTCAATTCTGGAAATGCGTGCTATTATGCATTGCAGAGACTTTTGATGTCCAAACTCCTTTCAAAAAACGTTAACTGAAAATATATAAAACTATTATTCTACCAGTTACATTATATGGATTCGAAACATGGACTCTTACTTTAAGGGAGGAAATGAGATTGAGTTTTTGAGAATAAAGTTCTTAGGAACATTTCTGGACCAAAGAGATGAACAGACAGGTGAATTGAGAAGACTACATAACAATGAACTACATGGTCTTTATAGGAAGCCAGATATACAGTTAAGTCTCGTAGACTGCGATGGGCAGGGCATGTGGCACGTATGGGGAATGAAAGACGTGCATGTAAGCTTATTGTAGGAAAGCCAGAGGGAAAACGCCGAGTTGGCAGACCAAGAATGAGGTAGGAGAACAACATTAACTATGATTTGAGGGAAGTAGATTATGCAGGGAATGATTGGAAAGCATTAGCTCAGGATAGGGATGTATGGAGAGCTTATGTCCGCGCGGCCATGAACCTACGGGTTCGATAGTGCCAGTAAGTAAGTATAATCGTAATTGATTTTAAGACATTGCGATTATTTGTGAAATTGCAACCAATGTTGACGAAAATATCAGCTGATCGTTCGTCTCCAAGGTCTAGAAAAAGCTGCAATATGGAATGGTGGTATCATTTCACATTACTATGTTGTTCTTAGTCCGCCGTTGTGGTCTCGATGTAGTATGCTGCCTTGTCACGCAGCGGGCCCGGGTTCGATTCTATCCAGGTCGGGACAGGCTCCTGGGTGAGGTTTTTTTCGGGGTTTTTCCTCACCTGTAAGACAAATGTCAGGAAGCTTAGGGCCCAACGGTCCCCGAAAATCATCCTTATCATTATCATCATAGTCGGCCGCGGTGGACTAGCGGTTATGCTCCTTGCTTCTGGTCCCAAGGGTCGCGGGTTCAAACCCGGCCGGGGTCGATGGATTTTTAAGGACGGAAAAATCCAAGGAGCAAGTCCTCCGGGAGGGACTTTAAACCGTGGGTCCCGAGTCTGAAGATTTTCAGGCTCGTAAAAAATCCTTAAGCCTGAATGAAAAGGCCTCTAAGCAAAATTTACCGAATTTTCCCGTCCTAGTACTACCTTGGTTTCCTAGATGTCAGTATGAGGCGGAACGCTGACCACGTACCAGTCAAATTACATATATACGAAAACAAGTGTAACTAAATTAGCATGGTTCAAATTCTTCCCTGTAGGGGGAGAGCGCCTAAATCTCTGTAAAGGGAAAACATAGGCTTACAATACAATACAATCATTATCATCATCATCCTTCACCGGTGTGGAAAGCAACGGGAAACTACCACACACCTATAATTCCCTAGTAAAGCTGCAAAGCATAGCATGGAAATTCTATGATTGCAGTGAAAGACCTGCCCTCAGGCAGAATTACTATGAATGGATGGATGGATATTGTTCTTGTAGAACCAACGCACGTTAAAATGATGGAACTATGAAATAATTACCACCTTCCTCCTAAACTAACTGTTACCAATTTATATACCGGTAGGTTGTTCGACGCTCTAACATCTCGTCAATAACATTGCAATTCCAAGCTGGCTGTAGAATTACTGATACATTTTGCTCAGAACTTATTTGATTATTGAGGTCGTTTTACGTGCCGAAGTAACCATACTTACAAGGGAACTGTCAACCATTGCATACCGAAACATACCTTGAAATTTCTTCCAGAAAAGCGTTGTGATGTGCTAAGGCCATGTCCAAAAAAAATATGTCGTTTTTAACTGTAAGGCACAGAAATCGAAACCTAGAGTCAACAATATCAACTCACTGTTCTGTGCAGATGATCTCCCTACATGAGTAAGAGCAGAGTGAAGTCAAGCCAAACGCGGCGCGGATAGCAGGTAGAGAGTGTTATCCAATCTATCAATTCAGGTATCATATTACTTCCCTATAGATTTAATAAGAGATTTGGCGCTGGATTTTAGTGCCTTGCTGTTAAAAATTGTCATATATTTTTTGGAGGTCCACTCCAGGGAGTAGGCGCCCCTGCCCTTTTTGTGAGCTCCAGGTCCCACTCGCCCAGTGGGTAGTACCTGGGTAGGGCCCCGTCCACAGGGTTACGTGGGGAGAAGAGAAGTCCCCAAAGCCGTAGTGAAGGCAACTTCTCTAGGAGACGAACACTCCGAAATTCCAGTTCCCTGCCCTCCAGGAAGAGGGGTTTGGCTAGAGGCTGGTAACCTCTACTAGTAAAAAATAACTTACTCATAAACTTCAGCAGAAGAAAAGCCGGATTGTGGGCAGACCTAGAAAGAGATGGGCTGAAGTCGGAACGGGTCAACAGACCTAATCCATGAATGAAGATGATGGTGATATTTTTTGGACACGGCCTTTGTACATCACAACGCTTCTCTAAAAGAAATTTCAAAGATAGATTTAGCCATGCAAAGGTTGACGGTTTCCTTGTCAGCAATTTCAAGCTCTCAAAAAATCAATCTAACGCTTCCATTAAAATTTAGGGGCAGAAATATGGGACTCCAGATCAATGATACTATATCCCAGCCACTGATTCTCCGGCCCTAACGTTTTCACGACAGTGTTGCCGATATGGATATTCAGTGGGAGGGGCCGCTTTATGTATGCGGTTAGTAGATATACAGCTGACAACATCTCAGCAAGTTCGAACCATACTAGCGCGCTATAGCTGCGTCAAGAGCAGTGATTGGTTGTGGCAGATGTGCACTCCTACATAAACCATTTCCTTATTGGCAGTAGTGGGCGAGTTTCTCACCTTACCCCTCGTATAACCTAAACTTCAGTGCCGGCGATACGGCGGCTGTAGTGTACACATGGTTAATATAAGTTTTTGAGTAATGCGCATGAAAACATATCTTCAAAGACTGCAGGATACACACTACTAGATCATAAAAAAATAAGAATCTTCGAAGAATTACACATGGAACCTTTAGAAAACAAAATTTATAACTGTAAGTCAAGATGGAGGCAACATGTTCATCGAATGGAGGATCACAGAATATCCAAACAAATGTTAAGCTATCAATCTGCAGGAAGAAGAAGACTAGGACGTCCACTCCAAAGACTTTTGGATGGTGTTTCGAGGCGGAAACATCAACAAATGGCCTAAACTCGTGAATGGACTATGATGATAATTGATGATAATGATGGATGAAAACAGGCCTAATATGGATTAATAAATTACGGATTTATAAAGTAGTCCATGATTACGGTATTGACCTATTTTCTTTGGTATTCTTACTGTTCCTATATTTTTTAAATCTTTGATAGATCAAAAGACCAAGTTCAGCATATATGATGGTGACAAAGTTGAAAAAATTGGTGAATATATTAGCTAATATGTTCCTTTTCACAAAAAATAATAAACCACAAACCGTACATGATGAAAACGAAAAATTGAGAATTTTCTGTAACTGAAACTACTAGCACAATCCGGGGATGGGTCCCGGTGGACTAGTGACTACCAAGCTCGCCTCTGGATCCGAGGTTCGCGGGTTCAAACTCTGCCAAGGTCGATGGATTTTTCAATGCGAAAAAATCCTGAATATATAATAGGATCTTTCGGAAGGGAACTACAGCCGTGAATCCCGTGTCGTAGATTTACAACATGTAAAAGAGGACATGTAGCACGAATGAGGAATGAAAGACATGCATGGATACTTCTTGTAGGAAAAGCAGAGGGAAAACGTCCAGTTGGTAGAGCAAGAATGGGGTGGGAGAGTAATATTAATTATGATTTGAGGGAATTAGATTACACAGGGGATGATTGGAAAACATTAGCTAAGGATAGGGATATATGGAGAACTTATGTCCGCGGCCATGAACCTACGGGTTCGATAGTGCCAGTGGGTTAGTTAGTTAAAAGAATCTCATGACTAAAAAGAAAGATCTCTGACCAAAATTTGTTGAAACAATTTATGATTTTATGATATAATCCTCTCCAGAAGCCCTCTACCTCTTTCATTCAGTTCCTGCCACTGTTCATTTTTTGTGTCCCGCACCGTGGCCTACTGGTTATGGCAAGAGATCTTGGCGCAGATTCGAGTCTCCATGGGGGAAGACATTTTTCTAATGGTATTTCGTCCAGTACGGGAACGGTGCCAAACCAGCATCGTAAGAATTTGGGTATATATAATAAGTAGCTGCTCTCGGTTGAGGAAACCAGCTGGGGGACCCGACATGTTGACCACATGTCACCCCTATACTGGCAGGATGATCGTCTATCTCTGTGATTGACACATGCATATGTGAGGTCAGCAGCCGGCTGGTAGGCAAAGGGCTTTCTAGATCTTTTGCACCGAGGAGTTTAGTTTAGTTTATTTTTTGCAGACGATGTTTTAATTTTAGGTAAGTATCCAAAAATGGCATCTATACGAAAACAAGTGTAACTAAATTAGTATGGTTAAAATCCTTCCCTGTAGGGAGAGAGCGCCTAAATCTCTGTAAAGGGAAAACATGGGCTTACAAAAAAAAAATATTTAAGTAGCGTAGTGGTTAAGGTACTACGCTACAAGCCGGATGGTCGAGGGTTCGAGTCCCGGTATGGTCAGGATTTTTAAAATGACTCAAACCTTCTGGTGGCACTATGACCCTGGTGTCGACTCAGCCTCTAATGTAAATGAGTACCTGATGCATGTTTTGGTGGTAAAGGCGGCCATCACGCAGGGCTGACAACCCGGCTGACATTAAGTGCCGATTGCCTAAAAAAATGGAAGCCTTGACCTCTTACTACCCCAAGGGTCTCCTAAGGCCTGCTTTACCTTCGCTTGCGGTTTAAAGACACTTGTATTCGCCCGGATTTTGGCTGCTTTGGCCTTCTCACCGATCTGCTTGCGCGGATCGGGCGAGATTTAACGCCGTAGCCGAGTGGTTAAAAAAGAAGCCTTCCCCATGGGGGAAGAAATTTTCTCGTGGAATTTAGGCCAGTATAGGCCCATCCAGCATCGTGAGGCATTTGGGTAACTACAATAAGTAGCGATTCCAGGTTGAGAAGACCAGCTATAACTGCTGGGGGTCCCGACGTGCTGACCATATGTCACCCCTAAACTGGCTAGATGATCGTCTATCTCTGTGATTAACATATGTGGATGTGAGGCCAGCAGCCGGCTGGTAGGCCAAGGGCCTGTCGCGCTAGGAGTTAAGTTAGTTAATGCAGACAACATTGCAAACAGTGCTTCTTTAAAAATCTATACAATTTGGCAGTTTGAGTCATCGAAGCTCCATGTAACTGGGCACCAACAATTTTTCCTCTATGAAAGCCATTTAGGCCAGATACCATAAGCCTGGTTCTATACCTACCCACAACTGCAGGAGATGAAATATTTGTGCTTTGCCTCGCTGACATATAGAGGATAAACAAAATAATGGAAACACTTTTCTGGTACACTTATTTTCATGAGCGTAATTAACCTGTACATGCTACAGAAAAACATGATTTTCTTTCGTATGTTTACCTTGAACCTATCACTGTACTTAAGTGAATTCTTCACTATAACCTCGAAGTTGGATGAGCTCCACAGAAAGTAACCTCGGAATGATGCGTTCGCCTCAGGATCAACGAATCATACACATTAGTTTCCAGCCAAGGTTCCCGTGAGAAAAATTCGAGGATATGGCCTCCTTTCGGAAATGGAAATTAATGCGTCAATCCCATGCCATATTAGTGTGACACGTAGTAATAGTAGAATCAGAAGAAGAGGAAAAAGAAACGAACGGTAGGAGAAACATTCATAACAAATTTGTAGCTTAGGAGGGCATATTTGGTCTTCCTTATTAGCTTATAATAGAGATCAATGTTTTTAAAATACATTATGAAACTCCGTTGAGGTTATAGTGTTTGGTACCAAAATGAAAGCAGAAGATGATACGTAAGTTATCGAAAGGCCTCCTATAAAACAACACTGCAAATTATTGAGGACGACAGAGATATCAAGTACTATTATACAATTATTAAAACTTTATAACAGAGAGAGAGAGAGAGAGAGAGAGAGAGAGAGAGAGAGAGAGAGAGAGAGAGAGAGAGAGGGAGAGGAGGAGAGAGAGAGAGAGAGAGAGAGAGAGAGAGAGAGAGAGAGAGAGAGAGTTATAAGACTAACGTCTTTTTCCCAGGGGAAAATTGTTCAAGATACTGAATTTTAACTATACAATAATTTATTTCGTACATTGATCCTCATTATAATTTTGATGATGCAACCTTATTACTGTGATTGAAAAAAAAACCACTTAGATATGATGGGTTCAGAGCAAAAGTAGATCGAGTCCATATTTTACTCTTTTGAGAAACACTGATAAAAAGTTAACAGTAATACATTTAATTGCAGAAGAAGAATTCAACCTTTTTTCACAGTGAAAAAGAAATACAATGCTTGGTTCACCATTGCTCTAAAGAATTATTGATTTTTGAACCCAAATTCACATATAACTATTAGATAGATAGATCAAAGGTTGATTAATGTCTTTGACATCGTCCGATTCCTAATAGTCAATTTTGTCGGTCCATTCAATCTCCTGGCTGTAGATGTTTCTCCTTCATGTATAATATATTCCCTGACTCCAGGAGATTTTAGGTCTTCCTTTGCCTCGTCTTCCCCCAGGTTTCCATTCCAAAACACATTTTGGTAGTCGATCCCCTTCCATTCGCTGGACATGTCCGTACCATCTTAATAGCTGAGTTTTAATATAATCTAAAATAGTGTCTTCAATCTTCATTTTCTCCCTTATAACTGAGTTTCTAATTTCTCTCTTTTGAAATTCATGCTGCCTTTCGTATAAAATCAATTTCCGTTGCCAAAAGATACTTATTTGTTTTTGTTGTTAATGACCAAAGTTCTGCTCGATAAGTAATGAGCTTTTAAGAATTGTATCAATTAATTTTATTTTTATTACTTATATTTTGGGGGCACGCCGTAGCGTAGTGGTTAAGACACTGAGCTACAAGCCGGAGGGTCGAGGGTTCAAGTCCCGTTGGGGTCAGGATTTTTAAGCTGACCCAAACCCTCTGGCGGCACTATGGCCCTGGGGTCGATTCAGCCTCTAACGGAAATGAGTACCAGATGCTTGTTCTGGGGGTAAAGGCGGCCGTCACGCAGGGCTGACAAAGTGCCGATTGTCTAGAAAAAGTGGGAGCCTTAAACTCCTACTACCCCAAGGGCCTCCGGCCTGTTGTGGGATCCCTTTACTTTGGGGCACGCCGTAGCGTAGTAGTTAAGGAACTACGCTACAAGCCGGAAGGTCGAGGGTTCAAGTCCCGGTGGAGTCAGGATTTTTAAACCTACCAAAAACCTTATGGCGGCACTATGGCCCTGGGGTCGACTCAGCCTCTAACGGTAATGAGTACCATACGTTTGTTCTGGGGTAAAGGCGGCCGTCACGCAGGGCTGACAACAAGTGCCGATTGTCCAGAAAAAGTGGGAGCCTTAACCTCCCACTACCCCAAGGGCCTCCTGAGGCCTGTAGCGGGAATACTTTACTTACTTATATTTTTATCCCACAATGTAACTGTTATACATCACATATATGTTAATATGGTCAGTCCGGTTGCTTTCATGAGAACATTTAGTAATGTAGATTGTCCCCTGAAGATGTTACTGGCACCTCGCAGGGTAAGACGATTGAAGGGGCTGCCTTCTTAAGATTCATCGTCATAACCTCCATTTAGCATTTAAAGGACATGATACCTTAAGAGCAAAAATAGGAACTGATAATAAAATTTTAGAGCAAATGAACAGTTTTAAACATCTAGTTTCAATTTATCGTATGTTAAAATTGAAGATATTAATGACAAAATGTCCACCGCTGTGGTCTCGAGGTAGCGTGCTGCCTTGTCACGCAGCGGGCCCGGGTTCGATCCCCGGTCGGGACAGTTTTTCTGGGTGAGGTTTTTATCGGGGTTTTTCCTCACCTGTAAGACAAATGTCAGGAAAACTTTAAGGTCCAAACGGTCCCCGAAATCATATGGCCATCATCATCATCAGCAGCAGCATCATCATCATCCTTCACCGGTGTGGAAAGCAACGGGAAGCTGCCACATCTACAATTCCCTAGTAAAGCTGCAAGCATAGCATGAAAATGCTATGATTGTAGTGAAAGACCTGCTCTCGGGCAGAATTACTATGGATGGAATGACAAAATAAATAAATCTAATGTGTGGCACTATTAAAATAACCCTTAAAAACACAAGAAAAAAAAACAAAAATGAAATTTTATAAAGTAATGACTGTTCCTGTATTGATGTATGGATGAGAATGTTGGACGATCACTAAAAGACAAGAACAAAGATTGGAAGCAGCTGAGATGAGATTTTTAAGAAATATAGCAGGATATACTCTGCTGGATAACAAAAGGAATGAAGATATAAGAAAGGAACTAAATATTTTTAAACTTACAGACCGAATAATTAAATATAGGAACGACTGGAAAGAACATATTGATAGAATGCCAGAAGAAAGATTTCCAAAATTATTGCTAAATTATAAACCGCACGAAAGGAGAAATGTTTGACGCCCACACAGAAGATGGTCTGAACAATTATAACAATTCTAGCTTTCATGAAACCGGAACGAGCCAACAGGCTTAATCCCTGGATCCATCCACAGTAATTCTGCCCGAAGGCAGGTCCATAGCATTTTATGCTATGCTTGCAGCTTTACTAGAGAATTGTGTAGGTGTGATAGCTTCCCGTTGCTTTCCACACCGGTGAAGGATGATGATGATAATGGTAAGGATGATAATGATAAGGATGATGGCCATATGATTTCGGGGACCGTTTGGGCCTTAAAGTTTTCCTGACATTTGTCTTACAGGTGAGGAAAAACCCCGATAAAAACCTCACCCAGAAAAACTGCCCCGACGGGGGATCGAACCCGGGCCCGCTGCGTGACAAGGCAGCACGCTACCTCGAGACCACAGCGGTGGACAATCCCTGGATGATGAGGATATATTTTCAATTTTTGGACATCGATCCACTTTTGCTCTGAACCCCTCGTATTTTCTCGGTAGTACAAACGACTTAGTAAATAAAGTAATTGATGAAAACCGATCTCCGGAAATCCACTGTTTCCGTGCTATAATTATAAGAATCTTACTTTTACTTTTGAGGGCCTCTCCACTTTTCAGCGGTTACCCAGTATTCCCATTCGCCATTCTTGCCGATCACGCCATTCACCCTCCTCCAGACCTCGGTCGTTCATCAATCTATGGATCTCTCCTCTCCAAGTTGTTCTTGGCCTGCCCCGTTTCCTTCTACCAGAAGGTGACCATTCCAAAAGAGTTTTGGGCCACCTATCATCCTCCATTCTCCGGAAATGGCCATACCACTGAAGAGCTCGTCTTTCGATCCTTTCCACCACTGTCTCCTCAATATCCATCATCTGCCTCACTTCTTCATTTCTTCTTTCCAAACTGGACCAACTGGCAAGGAGTCTTATTCCATCAATATCACCTGCCAAGATCTTAGTTTTTTGTCCCTCTACCGAAGTCCATCCCTCAGCACCATAAGTCATTATGCTTTCCACAACAGACTTCAAAATCCTCTTCTTCGTGTGGATTGACATGGTCCTACTCCACAGTACTCCATTCAACATTTTTATGGCTCTTCGTGCTTGTACTAACCTGCTATCTACTTCAGCTTTACAACTCCCTGATTCATCAATAAGTGATCCCAAATACTTAATTTTTTTAACAGCTCTAATAATTCCTTGGGATAGGGATATATCTCGTCCACTTCCTCCTACTACAAGTTATTCAGTTTTTTCCATGTTTACTCTTAATCCTCCTATTTCAAAAGCATTTAGAAGTTTTCTCATCAATAAGAATCAATATTTCAAATATCCTACTTCACTGGTGATTACTACGCAGTTCGGTCCTGTGATAAAAAATATATACTATACCTTGTTTCAAACAAGACGATTTCACTGAACTCGTTCGATTTTCGGTGTGCAAGATAACTTTTATTTTTAAACTCGTATCGAAAGACATATTTGGTTAGTATTCTATTACAAGCAGCCTAAAAAGAAACTTGACGTCACGTACTTCCGGCTTTTACTAATTCTTGTTTTCTATTATCAGCTACCTTTAACCTAATTCTTATTGTTGTTCTCAGGAAGTACTTCCAACAACACACTATTGATAGATCTCTAAAAAAAAACAGTCAATAGAAGCTTGTTATGATATGCGGTATATTATTTCACGGCCAGATCTTAACTCTTATTTTCTGTCGTACATCTCTAATTTTTTGATTAACCTTATATTAGATTTTTTCTTACTTTCTTACATCTTGAATTTGGGGTACGCTACACGATAGCTATTTCAACCCTTTTTACGGCTCTTCTGTGAATTTCCATCCATCCATAGTAATTCTGCCCGAAGCCAGGTCTTTCACTGCAATCTTAGCATTTCCATGCTATTCTTTGCAGCTTTACTAGGGAATTGTAGGTGTGGTAACTTCCCGTTGCTTTCCACACAGGTGAACGATGTTTATGATGATAATGATAAGGATGATGATGACGGTCATATGATTTCGGGGACCGTTTGGGCCTTAAAGTTTTCCTGACATTTGTCTTACAGGTGAGGAAAAATCCTGATAAAAACCTCGCCCAGAAAAACTGCCCCGACCGGGGATCGTACCCGGGCCCGCTGCGTGACAAGGCAGCACGCTACCTTGAGACCACAGCGGTGGACCTGTGAATTTAATGTCATCTATTTATTTTACGGAGCGTGAACTGTCACATTTGTGACTTTTATCAGGAATGCCCTTTATATAATATGTATTATGTCCTCTATAGGTGACAGAGATGGTACTTTTTGGAGGAAGGATTCTAGAAATTCAAGAAGAGAGAAAATTAGAAATGTCAAAATCAGACAAATAATGGTTGTTCAAAAATATGTTCTACAAGTACTTGAAGTAAGAAGACTTAAATGATATGGTCACGTAAAGAGGATATCAGATGATAGGATACCTAAGATGTTCTTACATTTTGAAGAGGAGGGCAACAGAAGAAAGGGGAAAACAAAAGAGCAGAGGATTCAATGAGTGTATAGGAGTATGGTGTCGAGAGGATAAATTGAGAGTCATGCAGAGAAATAGGATTTATGGAGGAGTAAAATTTACAATGGATTGTAGAAAAACTATTGTATTGCAGAGAAATTCCTAATAAAAAAATATGTTCTCAGTTAAGTCTCGTAGAATCCGATGGACAGTTAACATTCGGTATGACAAACGTCTGTGGTCTGTCTTTGTATTGCTTAAAACCAATAACACTGGTCAACATGATTTTTGTCTCATGAGTACTTAATGCAGTTTTTAATCGTGTTTTCAAATATGTATTCGGAATTTCTCCATCACTAACAGTTTTTTTTATTTCAACTTCAACTAATGGATTTAAATAATTATTTTCTGCTTAACGAACATTAAATGGATTACGTTAAAATCAAAACATACAGTAGTGTACCCTGACTTGCAATCTGCAATGAGACCAGTTCCACACTGCAAAGAATTGCCCATACCAAAGCCTCCAGAACATGTGACATTAGATGAAGAGAGCCCAGATTCTGATGGAAGTAAGGAAGAAGAAGAAACAGATTTTGGTGATACAACTTTTGAACAAAGCTGTTCATCTGAGACTCATTTATTGACTTAAGAAGATCTTTACGATCAAATACGAGATTTAAAGTTATCCAAAAACCAGTCTGAAATGCTTGGTTCCCGGCTAAAAGGATGGAATATCTCGGAAACCTTGCGTGATGGAGAAAAACCGGTATCATATTTGAATTCAGGAGAAAAAATACTAACAGAATCACATATTTTCCTTTCTGAGACAAAAAAAAAGTTTATTTTGTTGCTCAGTGTAATCGGAATTTAACGTTATCTTTCGAACAAACGACCAAACTTACTAATGAGGAAATTTCACTGTCTCTAACAATCAGTGTAATTACTTAACATTATTGGCGACGAACGACAATGAAATAAACCTACGCAAAATGTACGCCTACCTCAACCTAATGAAACTGACATGAATTTCGAATTTAAATGTATAATAATTAAGCCAGATAAAATCTGGTTTAAACCAACTTTGACCACAGTCCTGGTATTATCGCCTCGCTATGATGGTTATCCGTTTATATAAAAGCGAGTGCTGCGCGACAATGCTTAACAATGATTAACATGAGGAATTATTATAGTTGGCATATTTGTATTTAATTATATGAAGAGTACAAGGGAAAAACAATCAAAGTCCTCTTTTTAATATTTTGCAGTAATTGAATTTTAAGTTTAGAAACGCAGCAGATCAAGCGCTTTAGACATACAGAAAACTTTTTTTTTTCCAGAACTGTTCTCAAGGTGTTTTTCTAACAGACTCTTCTTTCGAAATGTGTCATGTATTATACAGTCCTGTTTTTCAGCAATGAAAAGTCAAGGTGCACATGTTTGTAAACAAAAACAATCATAGTCCACTTAATTTACAGAATGTCATACATAGCTGTTACATTATACATAACTGTTTGCCTTATTAAATGTAAATAATAAAAATAATAATGAAATTAATTAATTTTTTTACACCAAGTTACTCATTGCTGATTATGAGTTATCTTGAAAAATATATTTGAGCATGTTCAGAACAGAATTTCTTCAAGGATTGGAGGTCGTCATATTTTCCCTTGGAGAGTGGAATTAAACTTGAATACGAATGTTCCGGGTGATTTTCAGTCTGTGCATGGCACACTGTATGTAATAAATTAAGAGTTTCTAGCCGCTTCATTTCTTTATTTACGTCTTCAGCACTGCTGCTATCGTTAAGTTTCTTTGCAAGTAGAGACTACTTTTTTGCTTTGAATTCATCACATGCAGAGCAAGTATCTGACCTAGGATATCCAAGAGCAATATTAAATTTTGTTTGAAATAAGTTCCAATAAAATTCATAAGAACTGGAAACTCTGGAAATGTCTCTGTGTACATTTGATGCAATATTTTAATGTTTAATTCTTCAGGTAGGTACATTTTAGATGTTTTGTGAAGACTGTAGTGAGAAGGGCGGTCTTGAAGGGAACTGATATGTTTCATAACATTTTCAACGGCCTCAATTGTCTTTTTCATGGGTCTATTAGAATGAGCACCTCTCCGGTCAATTAGGAGCATGCCTAATAGTAGAAAGGGATTTCTTGACTGTTGACATATTCTGGTTTGTTATACCATGCACACTCATGAAGACTTTGTAAGAAACTGGAATTTCAACAGCTTTTCCATCCCTCTGTACACGTACCTTGTAAGAGTAAGAGGTTGCTATCTTCTTCTGGTTTCCATGGTCTTCTTCATTTCACCGGCAAAACTGAAATTAGTGAACACAAGTGTGCACTCTGTACATTCTTATCTCCCAGTAAATTGAATTCACGAATTAATACATTACGTTCATGTTTTGAAATGTTCGTGTAACACTATTTCTTGCATTTGCAGTCTTCACCAGGAACATGACTCATCGCTCTTATGTGTTTACTCGCTTCATGGATTCTACCATGTTTAGGTCTTTTCTTAGGGGCACGCCGTAGCGTAGTGGTTAAGGCACTGAGCTACAAGCCAGAGGGTCGAGGGTTCAAGTCCCGTTGGGGTCAGGATTTTTAAACTGACCCAAACCCTCTGGCGGCACTATGGCCCTGGGGTCGACTCAGCCTCTAACGGAAATGAGTACCAGACGCCTGTTCTGGGGGTAAAGGCGGCCGTCACGCAGGGCTGACAACCCGGCTGACATCAAGTGCCGATTGTCTAGAAAAAGTGGGAGCCTTAACCTCCTACTACCCCAAGGGTCTCCTGAGGCCTGTTGTGGGGGGACCACTTTACTTTACTTTACCTTTACTTTTAGGTCTTTTCTCTCCTCTACTCTGATGAACTGTACGAGTAGCATTAATACTTGATTCCATGTTGAAAAATAAACTGCTTGTCTACACACCAGTAAAATAGGCTTCATTGAACAACAATGCAGTTTGGTACCAGTAAAAATAAATGCCACAACAATGCATAGGTATGTAACAAATTAATAAACCCCAAGCTGACCAACATAAAAAAAGTTCATACTCTCCAGAATGAGTACAAAATTATTCTAATTTAAATTGTATATGGACTCTGATTGTTTTTCCATTTCACAGTGGACTATGATTGTTTTTCCCCTGGACACTTTATTTCAATGCTGATTTTTAATGGATTACGAGTGAGTTTTTCCATGTATGAACCTCTTGGAATATAGTACTAGGTACATACAATCCATTGGTACCAGAATCTCAAATTTCACCAAAAGTGGACTTTGATTGTTTTTCCCCTGTGCTCTTCATATATAACAGCTGCAGGGAAACAAAGGGAACCGCTGGACAATCATCGTGGTGAGGCTATAATATTAATTCCGATTGAGGGTCTTTCCACTTTTCAGCGGTTGCCCTTTTACCAGCCGGCTGCAGGCCCTTCACATCCACATGTGTCAATCACAGAGGTAGATGATCAACAGCCAGTGTAGGGGTGACATGTGGTTAGAATGTCGAGTCCCCCAGCCGTTATAGCTGGTTCCTCAACCTGGAGCCGCTACTTATTGTAGCTACCCAATTGCCTCACGATGCTGGATGGGCACCGGTCCCATACTGGCCGAAATACCATGAGAAAATTTCTTCCCCCATGGAGACTCGAACCAGCGCAAGTCCCGTAGCTCTGCGCCAAGGCTTCCTACCTTAACCGCTCGGCTACGGCGCGGGACCTATAATATTAATAAATCTTGTATTAGTACCTTTTCTCAACCCTGAATATAAGACATTTACAGATTTATCAAGTTTTAAAATCCTACGTAAAAAATTTAGTTCTGGCTAAATTGAAGAAAATTGTCTAAAAACTTCAACTCCTAATGGAATATCTAATGTATAAAAATTAATGTTTGTTTGTACTTAATGCGCGGCCATACCGTTGATCCGATTGTGATGGGTTTTTTTTGCAAAATGTTCACAGGATTCCCGGGATGAACATAGGCTATAAGAGAGTTGTGATACTCAACTCCTACACCCTTAAAAATAGCTTTTTGTAGTGGAAAATGTGAAAAAAGGTAGCTCTTTCGACGCTTAAATGGCTTGCTTGCTTACTTACTTACTCACTGGCACTATCGAACCCGTAGGTTCATGGCCGCGCGGACATAAGCTCTCCATACATCCCTATCCTGAGCTGCTTAAATGTCTTACGCTGCCTAAACCATAACATATACAAAAAAATTAATGTACACAGAATTAAATATCTCAAAAAGCTCTACAAAAAAGTCGGCGGCAACCCATGTTTATCTCTTACGGATAACTCACAATAACCATTTTTGTCTTTCATTAACGCCAAGAAGATCGAGAAAGTACATAGATTCCTGTGCAAGCATAGCAGCACATGGCGGTATTCTTTTACGGATAACTCACAATAACGAGTTTTGTCTTTTAGCTCATTTATGTCATGAAGATCGAGTTAAGTAGATTCCCGTGCAACACCGGGTAATCAGCAAGGGGAATCTTACATTAATTACGATATACATTTATGATTATTTTTTAATTTCACTTCTTCAATTAATCATAAAAAGTACATTAATTTTGTCTTTCAGCTCATTTATGCCAAGAAGATCGGAATGAGTAGATTCCCGGGCAACGCCGGATGAACAGCACGGGGCATCTAAAAATAATTACGATATAAATTTTTCCTATTACTTATTTAACTTAACACAAAACACATTAATTTTCTTATTTCAGCTCATTTATGTGAAGAATGATATCGATAAGTAGATTCCCGGGCAACGCCAGGTAATCAGCACGGAGTATCTAAACAATATACATTTATAATTATTTTTCCGTCTACTTATTCAGCTAAACACGAAAGCACATTAATTTCCATTTATTTAGGCGTAGCAGCGCACACCGGGTATTAGCTAATAGATAGATGGATAGATCATCGGTTGATTAATGTCTTTGACATCGTCCGATTCCTAATAGTAAATTTTGTCGGTCCATCCAATCTCCTGGTTGTAGATGTTTCTCCTTCATATATAAACATATTCCCTGACTCCAGGAGGTTTTAAGTCTTCCTCTGCTTCGTCTTCCCTCAGGTTTCCATTCCAAAACAGATTTTGGTAGTCGATCCTCTTCCATTCGCTGGACATGTCCGTACCATCTTAATTGCTGAGTTTTAATATAATCTAAAATAGTGTCTTCAATCTTCATTTTCTCCCTTATAACTGAGTTTCTAATTTTTTTCTCTTCTTGAAATTCTTGCGGCCCTTCGTATAAAATCCATTTCCGTTGCCAAAAGGTACTTATTTGTTTTTGTTGTTAATGGCCAAAGTATACAAATTAAATAATACATTTACAACAACTGGAGTTAATGGTTTTCTAGAACATGCTAAAATTCACAACAAATTACTGTACTTCATATATGAAAAGGGGGGCAGAGGCTAATTGGGATTTCCGGATCTTTGACCTGGTAAAAAACCCTGATGGAACTGATATTTAACCTCTGGGGTGAATTTCGGTGAAGTCCGGAGGGTCTAACTTAGCCAAATCCACTCTCCTCGCCTACAAGTTGGGGCCCCTCGGGACCTTCTTAAGATCTTTTAAGATTTTAAGATGCAAAAGAGAGAGTGGGGTGTGGAAAGAAACGGGAAGCTACCACACCTATACATCCCTAGTAAAGCTGCAAAGATGATGAGTTTGCAGTGAAAGACCTACTCCTGAGCAGAACACTATGAATGAATATATGAAAATGAGTGAGAATCTGTTTGTCTGTACTTTATGAACTCAAAAACTACTTAACCGATTTGAATGGGGTTTTCACCATCATTTAGAGAAATTTTCTGGGACAATTATTAACGTATATAACATTGCCGTAAGTAGTTTAGGGCTGAAGACAAAAATAATGCATCGGTGCACTAAAAAAAAGGTAACTTTTTTACGCTTAAATGGTTTACGCTGCCTAAATCATAACAAATATACCAAATTAATGTACACAGAGTTGAATATCTAAAAAATCTACAAAAAAGTCCGCGACATCATATGTCTATCTTTTAAGGATAACTCACAATAACGATTTTTGTCTTTCAGCTCATTGATGCCAAGAAGATCGGGATAAGTAGATTCCCGGCCAACGCCACGTAATCATCACGGAGTATCTAAAAATAATTATTATTCTTCTTCACGGTTTAGGCTTATTTTCTAGCCTGTTCCGGCTCCAAATTGCTGCTCTTTCCATCTTTTCCTTAGTCTTCCCAAACTTTTTCTTCCTCGTGATGAATAGTTGTATGCTGCTTTTGGTATTCTATTCTCAGTCATCCTTGCCAAGTGTTCTTTCCAGTTTGTTCTGTATTTCTCTACTGTTGTGTTTAATTCCTCTACTTTTAGTTGTCTTATTTCTGTGTTGTTTTTTTGTCTGTTCTTTGATATCCCGCTATTGGTCTGAGGAATATATTTCAGCAGCTTGTAAAATAATTATGATATAAATTTATAATTATTTTTCTTTTTACTTATTCAACTAAACATAAAAAACATTTAATTTAATTAGGCGTAGCAGAGCATGCCTGATATTAGCTAGTTCTTTATAAAAACTTACATGATATTATGAAATGAAAGTTGATTCAATAAAAAATGTAATGAAATGCTAATGAATGCAAACAAAAGTATAATAGCATTTGTTTGTTAAGTGGATTAAGTAGGACAATGCCCAATGGAAACTAATCCTGTCACATGAAAAAAAAAAAAAAAGTTATCAGTCATTCACAGTCAAACACTTGTACCTTGTAGCAAGTCCACAATAACAAACTTTGTACTTGGATGTAATCAGCACTTTCTTTTGTTTGCTCATGTACAAGTGTTTCTCCTATTAATACCAAGGTTCAAAATAATGGAATATCATCATAAAAGTTTGTATCAAACAAGATATAGAACACCTGCAATTACACATTTTGAATCAAATCTTGTGTTATTGCTCTTTTGTTCTTATCAATTTCTTTGTTATAGGTTCAATGCACTTTTTTACAATGTAACTGTCACTCTTTCAATTAAATAACATTATACAGAATTATAATTTGAAAATATCAATAAGTAAAACGAAAATCTTGGCTTTTAATGGATCAGATACCGTGAGAGCTAAAACAATTCTGGAGGAGAAACCCATTGAACAAGTAAACCAGTTTAAATACTTGGGTTATGAAATCTCCTACTTTAAAAATGAAGATCTGTTTAACAAACTTAATAAATTTAATTATATATGTGGCACAAGGTCCACCGCTGTGGTCTCGAGGTAGCGTGCTGCCTTGTCACGCAGCGGGCCCGGGTTCGATCCCCGGTCCGGGCAGTTTTTCTGGGTGAGGTTTTTATCGGGGTTTTTCCTCACCTGTAAGACAAATGTCTGAAAAACTTTAAGGCCCAAACGGTCCCCGAAATCATGTGGCCATCATCATCCTTATCATCATCATCCTTCACCGGTGTGAAAAGCAACGGGAAGCTACCACACCTACAATTCCCTAATAAAGCTAGCATAGCATGAAAATGCTATGATTGCAGTGAAGGACCTGCCTTCGGGCAGAATTACTATGGATGGATGTGGTACAATTAAAAGAATATTTAAAAGCACACGAATGGAAACAAAACTAAAATTTTATAATGCAGTGGCAGTCCCCTTGCTATTGTATGGTAGTGAATTTTGGGTTTTAACTAAAAGAGAAGAGAAGATAATAGAAGCAGCTGAAATGAGATTTCTGAGAAGTGTGGCTGGCTGCAAACTTCTAGATAAAAGAAGAATTGAAGATATTAGAAATGAGGTAAATATTTTTAAACTTTTAGATAAAATAAATTAATCTAGAAAAAAACTGGAAAGAACATGTTCACAGAATGAAAGATGATCAGATTCCAAAAATTATACTTAATTACAAACCAAGAGGAGACAGGAATGTTGGTAGACCGAAAAAGAGATGGATTCAACTTTTTGAATGAGAATCTATGAGACCGGAACAGGCCAAATGGGCTTAATCCGTGATTGTTGACGATGAAGAAAACTACCAATGAGATTACATCTAAATCCACCTTGTTTTTTTTTTTCTGGTAGATTGAATAACTAACTCTTCTTATGGGAGAGACCTTGGGACCTCTTTGAGTGCCTCGGGCCTTGAATAGCTGGTCCCAAGTCCGGATAAAAAGAGGAGGGTGAATGGCTGGTTAGTAGTCTTGATGGATACATCTATGTATCTATTAAATGCCAAATAATGTCTTAGTTGGCAGAATATATTTTGGTAAGCTGTGCTTATGCACGCAACCAACTCCAATTCTGTCCTAGGGTAGCGGTCCAGAGATTACTCCATCGCACTTCCCTAGCTGAAGAGGCGAATTTTTTTCTTGTTTATACTGGTTTTCCATGTTATTTTATCTTTATCTTTGTTTGTTTTACCTGTTTGTTAACTTTCTTTGATTCTCACATAGACACAAGGACAGGACACACACACCCAGACACAAGGTGGAGATTTAAAATCCCCTACCCCTCCAGGAATCGAACCCGGGTCGCCGGAGTGGAAGGTAGGGACTCTACCGACTACGCCACGGCGACGGACAATTGAAGCCGAAACAGAGAATTGACTAGGGAAGTGCGATGAAAGTAATCTCTCGACCGCAATCCTAGGGCAGAGTTGGAGTTGTTGCGTGCATAAGCACAGCTTGCCAAAATGTATTTTGTTACACACTCCAGCTGATACCAAACTTAGTGTAGAATTTTGTCTTTACACCATTGTTTAATATCTTAGTTGGCAGGTTCAACCTGCTTATACAACCAGCAAGTCCTATCCCTAAGGGAAGGGTGAGGGAGAGTATCTAGCGCCTGAAAACAAAGTTCTCTCGGCTAAGGTATGGTAATCCTAACAAAAGAGTCCAGGTTGGGGATTGGGCATGAGGTTGATAACCTCATCCTGGAAAAAAGAAACAAAGTTGAGAAGCCTAAAGAAAAATGCTTGATTGAATTACGAAAACGATTTAGGCAAATAAAACAAGGTTATGAATTTGGCTACATGGAATATTTTAATAAGATAAAAGTTAAAAATTAAAATGTACCTGTTGACAGGTGCCGTCGTCCTCAACTTTGTTAAAATGATGTATATAAAATATTAACTGAAGGCCTTTCGGAAGTTAACTTCCATCATCAGCAGGATGAGCTTCTGCTACTCGTTGTTTACGACGATGTAGACTCCAAGTGTCTGTAGCTGCAACTGACTTGTTTTTGATGATCTCGTACAATGGGTTGTTTGACTGGGGTGCGTTCTCATTAAGACTTCCGAAAGACCTCCATTTCGGAAGTTAACTTCCATCATCAGCAGGATGAGCTTCTGCCACTCGTTGTTGTTTACGACGATGTAGACTCCAAGTGTCTGTAGCAGCAACTGACTTGTTTTTGATAATCTCGTACAATGGGTTGTTTGACTGGGGTGCGTTCTCATTAATCTACCTATCTGGTAGTATTACTATTTATTATTATTATTATTATTATTATTACTATTATTATTACTATTATTATTATTATTATTATTATCTAAGGACTGGGGACTTGACCTACCGGTATATAAACTAAATATTTTAATTGAAGGGTGAAACTTTTTCCTCGCTAATAAGTAATAAATAAATGCATAAATATATGAAGCTATACTGTATTGTATTTCATTACCTAAATGGTTAGCATTATTATTGAAACGTAGTACTGCACACACAAATTTATACCGCTAGCCAAATAGTGTTATAGAGTTTGCGGAGGCAGGAATATTACTTAAAGTGGACGCAGATTACGTGGCTGGAATTAAATGTTAAGAGATGTATTTTGCGGAAATACAAATAAATGAATACAAAAAAATCTTTGTCGGGGATTTGAATCCTGGTTCTCGTATATATTTAATTTTTTCATAATTAGTATAACGATCTACGCTACTCGAACGTCAAATGCTAGTCGTCTAAATCCTGGTTGTCTTGTTTACTTTTAAACTATGCACGTGAGTTTAACTTTATTCGAAATGTCGCAATTTGAATAATATTGTGTACATCGAACACTCATAAATATCTAGAAACATGTCTCCTTCTTTGACTATTTAAGACCAATAAAACCAAATACAACGTATTTAAAACATTTAACGATGCATTACCTCGTGAACCACAGCTTTAGCTCTTCGAGCATGCGCAGTGAGTCATAACAAGGACTCTGCGTTTCGAAGCCGTTCATTTTTTTTCTAAGTACATCTTTTGATTTAAAATCTGGTAGCAGGGAGAAGTAAGTTTTATGGTTTTATAACTATTGCTGGGTATTTCAGTTTTTTATAGTTGTTAAAGAAACTATAAAATATTTTAAAACTTCAACCATGTTTTAGGTATTATTCCTGCAATCGACTGATTAACTTAATACATTCTAACAAATAGTATAATAAAAAAGATACACATGTGACAATTCTGACAAATTTATAATTAACTTATCTAATTATCAGCATAACAAATTTTGCTTAACAAAAAAAGTTTCCATAACCAGATAATACTGGTACTAGTGAATAGCTATTTTCCATTCAGTTGTACTTTGAAATATTATGCCACAAATCAAGTAATTACAGCTTATCTAAATTATTTTTGTCTAAAACAAAAGTCAACCTCATGTCAAATCATTTAGAATATACCTTACATATCTATTGAAACTTTGAAAAATGCAATAAATATGAGGTCATCAAGTCTGTGTGCACCCATAATCCAGCATTACTACATTCTAAGACATTCTCTATGACACTTGTTCCCAGTGAACAGGGTCCATTGCAGTTGCATGTACAGTCAATCTTTCTCAGTTTTCATGTATTTTATGTAAAATTATGTATTGTCCCTATTTTATCTAATGCTTTTATTATTTACATCCTCTATTGTCAATTATACATTTTTAGTTTTGCAGACCATATTAGGATAAGTTTGTTAAATAAAATCCCTGCCTTCAAGGTTAGTAAACAATATTGATACTGGTAATGTATTTTTAATAGCCGGCTCTAACGGTCTCCATTCACCGGAAACAACAGGCCCTGATGCCAGACCCACTTGCTTCCTAGTGCTGTAGAGAATGTCATTTAAACCTTACTGTACATACTTTTAAGTTTGCTTGAAATAGAATTTAAAACCGTCCACCGTTGTGGTCTCGGGGTAGCGTGCTGCTTTGTCACGCAGCGGGCCCAGGTTCGATCCCCGGTCGGGACAGTTTTTCTGGGTGAGGTTTTTAACGGGGTTTTTCCTCACCTGTAAGACAAATGTCAGGAAAACTTTAAGGCCCAAACGGTCTCCTGGCACACCATTATCATCATCACCCATCATATCATCGGGGCAACGTAACCCCGCCTTCCAGGCGCCCCAACCTCAGAAGTGGGTTACAAGTACGCCATGCCAGGAGAGTAACCAGGAATGTCGAAAGACAAACCTGGGGCATTTGAAAAAAAAAATGAAAACCTAGCCAAAATGTATCATTTTAATTTGTCTAATAAATAATATAAACTGCAAGAATTAAGAGATATGACAGCCATTGTTGTGTGTAATAATCTGCATATCTGGCTATTATCCCAAGACACCCAGGTTCGACGCCTGGCTATATCAAATATTTTTGTGTGTATAGGGCCATCTGAAGACAAAATACCTGATATGAAAAGTAGCAATATCTAAAAAATGAAACAAATTAATGTTGAGAGACTGTATTGCACTAACCACGTCACTCCTGTATTATCTACTAGCTAATAACAGCAATTAGTTCAGTCAGTCTTGTCACAAAAAAACTAAATACAAATAGCTATAGCCTATTTAGATAAAGAGAAAAAGGCATAAAACATAGGCTTGTATTATTTGTCATTGCATTTTCTGAAAATTTAAACAATATCATAATTATACTAACATCAATCAACATTCAACTCTAGACTATTTAGAGAAAAATAAAAATGGCATACAAAGTAAGCCTGTAACAATCGTCATTTTATTTTGTAAAAATTTAAACATCTGATATGATCTTTAAATGAAACTAGATATAATAAGAAGAGTATAGTCTCGTAGACTCCGATGGACAGGGCATGTGGTAAGAATGAGGAATGAAAGAAGGGCATGGAAGCTTCTTGTAGAAAAACCAGAAGGAAAACGACCAGTTTGGTAGACCAAGAATGGGAGAATAACATTAACCATGATTTGAGGGAGAAGATTATACAGGGGATGATTAGCTAAGGATAGGGATGTGTGGAGATCTTATATCCATGATAGTGTCAGTGATTTAGTTAGATATAATTATCCTAATATAAATCAACATTTTTCTAATTGTGGAAATGACAATTATTATATTATTTCTAAATAGACTAATTAAATAAAAACAAAGCTTAAAGTTTTATATGAAAATCATATAAAACTTTTAAGTTTTATTTTTATTTAATTAATATAGAGATGGATTTTCATCAAGTAAAAGCCAAATCAATTGATTACTCAATACAAGCTGAGACAAGCTTCTGGTGACTTGGTATTTTAAATTATTACTTCAGAATAAAAAATGCACACAGAATACTTGGTTTTACAACAGTTGTATTAAACATAATCTTAAACCAAAATATATTAATATCAAGACTAACTTCAATAACTCAGTCTCGAGGAAAACTTTTGCTGTAGCAGTGAGAACATGGCTCCAAGAAGATAGAAATTTGCAGTACAATAGAAGAGATGTTGTAAGTGTATATTTGATGGATATGCATTCAGAACTAATATTTAGATTAAATCATATTGAATTTGACATTATTAATTTTACGATAAGACATAAAGCAAGTATGTTGATTCATAAGAAATACTTAATTAAAAAAAAACAAGCCTTCTATGTTACATGGAATAAATAAATCCAGAGAATTAATAGTGACTGGAGAACATACTTTTAACGACTCACCTCAAACAATTTCAAGTTTCTTTGATACCAGCGGTTTCAGACAATATTGTGTCCCTCTTCAGTCATGATTTCCACTGATAAAATTCTCTGGTTTATATATATTAAGGTGGTCCTTATTTTCGACTTTTCATATTTCATTCCGCACACACTCTATTTTTTCTTCTAAGAAGTAATTTAAAATCCATTTTGTTGAAATTTAAGATGAGGAACCCATGCTGCATTTAGCTAGAATGGGCACAATATTTAAAAGAAAATATCAATAAAAATGGTAATGATTAATGTTAACAATTAATTTCATTCAAACAGTTGTATTTGAAGATATTTATTTGTTTATCTTATTTAAGATAACAGAAAAAGACTATTGCTGTAAGTAATATTTTGTATATTTATAAATTTAGGATCGGCTGCAGTGGACTAGTGGTTATGCTCCTTGCCTCTGGTCCCGAGGGTCACAGGTTCAAACCCGGCCGGGGTCGATGGATTTTTAGGACGGAAAAATCCAAGGAGCAAGTCCTTCGGGAGGGACTTTAAGCCGTGGGTCCCAAGTCTGAAGATTTTCAGGCTCGTAAAAAATCCTTAAGCCTGAATGAAAAGGCCTCTAAGCAAAATTTACCGAATTTTCCCGTCCTAGTACTACCTTGGTTTCCTAGATGTCAGTATGAGGCGGAATGCTGACCACGTACCACTCAAAATGACATCTGTACGAAAACAAGTAACTAAATTAGTATGGTTCAAATTATTCCCTGTAGAGGGAGAGCGCCTAAATCTCTGTAAAGGGAAAACATGGGCTTACAATAAATAAATAAATTTAGGTCCAGTGAAGCACAGGTTAATGTAAATTTATTGTACTGAAATTTGATACACTAACAAATTGGACCAAAAGGAGGGGAAAAAAATAGAGGTTGTGCATTGAAAATCAGATGACATTTTAATTCCACCCTATATAAGAACCACCCTACAAGTTCAAATCAGATGACTTTTAATTCCACCCCTATAATAAAGATCGCTCTACTAGGGTGGTCCATTTTATAGGAGCAGAATTAAAATGTAATCTGATTTCAATGCACAATCTCCATTTTTCTTTTTTTTTCCTTTTGGCTTAATTTGATGGTGTATCAAATTTCATTACAATAAATTAACATTAACCCGTGCCAAGTGTGGTCCAGTGGGACCTAAATTTCTAAATATTCAAATAAATTACATACAGCAAGAGTATTTTTTATTGTTTTAAACAAGATAAATAAATCAATAAATATCTTCAAATACAACTGTTTGAATAAAATTAATAGTTAACATCATAAATTGTTACCATTTCTATTTATATTTTCTTTCAATGTATCTTTTTTTATACACCTGTTCTAACTTAATGCAGCATGCCTTACCTTAAATTTCTAAAAGAAAAATGCTTTAAATTACTTCTTACAACCAAAGCAAAAAAAAACACAGGGTGTGCAGAAGACCACCTTAATATCCATCCACAGTAATTCTGCCCAAGGGCAGGTCTTTCACTGCAATCATAGCACTTTCATGCTATGCTTTGCAGCTTTGCTAGGGAATTGTAGGTGTGGTAGCTTCCCGTTGCTTTCCACACTGGTGATGGATGATGATGATGAAGGCCATATGATTTCGGGGACCATTTGGGCCTTGAAGTTTTCCTGACATTTGTCTTACAGGTGAGGAAAAACCCCGATAAAAACCTCACCCAGAAAAACTGCCCCAACCGGGGATCGAACCCGGGCCTGCTACCCCGAGACCACAGCGGTGGACCACCTTTAATATATAGTAGTTAATTAACCCTAGGCACCATAGTTCCGTCACAAGTAACTACCAAGTTAATGAACTACAATACAAAGAAGTGCATGTGGATCAGTGTAAAATGAGCATGATAAATATTAATTCCTTAATTAGGTCTTTATAGGAAGCCAGATATAATAAGAACAGTTAAGTCTCATAGACTGCGATGGGCAGGACATGTTGCGCGTATGGGGAATGAAAGACGTGCATGGAAGCTTCTTGTAGGAAAGTCAGAGGGAAAACGCCCAGTTGGTAGGCCAAGAATGAGGTGGCAGAACAACATTAACTATGATTTGAGGGAAGCAGATTATACAGGGAATGATTGGAAAGCATTGGCTCAGGATAGGGATATATGGAGAGCTTATGTCCGCGTGGCCATGAACCTTCGGGTAAGTAAGTGAGTGAGTAAGTAAGTAAGTAAGTATTAGGATAATTACTTCAAAACCTTGGGCTAATGACATCTTTCAAGGTGACACAATGTTTGGGAAATAATTCACACAAAGTATGTAGCTAGATTAACATTTTAGGGTTATTCTGTATATTTACTAGAAAAATTAAGGTAAGCTTTCAGGTAATACTTTAGTTATGTTTCAGTTTTATATTAAAAGATCTACAATTTCTCCAAATATAACCAAAATACTAATAACTAAACCATCAATATCATCTTTGGTACAACATCGTTTAGAGTTTAGCCTTGACCTCCTGAATAATGGCACACCATCCTATTCTTCCCTTTACTTCCTGCCTCCAATTACAACTGCCATATTTCCTGTTGTCCCGCTCCGAGCCGAGTGGTTAGGGCAAGAAGCCTTGGCGCACAGTTACAAGTCCCCATGGGGGAAGAAATTTTCTCATAGAATTTTGGCCAGTATGGGACCGGTGCCCACCCAGCATCGTGAGGCATTTGGGTAGCTACAATAAGTAGTGACTTCAGGTTGAGAAGACCATCTATAACAGCTGGGGGACCCGATATGCTTGACCACATGTCACCCCTACACTGGCTAGATGATCATCCATCTCTGTGATTAACATATGTGGATGTGAGCCCAGCAGCCAGCTAGTAGGCCAAGGGTCTTATAGGCCTGTTGCACTTGGAGTTTATAATTGCTATCATTGGCTATCAGAAGGCATTATAGGGAGTCATATGGCACAGTTTTGATACTCTGTAAGACTGCAGAGGTGGTAGCATAGCCACTGATAGGGTCTCCCTTGTCGGACAGGTCAAAGGTGAGGGACCCGATGAAGAAGTACTCCAGAAGAGGGGCTTAACAGCTTTGGCAGAGGAGTCCTTCAGAATGGTGCAGCTGGCGGAAGAAGATCCTCATGAGTAGATCAGACTCAAAAGCTGTAGTGAAAGCAACTGACTTAGGGGATGGAAACCCCGAATTCAAATGACCCAGCCCTCCAGGTTGGAGGTTGGACATTAGGTCAGCTCCCTAACTCCGTAAAAAAATTTACTGGCTAAAGATCTTCAAAAATACAAAAAGGGAGACAGACTATTACAAAAATTGGGCAGTCTGCACCCTGAGTAGATCTGAATGGAGAAAATAGTGGGAGGAGGCCAAAACTTCAATGAAGTTGTAGTTATATTTAATTAATATTGGGAAGTAAACATTATGAGGTATAATCATTAAAATTCATCGGAGAACATATTGTTTAAACAACTCACCTCATAGGATTCATGCTTCCATGATATCGCGATTTCAAACATAATCATGTTCATCGTCAGCCATAACTCCGACTGATGAAATTCTTCGGCCGTCAACTATTCTATTGTCGCCATCTTCAGTGCTGCCATCTATGGTTGAATTTATGAACTTCGAAATCAATGTAATTTCGTTAGGGATATCAAAATTCATTGATCTATTTTGTTTTTCTGAATGTATATTTTTTCCCAAACTGTCAATTCCAAAGGTTTCTCTACTTGTTTTAAAAGTTTAGCTTCTCTTCCAATTTTATGATGTTCTAATAAACTATGTGCAGCAATTGCAGATTTTTCAATTTCACATTTTTTAATATTCTGAAATGTTCTTTTGTCCGAATTTCCAAATTCCTTTTTGTTTTTCCTATATAAACTTTATTGCAATCTTCACAATTTATTTGATAAATTCCAGATTTCTTACTGTCTGGAACATTGACTTTTTTATTGGTACTTAGAAGATTACCCAGACTAAATTTATTTATTGGTGCCAAAGAAATGTTGTATTTGTCAAAAATTTTTTGAAATTTCCTATGCATTTCAGGATGGTAAGTAATTTTCTTGTATTTTTTCTTTTCTTTGCAATTTTGTAGAGTAGTATATTCATTAAGTCTTTTATTGTGTTTGAATTTCTTCAACTTATTTATAATTAATTCTTTATCAAAACCATTTAATTTAATTTAAAAAAAAAAATTTGACAAATACAACATTTCTTTGGCACCAATAAATAAATTTAGTCTGGGTAATCTTCTAAGTACCAATAAAAAAGTCAATGTTCCAGACAGTAAGAAATCTGGAATTTATCAAATAAATTGTGAAGATTGCAATAAAGTTTATATAGGAAAAACAAAAAGGAATTTGGAAATTCGGACAAAAGAACATTTCAGAAATATTAAAAATTGTGAAATTGAAAAATCTGCAATTGCTGCACATAGTTTATTAGAACATCATAAATTGGAAGAGAAGCTAAACTTTTAAAACAAGTAGAGAAACCTTTGGAATTGACAGTTTGGGAAAAAAATATACATTCAGAAAAACAAAAAGTAGATCAATGAATTTTGATATCCCTAACGAAATTACATTGATTTCGAAGTTCATAAATTCAACCATAGATGGCAGCACTGAAGATGGCGACAATAGAATAGTTGACGGCCGAAGAATTTCATCAGTCGGAGTTATGGCTGACGATGAACATGATTATGTTTGAAATCGCGATATCATGGAAGCATGAATCCTATGAGGTGAGTTGTTTAAACAATATGTTCTCTGATGTTTTTATTATTAATTTAACATTTCTCAATGAAAGATAAATTAAATTTGAAGAGAAAAATTTTCGCCTAGACCGGGACTCGAACCCGGGACCCTTGGCTTTCCGGGCCAAGTGCTCTACCAACTGAGCTACCGAGGCGAGTTACGATCTAGACGCAAATTTTTCTCTTATGTACGTTGTAATTCCCTATCACCAAATGCTTTTGAAACCATTGTTTCTATCTTTGCAAATGGCGGCTTCTTAGTTAAGAAGACATTTATTGGAAATTTAACATTACTTTAAAAGCCAGTAAGGCCTCTAATGATGTTTTTATTATTAATTTAACATTTCTCAATGAAAGATAAATTAAATTTGAAGAGAAAAATTTTCGCCTAGACCGGGACTCGAACCCGGGACCCTTGGCTTTCCGGGCCAAGTGCTCTACCAACTGAGCTACCGAGGCGAGTTACGATCTAGACGCAAATTTTTCTCTTATGTACGTTGTAATTCCCTAGCGCCAAATGCTTTTGAAACCATAGCTTCTATCTTTGCAAATGGCGGCTTCTTAGTTAAGAAGACATTTATTGGGAATTTTACACTACTTTAATAGCCAGTAGGGCTTCTATTGACGATTTTTATTATTAATTTAACACTTCTCATAGAAGGATAAATTATATTTGAAGAGAAAAATTTTCGCCTAGACCGGGACTCGAACCCGGGACCCTTGGCTTTCCGGGCCAAGTGCTCTACCAACTGAGCTACCGAGGCGAGTTACGATCTAGACGCAAATTTTTCTCTTATGTACGTTGTAATTCCCTAGCGCCAAATGCTTTTGAAACCATAGCTTCTATCTTTGCAAATGGCGGCTTCTTAGTTAAGAAGACATTTATTGGGAATTTTACACTACTTTAATAGCCAGTAGGGCTTCTATTGACGATTTTTATTATTAATTTAACACTTCTCATAGAAGGATAAATTATATTTGAAGAGAAAAATTTTCGCCTAGACCGGGACTCGAACCCGGGACCCTTGGCTTTCCGGGCCAAGTGCTCTACCAACTGAGCTACCGAGGCGAGTTACGATCTAGACGCAAATTTTTCTCTTATGTACGTTGTAATTCCCTAGCGCCAAATGCTTTTGAAACCATAGCTTCTATCTTTGCAAATGGCGGCTTCTTAGTTAAGAAGACATTTATTGGGAATTTTACACTACTTTAATAGCCAGTAGGGCTTCTATTGACGATTTTTATTATTAATTTAACACTTCTCATAGAAGGATAAATTATATTTGAAGAGAAAAATTTTCGCCTAGACCGGGACTCGAACCCGGGACCCTTGGCTTTCCGGGCCAAGTGCTCTACCAACTGAGCTACCGAGGCGAGTTACGATCTAGATGCAAATTTTTCTCTTATGTACGTTGTAATTCCCTAGCGCCAAATGCTTTTGAAACCATAGCTTCTATCTTTGCAAATGGCGGCTTCTTAGTTAAGAAGACATTTATTGGGAATTTTACACTACTTTAATAGCCAGTAGGGCTTCTATTGACGATTTTTATTATTAATTTAACACTTCTCATAGAAGGATAAATTATATTTGAAGAGAAAAATTTTCGCCTAGACCGGGACTCGAACCCGGGACCCTTGGCTTTCCGGGCCAAGTGCTCTACCAACTGAGCTACCGAGGCGAGTTACGATCTAGACGCAAATTTTTCTCTTATGTACGTTGTAATTCCCTAGCGCCAAATGCTTTTGAAACCATAGCTTCTATCTTTGCAAATGGCGGCTTCTTAGTTAAGAAGACATTTATTGGGAATTTAACACTACTTTAATAGCCAGTAAGGCCTCTAATGATGTTTTTATTATTAATTTAACATTTCTCAATGAAAGATAAATTAAATTTGAAGAGAAAACTCGCCTCGGTAGCTCAGTTGGTAGAGCACTTGGCCCGGAAAGCCAAGGGTCCGGGTTCGAGTCCCGGTCTAGGCGAAAATTTTTCTCTTCAAATTTAATTTATCTTTCATTGAGAAATGTTAAATTAATAATAAAAACATCATTAGAGGCCTTATTGGCTTTTAAAGTAATGTTAAATTTCCAATAAATGTCTTCTTAACTAAGAAGCCGCCATTTGCAAAGATAGAAACAATGGTTTCAAAAGCATTTGGTGATAGGGAATTACAACGTACATAAGAGAAAAATTTGCGTCTAGATCGTAACTCGCCTCGGTAGCTCAGTTGGTAGAGCACTTGGCCCGGAAAGCCAAGGGTCCCGGGTTCGAGTCCCGGTCTAGGCGAAAATTTTTCTCTTCAAATTTAATTTATCTTTCATTGAGAAATGTTAAATTAATAATAAAAACATCATTAGAGGCCTTACTGGCTTTTAAAGTAATGTTAAATTTCCAATAAATGTCTTCTTAACTAAGAAGCCGCCATTTGCAAAGATAGAAACAATGGTTTCAAAAGCATTTGGTGATAGGGAATTACAACGTACATAAGAGAAAAATTTGCGTCTAGATCGTAACTCGCCTCGGTAGCTCAGTGTGTGTAGAGCACTTGGCCCGGAAAGCCAAGGGTCCCGGGTTCGAGTCCCGGTCTAGGCGAAAATTTTTCTCTTCAAATTTAATTTATCTTTCATTGAGAAATGTTAAATTAATAATAAAAACATCATTAGAGGCCTTACTGGCTTTTAAAGTAATGTTAAATTTCCAATAAATGTCTTCTTAACTAAGAAGCCGCCATTTGCAAAGATAGAAACAATGGTTTCAAAAGCATTTGGTGATAGGGAATTACAACGTACATAAGAGAAAAATTTGCGTCTAGATCGTAACTCGCCTCGGTAGCTCAGTTGGTAGAGCACTTGGCCCGGAAAGCCAAGGGTCCCGGGTTCGAGTCCCGGTCTAGGCGAAAATTTTTCTCTTCAAATTTAATCTATCTTCATTGAGAAATGTTAAATTAATAATAAAAACATCATTAGAGGCCTTACTGGCTTTTAAAGTAATGTTAAATTCCAATAAATGTCTTCTTAACTAAGAAGCCGCCATTTGCAAAGATAGAAACAATGGTTTCAAAAGCATTTGGTGATAGGGAATTACAACGTACATAAGAGAAAAATTTGCGTCTAGATCGTAACTCGCCTCGGTAGCTCAGTTGGTAGAGCACTTGGCCCGGAAAGCCAAGGGTCCCGGGTTCGAGTCCCGGTCTAGGCGAAAATTTTTCTCTTCAAATTTAATTTATCTTTCATTGAGAAATGTTAAATTAATAATAAAAACATCATTAGAGGCCTTACTGGCTTTTAAAGTAATGTTAAATTTCCAATAAATGTCTTCTTAACTAAGAAGCCGCCATTTGCAAAGATAGAAACAATGGTTTCAAAAGCATTTGGTGATAGGGAATTACAACGTACATAAGAGAAAAATTTGCGTCTAGATCGTAACTCGCCTCGGTAGCTCAGTTGGTAGAGCACTTGGCCCGGAAAGCCAAGGGTCCCGGGTTCGAGTCCCGGTCTAGGCGAAAATTTTTCTCTCAAATTTAATTTATCTTTCATTGAGAAATGTTAAATTAATAATAAAAACATCATTAGAGGCCTTACTGGCTTTTAAAGTAATGTTAAATTTCCAATAAATGTCTTCTTAACTAAGAAGCCGCCATTTGCAAAGATAGAAACAATGGTTTCAAAAGCATTTGGTGATAGGGAATTACAACGTACATAAGAGAAAAATTTGCGTCTAGATCGTAACTCGCCTCGGTAGCTCAGTTGGTAGAGCACTTGGCCCGGAAAGCCAAGGGTCCCGGGTTCGAGTCCCGGTCTAGGCGAAAATTTTTCTCTTCAAATTTAATTTATCTTTCATTGAGAAATGTTAAATTAATAATAAAAACATCATTAGAGGCCTTACTGGCTTTTAAAGTAATGTTAAATTTCCAATAAATGTCTTCTTAACTAAGAAGCCGCCATTTGCAAAGATAGAAACAATGGTTTCAAAAGCATTTGGTGATAGGGAATTACAACGTACATAAGAGAAAAATTTGCGTCTAGATCGTAACTCGCCTCGGTAGCTCAGTTGGTAGAGCACTTGGCCCGGAAAGCCAAGGGTCCCGGGTTCGAGTCCCGGTCTAGGCGAAAATTTTTCTCTTCAAATTTAATATGTTCTCTGATGAATTTTAATGAAGTTGTAGTTGCCTACTAGAAGAAGAAGTAAGGCTGCACAATAGGTAATATATTTTTCAATTTGTTCCTTTTCTCGTCACTTCCACCTTCCTCCCAGTTGTAGTGTCCAGAATCTCTTGGTCAGTTAGCTGCTGGAAGCTTGGTTCACACTCATCACTTATGAAACCACTCGTCAAATTTTCTACATCAACATTTTCAAATTCTCCAATTTCTTTGGCAGATGTCAAAATTTCTTATCCTAGTCCTCTGTGAAAGAATTATGCCTTCTCGGCACATATTGCTCCAGAGAGAGATTTCTTCAGCTCTATTCTATTTGAATCATTGCAGAACTGAATCATGATCCTTTATGAAGATGTTTACATACTTTTTTGTTTGGACATTCCAGCTACATTCTCACAGTCTCTTGAGAATGACAGTTATTTCTCTTTACTCTTTTTTTTTATATCCTGGACTGTTTGAATACCTAAACATTAGCTAATTTTGAACTTTTATAGGGAAACATCACTATGAGGTTTAATTTAAGATTAAATTAAAATTAAAATGTTAACAAAACAATCAGAAATTTATCAAATCAAATGCAGGGATTGTGGCAAAATATGCATATGAAAAACAAACAAAAAAATTGAAAACAAGGGTAAAAGATCATCGTAGAAATGTCAAAAATGGTGAAGTGTAAAAGTCAGCAGTAGCTGCTCATGCTTGGTCTAAAAAACATCCAATTGATACAAAAGCCAGTCTAATTAAAGTAAAGTAAAGTGATCCCATGACAGGCCTCAGGAGGCCCTTGGGGTAGTAGGAGGTTAAGGCTCCCACTTTTCTAGACAATCGGCACTTGATGTCAGCTGGGTTGTCAGCCCTGCATGACGGCCGCCTTTACCCCCATAACAAGCGTCTGGTACTCATTTCAGTTAGAGGCTGAGTCGACGCCAGGACCATAGTGCCGCCAGAGGGTTTGGGTCAGTTTAAAAATCCTGACCCCCTGCAGGGCTCGAACCCTCGACCTTCCGGCTTGTAGTGCAGTGCCTTAACCGCTACGGCATGTCCCCCAGTCTAATTAAACAAACAAAAAAAAGAATTCAAGAGTTTGGGAAAAAATCCACATAAAAAAAAAAGAAGAAAACTTATGAACTTCACAATTCCCGCAGATTCTGAGTTCATCCAGAGGTTTATCGGTCCATCAATAGAGGGAGGAAGAAGCAATTCTTCTGATCGACATAACATCAGTCGACGAGAAATTACTGAAGATGAAGCTACCCAGGCTTTCAAACTGGTCTAGTTAAAAGACCTGATGTGAGGTCAGGTATGAAACATTTTAATTTAATCTTATTAGCTAATTTACTTGCCAACTCTCTTTTTTCAAGCTGCTCAATGACTTTTATTTTCTGTTTCATACTTAAAACAACTCTTTTTCATTTTGCCTCAGATATATTTTACTGAATAAACTGAGTGTCAAAAAAAATCTTAAGCAACTAAAAAAAAAATAATAATAATAATAATAATAATAATAGTAAATTAAAATTTAAAAACAAAAAACACTAGCTGTGACTACAATACACTTGCCACCTCCCTTGACCCTAATGTCCATCTCTAGGATGCAAAGATTAGTTCACGACCATGCATTTTAAATTTGAGTATATCAACAACCACAAATTAATTTTTGTTTAGAATTTCTTTTATAATGTATTACTGAACGCCGTAGTGTAGTGGTTAAGGCACTGAGCTATAAGCCGGAAGGTCGAGGGTTCGAGTCCCAGTGGGGTCAGGATTTTTAAACTTACCCAAACCTTCTGGCAGCGCTATGACCCTGGGGTCGACTCAGCCTCTAACGGAAATGAGTACCATACATTTGTTCTGGGGGTAAAGACGGCCGTCATGCAGGACTGGCAACCTGGCTGACATCAAGTGCCGATTGTCCAGAAAAGTTGGAGCCTTAACCTCCCACTACCCCAAGGGCCTGCTGAGGCCTGTTGTGGGATACCTTTACCTTTGAGCTACAAGTCGGAGGGTCAAGGGTTCAAGTCCCGTTGGGGTCAGGATTTTTAAACTGACCCAAACCCTCTGGCTGCACTATGGCCCTGGGGTCGACTCAGCCTCTAACGGAAATGAGTACCAGACGCTTGTTCTGGGTTAAAGGCGGCCGTCACGCAGGGCTGACAACCCGGCTGACATAAAGTGCCGATTGTCTAGAAAAAGTGGGAGCCTTAACCTCCTACTACCCCAAGGGCCTCCGGGCCTGTTGTGGGATCACTTTACTTTACCAAAATCATGCATGACCCTTGGCCTACCAGCTGGCCTCACATCCACATGTGTAAATGATCATCCAGCCAGTGTAGAGGTGACATGTGGTCAGCATATTGGAACCTCCATCTATCTTAGCTAGTTTTCTCAACTTGGAGCTACTACTTACTGTAGCTACCCAATTTCCCCCGATGCTGGTTGGCCACTGGTCGAATTCTGGCCAAAATTCCATGAGAAACTTCCTTCTCCCATTTAGACTTGAACCAGTGCTAGTTTCATAGCTCTGCACCAAGGCATATTGACTAATCCGCTCGACTATGGCATACATTTGTGGACTATTCACCAGAATGACTTACCCTTGATTTTTCAGTTTATTGTGAATTAAAGCTTTTCTTCTGCATTTGCAAATATTTTTCTAATATTTTTAAACTTTTTCAAACAATTTGTATAACATTATTTGACAATTTTTAAATATTTATTTAAATATGCAAATCACAACATTATGATACTGTTAGACAATATTGTGATGCTGGCTGCTATTTTCTCCACAGAGTATATTACTTAGTCTATGATTTTTCTATCGCTGGTTAGAATGGCGTTAGGAAGTGATAAGTAAGTGTACACCCATTTTTAATAAACGTTTGATAATTTTAATATTAATGATATATTTCTTTAACATAGATTTGGGGATTTATTGCAAAGAATGGACATTTAAATTTCATAGCAACATGCTGCCATCTAGCATAAGCTATATAAACTTTAGTACGATATCGATAATAATCGATATGTCGCAAGGATGATAATCGATATGTGGTTCGATGGTGGGTTATCGCTGGCTCTATAAACTCTGGCACATGTGCACTGTTGTTCTATAGGACTTTGAAAATAGGTAAGTTAAAGTGATGAATCCCCCATTGGAAAAACTGCACTTAAACTAGCGTGAAATATTTTCAAAGTCTTATAGAACAACAGTGTGCATACGCCAGAGTTTATAGAGCCAGCGATAACCCACAATTGAACCACATATGATTATCTTTCTCGATTACTATCTGTCGGTATGAAATTTAAATGACCAATATTTGCAATAAATCCCCAAATCTATGTTTAAAAAAATATCAATAATATTAAAATTACCAAACATTTATTAAAAATCAGTGTACACTTACCTATCACTCCCTAACACTGATCCAACCAGCGATAGAAAAATCATAGACTTAGTAATATACTCTGTGGAGAAAATAGCAGCATCACAATATTGTCTAATAGTGTCATAATATTGTGATTCGCATATTTAAATAAATACTCCAAAATTGTCTAACAGTGTTATAAAAATTGTTTGAAAAAGTTTAATATATTAAATAATGTTAGTAAATACAGAAGAAGAGCTATAGTTTACAACAATATAACTGAAAAAATCAAGCGCTAGTAGAAGTGCAGTTGAGCCTCCCCCATTTATGTATGGTCAAGTTAATTATCCACATACTGTTATACCAATTTCTCTGTTTTTTTTTATTGAAAATTATGTAGATTGACATCTCATACAGAATTCCCAACATTTTAAACGGTAATTATAAAGAAGTCATTGCCCTACTTATGCCACCCTTGCACTGTTCAGAAAATGTTAGTTAATCCTATTAATTTTCCCCTGTAGTCTAGCAAATTAATGCATCGTGCCTCTGCTGTGCACACCTATGTGACTTGTGCTAGTTAGAGTCCCCATGGGGGAAGAAATTCTCTCATGAAATTTCAGCCATTAAAGAACCAATGTTCACTTAGCATCAAGAAGAAATTAAATAGCTACAATAAGTAGCGATTCCAGGTTGAGGAAACCAGTTATAATAACAAGTAAAAGGTTCGCCCAAGTGGGCATTGATTATATTTAATCTTTGCTATATTCGTTCAGTGTTTTTGTGTTCTTTGGGCACTTCGGTATGTGGTACCGTTCGCATCTGTGACCACACAAAGCATATATACATTTTTCATTTGGGTCATGGTACTTCTTGTTTTCACACACTTTGTGATGAAAACCGTGCACAGCATAACGTGTCACAACATGTCGCTGCTCCTGGTTAGTTTTTGTCCAGTGCCTCTCTAACATGGCTCCCGTAGCATAGAAATCAAGGTCTATCTCCCTCTTCTTCAATTTGCTTCTGTGTACGAGTTCTCTGTAGGGGCCGGTAGTTGGTAGAAGTTGTTTCATCCTCAGATCTTCTACACAGAACGACTCTCTTGCAAGTTCATATATAAGTCTCGACGATTGTTTTCCCCACCCTTCGAGCCACTTTAAGGAAACATGCCTTAACCTTCTCTATCCTTTCGAGATCGCTAAGTGACAGTTTCTCCCATATAATGTCTATGCCGTATGTTATGATTGGAGATATCGTTGTATCGAATAATGTCATGGCTGTGGGTAGTGACAGTCGGGCTAGATTTTTTATGCTGTAGATTGCTCTTGTGGCTGCTGCTGTTTTCTCTTGTATATGTTGGTTGAATGATCGTAATGTTGTTTGGAGTGTCATGCCTAGGTATGTGAATTTGTTAACTGTCTTTAGTGGTTCGTCATTCTGCATTAAGATATCTTCTTCTGTGGCTCTTCCTCCTCTTCTAAATGTAAATTGAGTACCAGTAAGTAAAATAATTGCCGGCTATTCTGTCACCATGCTACCAGTGAATATTCGAACAGAGAACAAGTGACTTCTAGAGTCGTGTTGGCCAATATAATAACACATGTTCCCGTTAGAGTTAATTGTCAACATGTTTGCTAGCACATAAGGAAATTCTATCCCAAGAATCCACCTACAGTAGTAGGCTCATTAGTGGGTTTGTGTGATAACTTGGCTACACTATCTGAGCACTGACCAATACACATTTTACATTACAAATATGCTGATTTTAGGTTACTTCGAACTCGATTTCTCACTTTTTCATTTTTTTAAATCAAAATATATATTTCTTTCAGGTAATTATTCACACCTACAACAATACATTGTGTGTATTTTTTTCTTTTTTAATTTGAATTTATGTTAGTGACAGAATCCAAACCAGTTATAATGGTTGGCAGATCCCAAATACTGACCACTTCACCCCTACGTGTGCTGGATGATTGTGAACATGAGAGTAGCAGTCACCTGGTAGGGCAAGGGCCTTCTAGAACTGTCACGCCATGGAAAAAATTCCTATTAGCTCTGGAAGTTTGACACTGAACAGTATTAAAACCCAACCAAAATTAACCTAGTAATTTAAAACTACAGAAACCTCAACAATTAAATAAGTTAATTAAATAAGATTAAATGAAAATTAATGCTAATTAAACTAAATTCTAGTAAAAATAAAACTAGTTCAGCAATGACTTCTTTATTTATAATTACTTTATAATTAATTTCCTGATCACATATGAATTTGGCAGTAGGCTAATAAAAATGTGACATAACCTAAGGAATAAAAGGTCCATAGTATTATTATAAGGGCCTTCCTATAATGTTACTTAAAGGAATTAGGACTACTACATTCTGCTTTTTCTAAAACTTTGCTGAGTCTGCATGAGGAAAAAAAAAAACCTGATATTAGACATATAACCTCGAGTTAAAGTGTATCTAACACATGTGCTTAGGTAATAAAAAATCAAATGAACATGTACAAATATTGTGCTAAACTGAATCTATTCATAAATGTCTTATCATGAAGTTTTCATAGTATTACATGGCTCACAGAAAAAAATTCCTAGAACATTAATGACTTTTGACATAGCCTTTTACAAAACTGTATATTTTGAAAACTTACCTCAAATATCTTCAGTAACAATTTCACGTACAACCTTCGAACTCCTAAAGATTTTCCAATTGAAGCCAAAAATATTATTGCCAATACAAACATTAAAATAGGTGTCACAAGTATAGAGCACGAAACACTTATTAGACTCCATAATAACGCCATATTGCTACGATAATAAATTCTTCTAAATATCGTTCATACAACAAACCGCTATCTTCCGCTACCTTTCCGAAAGTCGCATCATCTAGCCAACCACTGAAAAGTGAAAATGACATCAACTCTTTACGTGAACATGAGCACCAGGTTTAGATCATGAGAACCACTAGAGAACGATCTTCTCTATGAGAACGATAGATTCACTGTGATCTTGATCATGCGCACAACGATCGTTGTGTTCCTACTGTAAGTTATTTAAAGGTGAAGACTTTAAAATACTTCCGATTGGAATAAATTGATGTGTTTCATCAGTGAGGATTTTTTTTTTATTTATAATCAGAAGAATTTTATTAAAAATGTAAGATTTGTTACCAAGACCCTAACTATCTCAGTGTGAATCTTATACTTTAATAATTGCCCATGGATTATGCTCAAGGCTTATATTGACAATATTTAATATATTTAATACATCCAGTAAGCAAATCGGTACTGGTCGAGAGAAAGTAAAACGGCAACTCTTCTAGTTCTAAGGTTCAGGGGTTCAAATCCGGCTGGGATCGATGAAGTTTCATGGCAATAAAAATCCTGAGCGGTCTCGCGTTGTAGATTTACGAACGTAAAAGAATATCATGACTGAAAAATTGACCTCTTTGTATTTTTTCGGATACCTCACTCACAGATTTGAATTACGACGCTAATGGCCTTATAGACAAGACTGGCTTCACATGTAAAAAGTAAAATGGAACGTCCAAAGTACCCCACTGAGCTTCACTACAAACCTCAAGGGAAGAGACGTACTGGATGACCTTACAAGAGATAAGAGACTAATATAGACTTACAACTAATATAAGCCTACTATTTAACAAGATGATGATGACCTGAGCCCTTAAGAGCCTTGTTAAATAAAATAATAACGCCCAGTGGGCGTGGATTAAATTCTCTATCGGGTTTTTATTATCCGTTTCCGAATGGTAATACTCTTTGATCGAACAATATAATTAATATAATAATAATAACAGTAAATAATACCGGTAATAGTAATAAGTAAAAATATTGAGAGAAAAAGGTATGTATGTTTATAAACTCAAAAACTATACATCCTTACTTATTTACCATAAAAATGGAATATCTCAATAACAAAATTTATGTATCATTATGCCACTTTGGGCTATAATAAATTTTAATATTGTGATAACAATTCTAATATGTAATATTTGTAATTGGCGGACAGGTCATCAGGTAGGCATGCTAAGAACGCTAGTAAGAAATTTTCGCGGATTTTCACACAATCATGTTGGCTATAGCACTTAATCAGTGCTGTTGGATCGTAATCAGATCAGTAAGCAAATAATATTGGTTGTGACTAGAAAATGAATTGGTTAGAATCCACAGAGACAGTGATTTGATCGACCTCGGGGTTAAAATGGCCGACCTAGCAGCTCCTCTTAGAGTTTCACCTTTTATTAGGGTAAATAATTCTTCAATGATAAATTAAAATGTGTTATAACATTATTTGTAAATTTGTGTTTGTAATCAGATAAAATTCCAGAAAAATATTAATTTTTTTATGGCGATGTAAAACTTTAGCTTTTTTAAAAAATTCCTATTTGCTGTGAAATACCAAAATTTTCATGTTTATTCTATAAAAAATTCTGTTTGACTTTTCATTTATTCCTAAAGCTGAATGCAGGTAACATCTTTACATGAATACCCTCCAACATTTCCTACATAGTTTAAAAAATTCTTTTTCTTTAAAATGTGTATATATATATATATATATATATATATATATATATATATATATAGAGAGAGAGAGAGAGAGAGAGATAGTAGGGCCTACCTACTGATCTAATAAATTTGGACTCTTAATTTAACAAATGTTATGTCACACCATGGCTGATTAGTCTTAAGGTTATCCTACTTTGTGCAGAGTTATGAAATGTACATTGGTTGAATTCCCTGGAGGAAGAAATATTGGAGAAACCACATTTTATGCCTCACCATGAATTTTTTCAAGTCCTACAGAATAGTAGTGCGCATGTGCAAGGGTTATAAACTTGCTCCATAGATGGTGGACAACCTGTGCAGTCAGTATGACCAACCTTTGCAATAAATTCCCAAACATTTTATATAATGGGTGTAACTTGTAATTTCATAACCTAACAAAGTAAATCATTCACATATTATTTCAGTAAATATAAACTAATTCGGTGTACACTAACATATCCCTTTTTAACCTAGCAAAATAAAAAAAAAGTAGTTCTAGTGCAATTTCTTATTGTAAAGGTTGATCATACCACAAACACAGATAGTCCTGGCATCTGTTGACAAAGCCTTGCATATGCGCAATATGATTATGTAGAACTTACAAGAAATGGTTAAAAAGTTTTGCATACAATTGTAAAAAAAATCTTTTTAAGATTCATTAAAATTATTAATAAATGAGTTGGAGAAAATGTTTTAACATCACACCTCACAAAGTTGCATGTCTTCACGATACTGGTTTCAAAAGTATAGTATTACTTCCATCTTCAGTCAAATTCCATTGAAACTTTGTGAGGTGAGATGTTAAGACATTTTCTCCAACTCATTTATTAATATAAATACCTCATAGTGTTTCCTCCCACTGTAAATTTAATTAAATTCATTAAAATGTTAAAATAGGAAATGTTAGTAGAAATGAAAAAAGTAAATAGTGCAACAGTGTCATGAAAATTGCATGACATAGCATAGTGACAACTAATCTACAGATGAGCCTTATATTTTGTTAGGTTGAGAAGAAATAAGTTAGTGTAAACCAAATAATTTTATAGTTTATTGAATAATATGTGAGTTTACTTCATTAAGTTACAAAATGACATCCATTTCTTAAAAGCATGTTTGGGATTATATTTTTAAGATTGGTAGTACCAGTTTAACAGATATGCATTACATCTAGCAGAAAATCTATGTTAGTGCATATGCAGTACTATTCTGTAGAACTGGAAAAAATTCATGATGAGCCATAATGTGCAGTTTTCTCCATTGAAGAAAAAACACAAATTGTTAGTAGGCATACAATGGTCATCTTGACCTAATGATAATTGATAATAATAGTTAATCATCGTAATATTAAACATGTTTATTTAACACATTCAGTACCAGGCACTGAGCAGGGCATTTAAACCACAGGCCAGCCATTTAAATACCCCAGCTACCCTTTTCGTGGCACTTCAGAAAATGGACCATTATTCACAAACTATTAGTCCTAGAAAATTCAAATTTTGTACATACCTAAAGGAGATATCCTAGTAGGATTTGATGGTGAAATAACTTGGGTGATTGACATCACATGGTATCGGCGCATCAATTTCAGGAAGTGGAAGTTCATCTTCACTTTCACTTTGTGAATCTTCTAATTCAGGAATCAGTTCATCACCTGAATCATCATTATACAAAACATTCACTAATTCTTCTTCAGTGAAATATTTTTCATTCGCCATGGTTTCACTCACGCACAAAAAACAGCGCGATAACGAGAAACATATACGACGTGATTGGAGCCTGGAGTCAAGTTTGGGTGAACGAATTCCATGTGTTGTTTGTTTTAAAAATAAAAGGGGATTCACCAAGGTTAAACGTGTCAAACAGGAATAGAAAATGTACATTTACATGCCTGGAGGGGCACACCGTAGCGTAGTGGTTAAGGCACTGAGCTACAAGCAGGAGGGTCGAAGGTTCAAGTCCCATTGGGGTCAGGATTTTTAAACTGACCCAAACCCTCTGGCGGCACTATGGCCCTGGGGTTGACTCAGCCTCTAATGGAAATGAGTACCAGGCATTTGTTCTGGGGGTAAAGGCGGCCGTCACGCAGGGCTGACAACCCAGCTAACATAAAAAGTGTCGATTGTCTAGAAAAAGTGGGAGCCTTAACCTCTACTACCCCAAGGGCCTCCGAGCCTGTTGTGGGATCACTTTACTTTACATTTACATGCCATCTATGATCTCCAAGACATACTAAGCCACATAATATTTAGGTGCTGAATATAAATGCAGTTTGTTCGCACCCGCTCTAAAACAAGTTAACTGACCAACGGCCACATACACGATAGTCTCTTTAAACGCCTTAACTGGTTTACGGTACTGAATGTGTTAAGATAAATTGTATCACCTCACCTCATATCCTTCGACTGGTTTTGGGATCTAATTAGGTTCATCCTCAGTATTTCCATGACTTATGTCATCTTGAAGAGCCACCTCCTGCTCCCTCTATTGCTAGGCTGAGGAACCTCCAAATCAAATAATTTTCCTCAGGAATTTCAAAATTCATTAATTTCTCATTTTAGTTTTTTTGTATGTCGATTTTTTTCCAAACCGTGAGCTCTTTAAATTTTTCTATTTGTTTAATAAATTTAGCCTTTCTTTTGATTAGATGTTTTTCTGACCAAGAGTGGGCAGCAACTGCAGATTTTTGTACTTCCCCATTTTTGACATTCCTGAGATGTTCTTTCAATCTAGTTTTCAAATATCTCTTTGTTTTCTCTATGTAAACTTTATCACATTCCCCTCATTTAACCTGACTATTTAACTCATGTCGCAAATGGTAGTCAATGACCAATCACGTTTCAATGAATTCTGTTTTACACCAATGACAGTCGTGTTTCACCTCGCTCTTTATCGATTTCTCTTTATCAGTTCCTGCTTTTATGATAAAGAAAGCTCCTCATTTTTTAATATTCTGAACAGGTTATACCATTATTTTTCTCCAACAAATACATTGAATATAGCAAATAATGAATAGATTCGGTGATTTTACTGAGTTGTTTATTCAAAATATAAATGATTAACTTATAATGTTGATTATAATAGTTTGATGTGTTTCATTATTTCTCCACTAGAGTGCATTCTTACAATATTGCGATCCTATTTGGCAATAAATAATATGATCGAGTTGCAGTGAATATACATAACCTCACATTTCTAATTTGTTTTCAAACATCGCCATTTACATTAACTATATAAATATTTTAAAACACCGGTAACTAAAATTAATTAAAATAATTAATTTTTAGTAAAGAGCTTAATTTTATTCGTTAGATAGTCCTAACAAATACCACTCTTGATTTCCAAATTCTCTAGGTAAATTGGAAATCACTCGTGGCATTACTTATGATAAATCCCTGATTTGACATAACAACGATCGTGAAAGTACTGAGGATGGAACCTAATTAGGTCCTGAAACCGGTCTGATAAGAAGGATATGAGGTGAGGTGATACAATTTTTCTTATATAAATAATACCTCATAGTGTTGATTCCTGAAAAGACAATTAAAGATATTTCACCGAGTGGTTGAAATGAACTGAACAGATTCTTATATTCTTCATAAAAAATTTCTTTACAATTACCAGGCCTTCTAAGTTTGTCGTGCTATACAGTTTTCTTTCATCTCAGATAGTGAATATTAATAAAATGTACCTTTATTTCAGTTTAGCAGATGGAGTTTGCTCCTTGCTGGTATTGCATATGGAGCAATTCGTCACGGTTCCTTGTCGAGGAAAGAAGCTGCAATCCGTGAAGTTGAAACCAAACAGAAGGCTATTCGAGACGCTAAATTAGCAGAAGAAAAGAAAAGATTAGCAAAATGTAATATTACATCTATCCTTATAGATTTTTTCTTAACTGTAATTTTGCAATTTAGCATATATTTGTGCTGAAATCTCACCCCTTAATCCCTTTCCCATGTTACATCCATGCTCTCGAAGCTTTTCTTTTCTTCAAATCACTTCATTCATTCACAAGATATCTTAAAACATGCATTATGATTGGCCATTTCAAGATCAATGTTGATATTCTTGGGGATTGTAGTGCAAATGTGTATTTTACGTAATTTAAAAATAAGAACATCAAAATGAACAAATTATTGTTGTAGAATGTGATTAGCAACTTAAGGAATAAGCTTCACTGGCTATAAGTGTGGTGTGATTCTCATTAAAGCCTTCTTGTTAAAGAAGCCACTAAAGCCATAGTGGAATGAAAAGTTCATACCTTAGCGTGCAAGAATTCATATAATCCATCCATCCATAGTAATTCTGCTCGAGGGCAGGTCCTTCACTGCAATCATAGCATTTTCATGCTATGCTTGCAGCTTTACTAGGGAATTGTAGGTGTGGTAGCTTCCTGTTGCTTTCCACACCGGTGAAGGATGATGATGATGGCCATATGATTTCGGGGACCGTTTGGGCGTTAAAGTTTTCCTGACATTTGTCTTACAGGTGAGGAGAAACCCTGATAAAATCCTCACCCAGAAAAACTGCCCCAAACGGGGATCGAACCAGGGCCCGCTGCGTGACAAGGCAGCACACTACCTCGAGACCACAGTGGTGGACAATTCATATAATAAAGGAGAGAAATAATATGTGTTTGAATCAGTATGCCTGGTAACTTAGTGGAAAGAGTACTGGTATACAGAACCAGAGACATTGGGTACAAATCCTGATACAGGCATATATTTTTCTCTTCAAATAAAATTTGTCAAACAGTGAGAAGTGATCAATTTTATATTTAAGATTGTAGAACAAACCCCTGTTTTATGGTATTAATTTTCAGAAAACTGAAAGTTTGCTTGAACTAGCCATTTTTACCCAAAAATTTATACATAGGGTTTCATTATATGTTGTATCTGCATAAGTGGTGTTTTCACTCTCTGTTATGTAGCCCGCATTAGCTGCATTCAACGCGTACATGGCTTCTCTGCTTTAACTGTATAAAAAGTATTACATATAATCTTACCGTACAGCATATATTGGGTTCCTGGGTTATACAAGCATTGTATCTGGAAACCACATTTGGCTAATGTGACTGAATTGTTAAAGGTGGCACTTAAGATGGTAATGTTTAAATTAATTCATCACATATCCATCAAGCAGACTCATATTTAAAATAATTTCTACACACAAAAATGCAATCATCACATCATCCTCTTATCATGATCTCCTTTCAGAAGGTCAATTCCAAACATGCCTTCAACCATCTCTATCTTTCCATGCTAGCCTTCTTTTTAGTTCTTCCCAGTCTTGTCCTCTTTCTTTTCTTCACTTGGTTAAACAAAAAATACAATACACCAGCAAAATCAGTCTCAACATCTTGATAACTTAAAGCTGACTAACTGCATCCACATGCTGCCATAAAGACCAAACCGGATGAATGTGCCACCCGCTGAAGTAAGCCACATAACCCACTTCAAAAACCCTGCTCTAGCAGTTACAACTTATAAAGTAGACCCAATATATTGTGTAGTAAACACTTGTACTTCCATTGTTGGATGGAGCATTTTACCAGCTGATTCTTAACCTATCACCTCGGACCCAGTTATATTGATAAATCCATATAAATACCATAAAACATTAAAGATGTGAATAATTATGATATGATTTGAAAATCGTAACTTAATACTTTGTTTTGTTTCAGTGGAACTGGACGATCTTGCAAAAATGGCAGGTGTACCACCAGAACCATGAAGATTTTTTCACATTCAGTAGGCTTATTCCATTTTCTGTATAGCTCTTATTATATAAATTATAAAAGTTATTAAAAACAATGATTCTGTGTTATTTTCAATTTTTCTCTTTTTCCTGCCTACGTTGGAATAATAGAAATAGTATTTGGGGCACACCGTAGCGTAGTGGTTAAGGCACTGAGCTACAAGCCGGAGAGTCGAGGGTTCAAGTCCCGTTGGGGTCAGAATTTTTAAACTGACCCAAACCCTCTGGCGGCACTATGGCCCTGGGGTCGACTCAGCCTCTAACGGAAATGAGTACCAGACGCTTGTTCTGGGGTAAAGGCGGCCGTCACGCAGGGCTGGCAACCCGACTGACATCAAGTGCCGATTGTCTAGAAAAAGTGGGAGCCTTAACCTCCTACTACCCCAAGGGCCTCCTGAGGCCTGTTGTGGGATCACTTTACCTTTATTATCATTATTCATGAAGAGCGAGTAATTTTTTACATCTTACCTCATAGTTTATGTTTTCTTAAACATGGGAACTGCAGTTTTCAAAAGGTCACATCCCTTCCATTTTCAACCGACATTACGTTTGAAAATGGAAGGGATGTGACCTTTTGAAAACTGCAGTTCCCGTGTTTAAGAAAGCATAAACTATGAGGTAAGATGTAAAAAATGACTTACTCTTCATGATGAAGAACCTCATCGTCTGCGATGGACTAGTAGTTATGCTCCTTGCCTCTGGTCCCATGTTGCTACTTTAATTTGGTCTTGAATTCCAAAACGTTTATCCTTATGCTTTGCATTTGTCATTATCGATTGGACAGTCTGGCTATCTCTTTGGAGCTTGTAAGTATTTTGAAGTGTCCCTTGAGTACGCTGCTAACGTTCTGCAGGGTTAGTCCTTTGGAGGGGCTGCCTCCTTAAAGCCTTTGGACTTGCTTCCTTGTGTTTTATCCCAACAAGGAGGGTTGCCTCTTCCGCCTTCTGCTGTTGAGGACTTCACTCTTGTTTCCCTGAGCTGGGTCTCATATTTCATCCCCAGAGATTGGGTTGCCACTTCTGCCATTTTCACCGTAATTAAACACAACAATAGAGAAATACAGAACAAACTGGAAAGAACACTTGGCAACGATGACTGAGAATAGAATACCAAAAACCACATACAACTATTCACCACGAGGAAGAAGTAGTTTGGGAAGACCAAGGAAAAGATGGAAAGAGCAGCAATTTGGAGCCGGAACAGGCTAGTAAATAAGCCTAAACCGTGAAGAAGAAGAAGCCTCTGGTCCCAAGGGTTGCATTTTCAAACCCGTTTAGGGTCGATGTATTTTTTTAGGATGGAAAAGGTACAAGTCCTCCGGGAGGGACTTTAAGCCTTGGCTCCCGAGTCTGAAGATTTTCAGGCTCGTAAAAGATCCTTAAGCCTGAATAGAAAGGCCTCTAAGCAAAATTTATCTAATTTTCTTTTTCTAGTACTACCTTGGTTTCGTAGATGGTATGAGGTGGAACGCTGACCATAGGCCACTCCGATATGAAAGCAAGTGTAACTAAATTAGTGTAGTTCAATTTCTTCCTTGTAGAGGAAAAGCGCCTAAATCTCGTTGGGGGAAATAAGGGCTTACAAGATACAAGAAGATATAATCATTATTACTTTTAATATTATAGTAATTAAAACATTATAGTAAAACTTCAAAATAAAAAAAAAATGAAATATTTTAAGTAAAATTTTAACATACTTAAATCATTAACCATTTCAACAGGGACTCTATAATGGTTTAATATTTTTAGGGAAAATAAATCAATGGTGACAATATAATAATTTAAAAACGTTTTTCTTAATGTTATATCCCATATTTTTTGGAATATATTAAACAGTACCAACTAAATTGGAAACACCATCTTGAAAGAATGAGTTCAAATCGGATCCCCAAAGCTGTTTATAATTATATACCAAGAGGACGAAGATCACTGGGCCGTCCTATGAAACGCTGGAGGGAAAATTTTCTATAGGATCGTAACAGGCCTTGGCCTAATACTTGGAAGGAAGAAGAAGAAGAACTTTGAATTATCATTATTGATTAGAATTTTTAGATACCAGTACTAAAAAAAGGTTGGTTCGTATCTAATATCAACCAGTTGACAATGGTTCCATTTGCCCTGTTCAACTCCTATATTTATAAGGAAGATTTGAAAATTGATAGAAGTATGAACACAGAAAATAATTACAGCAAAACATCTTTATGTTATACAGCTCATTATATTGACACATTTTATTGTTTCATAAACTTATGATGGGAAATAACATTATGAGACTATATATAAAATTGAAATGAGTCCTGAATTATCTCATATCATGTACTCTGTGTTTTTCACAGCACAGGACTGTGGTTCCAGGGACTTCCCTGAAACCGTGGTCCTTTGCTGAGAAAAACAGTGTGTATGAAGTGAGATAATTCATTACTCATTTTAATTTTATTGTGCCAGCCTCACGGGTTAGTGGTCAGCATTTCCGACTACAGTTCATGAGGTCCTGGGTTTGATTCCTTGTTAGACCATAGGAATTTTTCCTTAAAGGAAATTATTCATATTGTTGTCCATGGTCTGGAATTTAGGTTATTGACTCTCCTGGCGCTTCATTACCATTTATCACCCATCATATCTTTGGGGTAACATAACTCTGCCTTCCAGATGTCTCAACTTAAGAAATGGATTACAATTCCTAAAATGCCAGGTGGAAAAGCCAAGAAATGTCATTAAATACAACCTGGTGGCATTGTACAAAAAAAAAATATTGTAACCGGACAAATTTCTATATTAACCTTTTTTTATATAGGAATTATCACTGTGAGGTTCAATTCAATATTAAATTAAAAGATTCTTACCTCTCCTCACATTATTCTGTTAAGTAGATCGCGATTTCAGGCCTATAGCAGGCCCATCTTCAGTACACTGTTGTTGACCGGTGTTATGTCGCTCGGAAGAACCACTTCTTCTTCCCTCTGTTGGTGGAGGTTCATGAGGTTCATCGGTCCACCAACAGAGGGAAGAAGAAGTGGTTCTTCCGAGCGACATAACACCGGTCAACAACAGTGTACTGAAGATGGGCCTGCTATAGGCCTGAAATCGCGATCTACTTAACAGAATAATGTGAGGAGAGGTAAGAATCTTTTAATTTAATATTAAATTTCTATATGTATCCTCTATATTGGACTCCCCTTTATCTTGTAAATAGGACATTCCTTGTGGTTCTATCTTGTTGTTTAGGGTTGTATAGCATTGAAGCCTTGTGCTTTACAAGGAATATTAGCACAAAGGAATGAGGGGTATTTTCCTGTAACAGTGAACCTTTTTTCTTTATTTCTGGAATTAAAGTATCCACTTTGTCTTTTTTGTAACTGTACTGTAGTTTAATTAGAATATTTTAGGAGGGGGAAGGATCTTTCATAACAGTAACTTTTTGAAGTAAATTTCAATATACTTTCAATGAGTCTCTGTTGAGAGTTAACCTGTGAAAGCAGTTTGTGGTAGTGCATAAATGAATGTAAGTTGGTGGAATTAATTGTTGAAAGAAAGAAATAAGTATTACTTTTTTTAGGAAATAACACAATCATAGTGTTTATTCCTAAAAAAAGTAATTTAAAGACAACTCAAGTCTGTAAAGTACATTCAAAAAAATGGAAATGAGAAATTAATGAACTTTGAAATTCCCAGGGAAAATTATTTGATTTTGAGGTTCTTAAGTCTATAAACAGAAGAAGCAGGAGGCAGCTATTCAAGATGACAAAACAATGGTTGTGAAAATACTGAGGATGGAACTGAAGAAGTAAGTTCCAAAACCTAAGGAGAATATGAGGTGAGATGATAAAATTTTACTTAAATAAAATAAGTTCCTGGGTTCAAACCCCAGTCTGAGCATATATTTTTCTCTTCAAATATAAGTTATTGATTGTTTGTATTAAGGTGTCACTTTAGGAGAAAAATTGCAGAAGAGTTCGGAATTTCTGAATCAACAGTTTCAGAAATTAGCAACAATATTAAAAGTATGGGAACAAAAGATAAATTGTTTCCAAAACTATTAACAATGAACTAAATGACAAACTGTTTGAACTTTTTCCATCATATCAAAATTAAAAGATTCCAGTAAATGGACCAGTTCTTCAAGTAAAGCAAAAGAGATCACATTTTCTGCCAGTAATGGATGTTTAGATTGTTTTTGCAGATGCAACAATATAACTTTTTCAATTTTTGACGTTGTATTTAAATTTTAATACTTTCCAATAATGGACAATTTTATTTTGGAAAGAAAAATTAATGTTTGAACCCTGGACCTCTGGTTCTATGCATCGGTATGCAGTCCATTACACCATTCTAGATATGATGCAAACATTTACTTTTCATTCCTCATATACAATTCTCTAATTTCCGAAGGCAGATAGCGCTACCAATAGCCTACGGATAGCTTCTATTCAAGAAGTATTTTTAATGAGAATTTTACACTATTTTTTGGGGTTTGAGTCCTGATTCAAGCATTAATTTTTCTTTTTAAAATAATACTATCCAGTATTGGAAAATATTAAAATTTAAATATAACATCAAAATATTTTTATTGCTTAAAGAGGTATGTTACAAAACATTATAACGTAATGTATTATAAGAGAAAAATTTGCACTCAACCGAAATTTGAATCACGTATCTATACTTTATACATCGATACACTACCAATAAATGTTTACATTTGATCAATAACTGATAGGAAGTTATACTATTAAAACTAACTTACTCACTGGCACTATTGTATTCGTAGGCACGCATACATAAGATCTCCATACATTCCTATCCTGAGCTAATGTTTTCCAATCATCCCCTGTATAATTTACTTCCTCAAATCATGGTTAATGTTATTCTCCCTCTTCATTCTTTGCCTGCCTACTGGGAACTTTCCCTCTGGTTTATCTGCAAGGAGTTTTCATTCCCAATTCGTGCCACATCTCCTGCACATTGCATTCTACGAGACTTAAGTGTTCTTATTATGGTTTCCCTTAAAAATCATGTAGCTCACCTTACGCAGACGTCTCTATTTGCCTATCTGTTCTTCTTTTTGGTCAAAAAATTTTCCCAAGAACTTTATTCTCAAATACTTGTAATATTTTCTCCTCCCTTAAAGTAAATGTCCACGTTTCGCATGCTTGTAATATAATCTGGGAGAATAACATTTTTATATATTTTCAATTTAATGTTTTCTGAGAGAAGTAGGAATGACAGGAGTACCTGTAATGCATAAAATAATTATACGTGTCCACTAATATAGTATCATGCTTTAAACTACTACTATGTCACTTTGGATAATCGTATCTAAATGAAATTGGTGACAATCAAAAGAGAAACTCAAAAAGTTTTGTGCATGTTAACAATGGAGAATAATGGACAACAATACAGAAACTAAACTAAATTTAATCATGTTTTTTGTGGTCGATGTGGGTTCATTGTTAGATATTTAGCAGACAGTGATGTCTGCAGTATCACTCGTGAGGGCCACATGCAATGTCTATGAGGTATAGCAAAAACTTTTTTGAGTTTCTCTTTTGATTGTCACCAATTTCATGTAGATATGATTATCCAAAGCGACGTAGTAGTAGTTTAAAGTATGATACTATATTTGTGTATACTTACTTACTCACTGGCACTATCGAACCCATAGGTTCATGGCCACGCGGACATAAGCTCTCCATACATCCCTATCCTGGGCCAATGCTTTCCAATCATTCCCTGTATAATCTACTTCCCTCAAATCATAGTTAATGTTGTTCTCCCACCTCATTCTTGGTCTACCAACTAGGCGTTTTCCTTCTGGCTTTCCTACAAGAAGTTTCCATGCACGTCTTTCATTCCCCATACGTGCAACATGTTCCCATTGCAGTCTACGAGAGTTAACTGTTCTTATTATATCTGGCTTCCTATAAAGACCATGTAGTTCATTGTTATGTAGTATTGTCCATTCACCTGTCTGTTCATCTCTCTTTGGTCCAAAAATTTTCCTAAGAACTTTATTCTCAAATACTCGTAATCTCCTTTCCTCTCTTAAAGTAAGAGTCCATGTTTCGCACCCATATAATATAACTGGTAGAATAATAGTTTTATATATTTTCAGCTTAACGTTTTTTGAAAGGAGTTGGGACATCAAAAGTCTCTGCAATGCATAATAGCATGCATTTCCAGAATTGAGCCTATGTTTAATTTCTTTGTGCATCTCATTCCTATTTGTGATTATTGTTCCTAGGTATTTAAATTCAGTCACTTCCTCAAAATTTCCCTCATATTTGTGTATAATATATAATTTCTTTGTGCATCTCATTCATGTTTGTAAATATTGTTCTTAGATAAACTTATACTATTATGTAATTAATGTATTCAAGAGAGTGAATCAGAAATATACACCTCACCTGATACTAAATTTTCTCCCTGGACATGTTCCAAAATCCATTGTTTCCATTCTCAACTAGATTCTGACTTGTGTTAGCCTTAAGAAGTATGTAGATTATTTCCATCTGTTGTGAGTAGACCAATCTCAGGATGAAATCCTTTTCTCTGGGAAGAAAGAATTGCATTCAGTTGATGTCACTGTTTTGAGTTCAGGAACTGGTATAATTAATGAAGATGCCAAATAAAACTCCACGGGACGACAGGCCTAGAAGGCCCTTGGCCTACCAGCCGACTGCTGGGCTTACGTCCACATGTGTTAATCATAAAGGTGGACGATCGTCCAGCCAGTACAGGGGTGACGTGTGGTCAGCATATCGGGTCAACCATCCGTTATAGCTAGTTTTCTCAACCTGGAGCTACCCAAATTTCTCACGATGCTGGGAGGGCACAGGTCCCACATTAGCCGAAATTTCATGAGAAAATTTGTGGACTCAAACTAGCGCAAGCCCTATAGCTCTGTGCCAAGACACCATGCCTTAAACCACTCGGCTACGAAGCAGGGTATTGTTAAGAAAATTGAAATTAAATTTAAATGTTTACTTTGTACTAACCATATTACTACCTGTAATGTTTTTTGCTTGCCAGTGATAGTAACCAATTCAATTTGCCTTGGATGTTTTAAGTTACCTTAGAACAGATTATTTTATTTTATTGTGGTAATTCATTTTACATATCTAACTCACTGACACTATCGAATCCGGTCTTCATCCCTATCCACGCTAACAATTTCCAGTCATTCCATGTATACTTCAACTCTCTCAAATCATGATTAATATTATTCTCCTACCTCATTCTTAGCCTACATACTGGTGTTTTCCTACGAAAGTTTCATATCCTATTTTTTTCCCATGTCCTGCCCATAACAATCTATGAAGATTCATTTCATATAAAGATTATGGCAACTTTATCTCTCACAAATATATACAAAATGCAATTATGATGTTTTTTTTTACAGGAAATGTTTGTTATTTTTAAAATTCCCGGTCAATTACTGTATATTTGGATGCTAACGCCATCGCACTACAATCTTGTAACTTCACTGCATAATCTACGGTAGTTCAATTGAATATGCTGGACAACATACAAAAAAAAAAAAATTGACGGTGAAATCGTATATCTGGGATTTAATCAGAATAATTACTTTTGGATATGAGCTTTTTTTTAATTCATTACTTATCCGTGATAGAGATGCTTTTTTTTTCGCCCGAAATAAACATCGCCTTTATCAACCATGGTAAAAGAAGATCCTCTACCGAATCATTTATCCCTAACCTGTGCCTTAACCATGTAAACCAGCATGAAATATAATAATTCGTTTCAGAATTAAAACTTCGTCCAAGATTCTACATACAGCTAATACCCGACGTTCGCTGCCACGCCTATATAAAGTAAATATTAAGTATTAAAGATGAACGAAATTAAATGGATGAGATGAGTATGGAGAAATTGTGACAGGTGAAAGCGGGAGAAAAACCTGCCCAAGCTCTGTTTCGTCCACCACGAAACCCACGTGGAATGGCCGAGACTCGTTCTCGAGACCCCAGCGGTGAGAGGTGAGCCACGGACCCGCCTAAATATTAAGGATTAATTAAATTATATGGTATATAGTGTGATGAACCAAAGATGGCGCTGGCGTTCGCTAGGGTCAATTTTTAATTCTAGACTTCAGGTAAACCTCAACTTCTAATGGTCGGACTTCGCTAATTTTTTGATAAATGCCTACCTCGATTTAGTTTATGAGGATTTACACAGTTTCGTTGTGAAACATCAAAAATTGCGACCGCTAGAGCGATTTTTGCATTTTCATTACACGTGAACTCCAACACCTAATGATTTTAGAACATAGATAGCAACTAAACACTCTCTGTACGCGAAAACCCGTACGTACAAATTTTATTAAAGTCAATCGACCGACTTCTTTTAGAGCTTTACGAGCACAAACAAACACAAGGTGAATTTTTTATATATGAACATATTCGAGGTAGAAGCGTAGATACACGAATGACCATTATTTATACATTTTAGGTTTCAAAATTTTTCACTTTTGAAAATAAGGGTGATTAGATCTTGAGAGGCGAAAATAAGGATGCACAATACATTAAACAAGCCTAAATATTTTCAATGCAGCTAAGTGCATTATTATTATTATTATTATTATTATTATTATTATTATTATTATTATTATTATTATTATTGTTATTATTATTATTGTTATTATTATTATTATTGTTATTATTATTGTTATTATTATTGTTATTATTATTATTATTGTTATTATTATTATTATTATTATTATTATTATTGTTATTATTATTATTATCATCATCATCATTATTATTATTAATACAGAGCCAGTTCTATCAGATGTAGAGTTTGAGAATCATATTTGAGAAGCCATGTATTCAAATCTCGGAAGAGTGTCTCCTAGTTTTCTTCAGTGAAGATAAATGTTGGATTGGAATTTCTATACCATGACAAATTTAATCGGATCAACAAATTACATTAAAATTAAATCAGTTAATGTCTAAAAAACAAATAACAAACGTAATATAAATATTCACTGCACTGGATACTAAACACGATATAACCCAGACGTTTAATCGTCTCAAAAGAAATCTGAAATTTAAACTAATTTATAACTATCAACGCAGAAGATTAAACATTGATTTCGAAAGGCCTCCATTTTAGAACAACTTGAAGAAGTTTAATAACTTAGTTGAGGACGACTGACTTACCAGGTAAAAAACGTATATAATTAACATCCTAATTTTTAACTATCCTAAAATGGGGCTGTTTTGTGTTCAGAAGTCATCCCCATTTTACAATACATTTTTAAAAGTCTAAATCCTTATTAAGGAATATGTTTCTTAAATAAAAATATACTGTACATTAATTCCAATTATTATTTTATCTGACACGCGGAACAAAAACCAGATTGTATAAAACACTAATTAAACCAGTGCTAACTAACGGGAGTGAAACCTGGATTCTCACTGAGCGTGACAAATCTCGATTGGCTGTTTTTTTAAAAGAAAGGTAAGTAAAGTAAAGTATTCCCACTACAGGCCTCAGGAGGCCCGTGGGGTAGTGGGAGGTTAAGGCTCCCACTTTTCTTGACAATCGGCACTTGATGTCAGCCGGATTGTAAGCCCTGCGTGACGGCCGCCTTTACCCCCAGAACAAGCGTCTGGTACTCATTTCCGTTAGAGGCTGAGTCGACCCCAGGGCCATAGTGCCGCCAGAAGGTTTGGGTCAGTTTAAAAATCCTGACCCCACCGGGACTTGAACCCTCGACCTTCCGGCTTGTAGTGCAGTGCCTTAACCACTACGCTACGGCGTGTACTCGGGATATATAGACCTATTAAGGAAAATGGAGAGTTGCGAACGAGTTGTATAAATCATCAGATATCATTACAGATATTAAAATAAACAGACTAAGATGAATTACGCAGAGGATGGCTAAAAATGAAGTAGTTAGAAGAATTATAGATGATAAGCCAGAAGGAAGACGAAGAACCAGAAGACCGATTTTGAATTAGATGGATGGAGTACGAAAAATTCTTCATCATCGTAATTTTCAACATAATCCGGTCTTCCCGTGATTTTACTGAGTTCTAGAGTGTTGAGAAACATATTATAAAACACTTCGTCATTACAATCGAAATCGATCAATAAATTTCCAGCAGTGTTTTCATCGGCCATCTTTAACACGAGTATTTCTCAATATCAGGCTTCGAATGACCGTAAAGAATTTACTTTTGACTACACTCCTGGTAAGGTGTTATACTGTCGTGGTACAACAGAACTTCGGATTCTTCTTCCTTTCCAGGATTGGTCAATGCGACCTGTTCCGGTCTCAAGTCCATCGTTTCCTTGGCCGTCCCAAAGATCTTTTTCCATGTGGTTTGTAGGTGTTGATCTTTTCGGGTAATCTTGTATTGTCCATTTTGTCTAAATGTTCTTTCCGTTGGTATTTGTGCTCTTCTAGTTTATCGACTATTGAAAATATATCCAGTTCATTTCTTATTGATTCATTATATAGTCTATCCATGCGTGTACGTCCTTTCACGCATCTTAAAAATTTAATTTCAGCGGCTTTAATGTGTGAAATATCTTTTTTTGTTAGTACCCAAGATTCAGATCCATATGAAAGAACAGGAACAGCCATAATTTTATAAAATCTGAGATGAGTTTCTCTTCGAGTCTTTCGGAGGATTCTTCTTATGGTGCCACACATCATTTGATATCGGTTTAATTTATTATGTATATCCCATTCGTAGCTATATGTTATATCTGAACCAAGATAGTTAAAGTGTGCTATCTGTTCTATTATTTCATTATTGATCAGTATTTTTGTTCTGACTGGCGCTTTTCCCTCAAAAGCCATAATTTTAGTTTTTGAAGTTGAGACTTTGAGATTATAATGGAGTCCTAATTGATTCAACAAGTAAATGGCTCTTTGTAAATCATCCTCTGACTTCTGTATAATTACCATATCGTCTGCATGCATTAAAATATTCATATACATTTCCTTATTAATTTGTATTCCTATTGGACTTGATTTTTTCCATATTCGTATAACCTCGCCAAAATATATATAAAACAATGTAGGTGATAATGTACACCCTTGTCAAACTCCTTGATTTATTAAAATTTCTTCTCTGGAATAATTACCTAAATTAAGGATAATTTTCATGCCATTATAAAGACTTTTTATTCCTTCTATGAGTTGAGCCGGGTACCCTCTTGCCTTCATTATTTCCCACAATGTTCTTCTTATCACCTTATCAAAGGCTTTTTCAAGATCAACGAAAGCTAAATATGTGGGCTGAATACTTAAAATAGCACATTTTCTGAACTTACACGGAGTTGGTACAACCGGTCCTAAAGAATGTCAAATCTTTAAAACTCAAGAGTTGGTGGATGGTTGCCAAAGATAGAGAACCTGGAGAAAAATTCTGAAGGAAGTCTTGACCCACCCAGAGTTGTTGTGCTGAAGAAGAAGAAGAAGTAAAAAGGTAAAAGGTAAAGGGATCCCACTACAGGCCTCAGGAGGCCCTTGGGGTAGTAGGAGGTTAAGGCTCCCACTTTTTCTAGACAATCGGCACTTGATGTCAGCCGGGTTGTCAGCCCTGCGTGACGGCCGCCTTTACCCCAGAACAAGCGTCTGGTACTCATTTCAGTTAGAGGCTGAGTCGACCCCAGGGCCATAGTGCCGCCAGAAGGTTTGGGTCAGTTTAAAAATCCTGACCCTACCGGGACTCGAACCCTCGACCTTCCGGCTTGTAGCGCAGTGCCTTAACCACTACGCTACGGCGTGCCCCCAGAAGAAGAAGTAGGAGAAGATTATTATTATTATTATTATTTTATTTACATGTTATAAGAATTGAAAGAACAATTACCGTAAAATTATTTTTAAATATTAGAAATATGTATCTTTAGAGGAGTTCATATGTTAAGAAAAACAGATATAACGGCTGAGATACTCGACATGCTGACTACATGTCATTCCCTTTAATAACTAGATGATCATCCACCTCTGTAAATGACAAATGGATGTGAGGCCAGCTGCCTACAGGTACGCCAAGGGCTTTCTAGGCGTTGGAAACATATAACTAACTCACTGGCACTATCGAACGTAGGTTCATGACCGCAAGGACATAAGCTCTCCATACATCTATCCTAAGCTAATGTTTTCCAATCAAGCCTTGTATAATTTTCTCTCAAATCATTGTTAATGTTACTCTCCCACCTCATTCTTGGTCTACCAGCTGGGCGTTTGACTCTAGTTTTCCTACAAGAAGCGCCCTTGCTCCTCTTTCTTTCCCCATTCGTGCAACATGTCCTGCCCATCGCAGTCTACGATACCGAACTGTTCTTAGTATATCTGGCTTCCTATAAAGATCATGTAGCTCACTGTTTTGTAGTTTTCTTCATTCACCTGTCTGTTCATCTCTCTTTGGTCCAAAAATTTTCCTAACAACTTTATTCTCAAATACTCGTAATCTCCTTTCCTCCCTTAAAGTAAGAGTCCATGTTTTGCACCCATATAATATAACTGGGAGAATAATAAATTTATCTTCAATTTAACGTTTTTTTAAAGAAATTGGGACGAGAAGAGTCCATGTAATGCATAATAGCACGCATTTCCAGAATTGGGCCTATGTTTAATTTCTTTGTGCATCTCATTCGTATTTTGTAATATTATTGTTCCTAGGTATTTGAATTCAGCCACTTTTTTAAATTTCCCTCATTTGTCATTAAATGTCCAGTTCCATTATATGAAGTATTTCTATGTGTGAAGATATATTTTGTTTTATTAATGTTCACTTCCAGACCCAATTTCTTAGCGTTACTCAATAGAATATTCGTGTTGGTCTTTAGTAATCTCTTCGCTATAGCCCAATAGTACTAATAAGCGACAAAAATAGTCTACTATGGCAAACAGTGATAGATAGCTATTTCATGGGAATAAAATAACCACTACTCTACTGAATCAGGGTGTTCCTGAGGTTAAAAAGAAAATACATATATCAAAGTCATTTGTTTCATGAAAAAGTACTGGAACACAGATTATTTCGTTAAAAAATTATACGTTACTAATTAATACCCGGAGTGCGCTGTTAAGCCTAAATAAATGAAAATTAATGTGTTTTACGTATGTTTAGTTGAATAAGTAACAGGAAAAAATTATACCGTAACTATTTTTAGACACCCCGTGCTGATTACCCATCGTTACCCGGGAATCTCCATTCATCCCGATCTTCTTGACATAAACGAGCTGAAAGGCGAAAATTAATGTTTTTATGTTTAGTTGAATAAGTGAGAGGAAAAATTTATACCGTAATTATTTTTAGATGCCCGGTGATGATTACCAGCGTTGGTCGGGACTCTACTTATTTCGATCTTCTTGACATAAATGAGTTGAAAGGCGAAAATTAATGTGTTTTTATGTTTGGTTGAATAAGTAAGAAGGAAGAATTTATATCGCAAGTCCAGCGCCGTAGCCGAGCGGTTAAGGTAGGAAACCTTGGCGCAGAGCTACGAGACTTGCGCTGGTTCGAGTCTCCATGGGGGAAGAAATTTTCTCATGGTATTTCGGCCAGTATGGGACCGGTGCCCACCCAGCATCGTGAGGCAATTGGGTAGCTACAATAAGTAGCGGCTCCAGGTTGAGGAACCAGCTATAACGGCTGGGGGACTCGACATGCTAACCACATGTCACCCCTACACTGGCTGTTGATCATCTACCTCTGTGATTGACACATGTGGATGTGAAGGGCCAGCAGCCGGCTGGTAAAAGGGCAAGTGGAAAGACCCTCAATCGGAATTATTTTTAGATACCCCGTACTGATTACCGAGCGTTGCCCGGGAATCTACTTATCCCGATCATTTTGGCATAAAATGAGCTGAGGACGACTGACTTACCAGGTACCAATTTTATAATTAATATCTTATAAATGAGCTGAAAGACAAAATTCGTTATTTGTGAGTTATTCGTAAAAGAATATCCGCCGTGCGCTGCTACGCTTGCCCGGGAATCTTCTTGGCATCAATGAAAGACAAAAATTGTTATTGTGAGTTATCCGTTAAAGATAAACATGTTGCGCCGCGGACTTTTTTTTTATATTCAATTCTGTGTACATTCATTTTGTGTATTTGTTAGGCTATGCATTAGGTAGCATAAGCCATATAAACGTCCATAAAGTTACTTTTTTCACGTTTTTCACTACAAAGGGTGATTTTTAAGGGTGTAGGAAATGAGTATCACGACTTTATTATAGCCTATGTTCATCCCCCTCCTGAACATTTTGCAAAGAGTCCCATCACAATTGAATGAACGGTATGGCAGCGCATAAAATACGAACAAACTAACATTCATTTTTATATATTAGATACTGTTTAAATTCTAGCCATCCATTCCCAATATTGGTTGCTATTGGAATACACGCAACTAATAATTGTAAACATATTTCTATCTGTTTTTACTGCAAAGTAGTGTCATTTACCTTTTTCTGGTTCACGTAACCCTGGATATCGATCCAATGCGGCAAATGTACTATATATACCAAGGCTCATTCGACTGAACACAACCCCAACTAACGACTGGCATAGAGTCTTACAAAAAATTGTCCAACATGCACTATAAACATCATAATCCGTCACGAATTAGGCCTTTGTAGACCTGTTTCGGTCCCATCTAGCAGTATTTTAAGAGGTCTTCCTGGTCGACGATATCCTTTGGGTTTACTTGTATATCATCAATTTTGGGATTCTAGAATGGTCTTGCCAGTTTAATTTATAATAATAACGACAAGAATTAATCGTCATCTCAATCAAAAAAATAACTTATTCAAGTCGATGTTTCAATCTCCTTGTGTGAAATCATTTTCAAGACATAAACTATGTATTATAAACAACCATGTCAAATGTCTTGAAAATGATCTCACACAAGGAGATTGAAACATCGACTTGAATAAATTAATTTTTTGGCCGAGATAATGATTAATTCTTGTTGTTGTTATTATTAACTACTCTCAGTGAATAATATTTGTGCAAACATGTTAAATAGTTTAATTTATATCTGTTGTGTTTTTCTTCTACTGATTTTACTTCTAACTGTTCTAAAATTTCTTCATTCTTTTTTCGATCTAAAAGAGTGTATTCTGCTGTCTTTCTGAGAAATTTCATTTTCGTTGTTTTGATTCTCCTCCTGTCTCTTTTTCTTAATGTCCAAATCTCACTTCCATAAGGAAGGGTAATGCTAAAGTGTTTTTTTTGTGAATGTTTGTACTAATTTAGCTTTTAATGTATTACACAGCTCTAGAAAAAAAATGTTTTTTGTTGCCCTGGATATCTCTGCGAATGTCTATGTTTTCAAGTCAGTTTACGAATATATTCATGAAAGTGCTGAATGTGCTCTAAAAATTGTAAAAGAAAATCTTATAAAAGGCATTTCACTGAAGTATAACATGGGTTTTCGACATTTTTCTTTCATTTACGTCGGTATATCTAATTTAAAAAAACAACTTACATTATAAATATATCTGCTTTTTTTTTTCATATTTTCCGATTTTTATAGCGTAAAATGAAAATAAAGAGCAAATCTTCCAAAATCATTGATAGTTTCATGAATTATGAGCATAAATATATCCGAAATTAATCTTATATTAAGGACAACAAAACCACTGTTGACCAGTGTTACTTAATATTCCACATACAATGAAAATAAGGAAAATATCCGGCAAGCAGACACTCCGTAAACTAAACGAATTCCTTAGAAAGTCGAATATATGGGCCGATTTTGCTGGTTTACAGATATATATATATATATATATATATATATCAAATAGGTATTAAAGATACATTTCGAAAAAAACTAAGTATATGATAATAGGAGATAAATCAGAAGATCTGATTTTAGAAGACATAATGGGAAAATAAAAAAAATGTGACGAATATATATATCGTATACATTATAGAAAATAAAATATTACAGTGGTATGGCCATGTCAAAAGAATGCCAGAGCAAAGATTGCCTAAAATGGTTATAGAATGGATCCCAATAGAAATGAGGAAGAGAGGAAGACCGAAGAAAACTTGGATAGAAGGGGTACAAGCAGCTATGAAAATTAGAGGATTGGAGGAAGATCAATGGATGGACAGAGAGGAATGGCGTTTGGTTTCCGGAAGACGGCGGCAACTGCCATGATACCGGATGATGATGATGATGATGATGATGATGATGATGAAATATATATATATATATATATATATATATATATTTGGGGACAAAAATTAGTGCTAATGGAAGCCATGATGCTGAAATTAATGAGAGGATAAATAATGGCAAATGTGCAATATCAAAATTAAGTGATGTTTTATGGGTTCATAATACAAATATCTAAAACAAAAGCAAATATTTTAAATACAATAATGAGGAGTACAATGACATACGGTGCAGAAACATGGGAATTAAAATCTAGAACAATAAGTAAATTAAATTATGAAGAAATGGATTTTTGTAGGCGTTCACCTGGATTTTCTAGAAGAGATAAAATAAGAAACAGCGTAATTAAACAAAAGATGAATGTTCAAGGATACCAAAGGACCGATAAAAAGAAAAACGAAGATATAAGAACAGAACTTAATATATTTAATCTCTGTGAAAGAATAACATATGACCAAAATGCTTATCTTCAGCACGTATTACGCATGAATGAATAGCGCATACCAAGAAGAATGTATACTTATAAACCAAATGGGAGAAGAACGTTGGGAAGACCATTGAAGAGATGGAAGGACCAATTCGACCTATAATGAGATCGGAACAGGCCATTGGGCCTAATCCTTGTTGTTGATGATGATGATGAATGTTCAAACTTCAATTGTGGATTTCTTTAAAAAACAAGCAATTAAAATGGTATAGTCATGTAAAAAGAATGAAAAAATACAGATTCACAAGAAGAATACTAGAATGGGTGTCACATGGAGAAGACGAAGAGGACGGCCAAAAATAGCATGGATTGATGGTGTTTTGAGCAGCGTGAAGGAAAAAGGATTGGACGATGGAGATTGGAATGATAGAGAGATGTGGAGGAGAGTGACAGTAGAATGGTACGTCAGTGGCAACAGTTTTTTTTATAAACCTTATTCGTGTACAGAACTAGTTAATCCAGATTTTATACAATTAGCTAATGCTTATAACATAAAAGCAAATAAAGTAAGTAAAAGACGATAATTAGAAAAATCAGTAAAAAAAGCATTAAATCATGACAGGGCTTTTTTATTAGAAGTTATTACAGAAAAAGAAGACAATGTTTTGGACGCAGGAAGATGTTGTGAAGCATTGTGAAACCTGATAAGTAAATAAATATAAATATATATATATATATATATATATATATATTTCATAATATGTATCCAATTTCGTTGCGAGGAAAAAATAAATTACGGCTGCTAGAGAAATTTTATGGCATGAATGAAGGATGAAAGAGGTGCTTGTGGAAGCATCTTGTAGGAAAAACAGATGGAAAACGCCCAATTGGTAGACCAAGAATGAGGTGGGATAATAACATTAACCATGATTTGAGGGAAGTAGATTATACAGGGGATCATTGGGAAACACTAGCTCAGAATAGGGATGTGTGGAGAACTTATGTCCGCGCGGCCATGAACCTATGGGTTCGATAGAGCCAGTGAGTTAGTTAGAGAAATTTAAAAAAAAATTGTTTGAGACAAACCTCCATTCCCCTTTTAAAATGTGCATAAAATGAACTGACTCATGTATGATATGAATTTTATTAGTATTAATGATATTCAAGTTAATAAAATTATTTCAAGATAAATAGTTTATTCAGAATAGTATTTTGTCCCTGTGAATTAGTGGTTAACATTCTCGCCTCTAATTCCGAGGTTCTTGAGTCCAAACCCGGCCGAGTCGATAGATTTTATAAAGCCATGGGTCCCGTTGTTTTAGAGTTACACACGTAAAAAAAAATCTCAAACCTTAAATAAGAGTCCAAATCAAAATGTATTGGTCATTTCACGGTACTATTTTAATTGCAACTAGCTGAGTGGTTTAAGGCAAGATACCTTGGCGCAGAGCTACGGGACTTGCGCTGGTTCGAATGGGGAAACAAAATTTTCTCATGGAATTTCGGCCAGTATGGGACCGATGCCCACCCAGCATCATGAGGCATTCGGTAGCTACAGTAAGTAGAGGCTCCAAGTTGAGAAATCCACTCTGTGATGTGATTAGTACATGTGGATGTATGGACAGTAGCCGGCTGGCAGGCCAAGGGCCTTCTACATAGGTCTGCCGCGCCATGGAGTTAAGTGTAATGACCTGAGCTGTTAAAAAGCGTCGTTAATAAACATGTATTATTACTACTACACTTCATTGTATACTATAGTTATTCCGTAAGTTTGAATACTTTCTCTAAAATATTTTCTCGACAATTTTAAGAATGTATCTGCGTTTCGAAGAAGTATTACCTTCTCTGCGTATGAAGCTGTTAAGAAATTTTTACTACATATGGTAGCGACCCCAATTCGAGGAGAAAGTAAACCGGTATATACTGTATTCCGGTCTTCACATTTCTAGTTCTCAATGGATCCTTGGGTAATGGTTACAATGGCAAAGCTGTTAAATATAAGTAGGTTGAAATCGCATGGTGGTTAGTGATTATTGTTTTCAAAGTAAAGCTTTAGATTTCCGATCAATCAAAAATGGGCGATGTGAATTATTCGATAGATTGTGTTCACAGATTTACCTACAAATTTCTGAAAAAAAAAATACACTTATTGTAGTTACCCTTCCAAATACTCCTTATATTGATGACATTCTAGGAGATCATTAATGTGGATTTAGAAGAAACAGGTCTACAACAGATCAGATTTTTAGTATAAGGCAGATTTTAGAAAATAAATGGGAATATAATGGTACTGTACATCAACTATACGTAGACTTCAAAAAGGCATATGATTCAATTAAGAGGGAGAAGTTATATAGTATCCTGCTGGAGTTCGGAATTCCTAAAAAGTTAATTAGACTTATACGAATGTGTCTAAATGGCACAAAGAGTAGAGTGCGTGTAGGAAAACAGTTTTCGGATACTTTTGAAATCCAGAATGGGTTGAAGCAAGGAGATGCACTATCTCCTCTACTATTTAATTTTGTACTAGAGCATGCCATCAAATCTTTAGAGGATGAAGAAGGTCTACAACTCAATGGTATTAATAAGCTGTTAGTTTATGCTGATGATGTAGTATTATTGGCCGATAGCGAGGAGATACTAAAGGACAACACGCACACACTATTGAGTAACACTAAGAAATTAGGACTGGAAGTAAATATCTTACTTACTTACTTATTCACTGGCACTATTGAACCCGTAGGTTCATGGCCGCGCGGACATAAGCTCTCCATACATCCCTATCCTGAGCTAATGCTTTCCAATCATTCCCTGTATAATCTACTTCCCTCAAATCATAGTTAATGTTGTTCTCCCACCTCATTCTTGGTCTACCAACAGGGCGTTTTCCTTCTGGCTTTCCTACAAGAAGTTTCCATGCACGTCTTTCATTCCCCATACGTGGAACATGTCCTGCCCATCGCAGTCTACGAGACTTAACTGTTCTTATTATATCTGGCTTCCTATAAAGACCATGTAGTTCATTGTTATGTAGTCTTCTCCATTCACCTGTCTGTTCATCTCTCTTTGGTCCAAAAATTTTCCTAAGAACTTTATTCTTAAATACTCGTAATCTCCTTTCCTCCCTTAAAGTAAGAGTCCATGTTTCGCACCCATATAATATAACTGGTAGAATAATAGTTATATATATTTTCAGCTTAACGTTTTTTGAAAGGAGTTGGGACATCAAAAGTCTCTGCAATGCATAATAGCATGCATTTCCAGAATTGAGCCTATGTTTAATTTCTTTGTGCATCTCATTCCTATTTGTGATTATTGTTCCTAGGTATTTGAATTCACCCACTTCCTCAAAATTTCCCTCATTTGTCATTTGCTGTCCATTTCCATTATATAATGAATTTCTACGTGTGGCCATATATTTAGTTGTATTAATATTTACTTCCGTAGGCAAACAGTTTTCAAACACTTTTGAAATCCAGAATGGGTTGAAGCAAGGAGATGCACTATCTCCTCTACTATTTAATTTTGTACTAGAGCATGCCATTAAATCTTTAGAGAACGAGGAAGGCTTACAACTGAATGGTATTAATAAGCTGTTAGTTTATGCTGATGATGTAGTACTACTGGCCGATAGCGAGGGGATACTAAAGGCCAACACGCACACACTATTGAGTAACACTGAGAAATTAGGACTGGAAGTAAATATCAGTAAAACTAAATATATGGTCACACGTAGAAATTCAGTATATAATGGAAATGGACAGCTAAGGTCAAATGAGGGAAATTTTGAGGAAGTGGCTGAATTCAAATACCTAGGAACAATAATCACAAATAGGAATGAGATGCACAAAGAATTTAAACATGGGCTCAATTCTGCAAATGCGTGCTATTATGCATTGCAGAGACTTTCGATGTCCCAACTCCTTTCAAAAAACGTTAAACTGAAAATATATAAAACTATGATTCTACCTGTTATGGGTGCAAAACATGGATTCTTACTTTAAGGGAGGAAAGGAGATTACAAGTATTTGAGAATAAAGTACTTAGGAAAATGTTTGGACCAAAGAGGGATGAACAGACAGGTGAATGGAGAAGACTACATAACAATAAACTACATGGTCTTTATAGGAAGCCAGATATAATAAGAACAGTTAAGTCTCGTAGACTGCGATGGGCAGGACATGTTGCACGTATGGGGAATGAAAGACTTGCATGGAAGCTTCTTGTAGGAAAGCCAGAGGGGAAACGCCCAGTTGGAAGACCAAGAATGAGGTGGGAGAATAACATTAACTATGATTTGAGGGAAGTAGATTATACAGGGGATTATTGGAAAACATTAGCTCAGGATAGGGATGTAAGGAGAGTGTGATTCCGCACGGCCATGAACCTACGGGTTCGATGGTGCCAGTGAGTTAGTTAGTTAGTTAGTGCTTCTTAGGTACCTTAAGGTATTTCCTAATTTTTGGCCGATGTATTTTTAATTTCGTATGCTGAAAACAAATGAAGAAATAAATATAATTATGAAAAACAGAAATATAATTAACTTCATTAAAGCACAAAGATCTAAGCTGGATTGGACACACAATTATATAGAATGGATGATGAAAGGATGGTAAAAAAAGATCTACAAATGGAAGTCATTAATTCCTAAATATATTGGATAACTCAAAAAAAAGATGGGAAGATGATGTTGTAAATGATATAAAATAAATTAAGATAAAAAAAATTGGAACAAATTTGTCCAGAATAGAAAAGTGCGGAAAACACCTTGGGAAGGCCGAAGCATCCTCTAATTGAAGCTGTAGCGCCATATTAAGAAAAAGAAGAAGAAGAAGAAGAAATGGGTATCTTAACACTTGCATCTGCGCTGCATTTAAGCTTTTCCACAACACCTTGAATATTAAAATCTTGAAGGCGGTATTTTATAGATGCCTAGTTTTGGTATTGAACTGTGATATGTCATTGACTGCCGCACTGTGCTTGATGGTACCGGACCCCGCACTTCCCACTTTTGCTACCCACAATAATGATTGCGTCAGTAGACATCGATTTCCATACAAGGTCTCATCCTGACTGAGTAGGCGGGAAGGACATAAAGCGAGTGACTCACTGGTTTATATAATACAAACACACATAGTATGACCATAAAAATAAATCAAGACTATTGACATCATTATTTCATGTAAGAATTTAAAGATACATCTCCAACAGTTTAGAAAAATCGCGTCTAGAATTATTTTTGTGGCACATTAATCCATAATCGTTAATTTCTCTTTTGATACGAAGATATATAATACAACTCATTCAAACCCTTGCAGGAATATATATGAAGGGCTTAGGGCAATAACATGATAAGCCACGTATTGTTCTTTCTGAGATATAAGAATTTTAATGTTTCAAAAAATTACTAACTGGGCAGTATTTTTGTTAATACACTGTGTATCTACGAGTTATAACTCATCACTGGCGCACTTACAAATGATTTTATTATATTTCGATACATTCATTTGCTATCATTGTAATAAATGACATTTCTTAACAGAATGTGGCTTATCATGTTACTGCCCTAAGCCCTTTATATTATTTAGTGTTCTACCCTAGGGCAGGTCCTTCAGTGCAATCTTGCAGCTTTGCTAGGGAATTATAGGTGTGGTAGCTTCCTGTTAATTTCCACATCGAGGGATGATGGCCAGATGATATTAGAGGACCTTCTGGGGGCCTCAAAGCTACCTGACATTTGTGTTACAGGTGAGGAAAAACCTCACCCAGGAAACTTGTCCCGACCGAGAATCGAACCTGGGCCCGCTGCGTGACAAGGCAGCACGCTACATCAAGACCACAGCGGTACACACACACACACACACACACACACACACACATACATATATATCCATAGTAATTCTGTCCGAAGGCAGGTCTTTCACTGCAATCATAGCATTTTCATGCTTATGCTTGCAGCTTTACTAGGGAATTGTAGGTGTGGTAGCTTCCCGTTGCTTTCCACACCGGTGAAGGATGGTGATGATGATAATGTTAGGATAATGATGATGGCCATATGATATCGGGGACCGTTTGGGCCTTAAAGTTTTCTTGACATTTCTTACAGGCGAGGGAAAACCCAGATAAAAACCTTATCCAGAAAAACTGCCCCGACCGGGGATCGAACCCGGGCCCGCTGCGTGACAAGGCAGCACGCTACCTCGAGACGAGGGGCCCAGGTAGTCGGGACAGGTTTTTTTTTTTTTTTTTGGGTTTTTCCTGAGTTAGCTCATTTGGCTTTGTTTTACAATGGACAAATGGACGAAAAAATGTTTATTAAAAAATAATTATTTAAATCCATTAATTGAAATTGAAACAAAAAAAACTGTAGTAATAAATGGTAGTAGGAAGTGGAAAGTGAAAAATCGATTCAAAGTGGCATTATCTACTGGGTGATGGAGAAATTCCGAATACATAATTGAAAACACGATAAAAAAACTGCATTAAGTACAACTATTGGTACTCATGAGACAATATATATATATATATATATATATATATATATTCATTAAACGGGCACCCTCCTTCTTGGCAAAGTTGTAGGTGAACCTATTTAACTAAATTATTTATTTTAAATTAATGAACTAATAAATAAATCTCACATAAAAGGACACATTTACTAGCAAGAATTGCTCCATAAGAGTAATACTATTTTCTAGACGTGAAAAACATATATTGAATGTCGTCAAATATTCGGGAGGCCTTTCGAAACATATGTTTAATCATTTGTACACGAAATCCTAACTAGCAACAGTTAGTACCATTCCATAAGCAGAAGATGAAACATACGTTTCGAAAGTCTTCCTGAATATTTGATAACATTCAATAGTTAAGGACGACTGAGATTTAAGATATCAATTTTATATTTTTAACTATACAAGTTAGATCTTCTACCGAAGTGGTGCGTAAATTGAAAATATTTTATCTATTGTACTGCAGAGCCGGAAAGTATTGTGGATGGTACTGGAACACATTACAAATATAACTTTTTTCAGAAATTTATTGTGAAACGTTTTCAAAAAGCAGTGGATAAAATAACATGGAGATTTGTAATCTTCGTAACACTTTGTTCCTTCTTTCATGATTTGTAAATTAATAAATATTTCGAAAAAGGAGATTTTTTACGGTCATCTTCTCAAAGTGAAATCTAACATATTAACCAAATAAATCTTCGACTTTTTCCATAACCGTAAAACAAAACCCAACTGGTTTAAACTAACTGAAAAATACCTAATCTAATATAGTTAAAGATTACAGAAAATTCACTAATCGGTCGAACAGCTAAATTAGTTATTCAAGATGAAAACATAAGGTACCAAGATAAACCTAAACAAAAATCCAAATCTCGGAAGAAGAGATCAGAAAGAATGAAAAAATACTGTGCTCTTAGAAAGGGATAACACACAGAGGAATGATTGATTCAACGTATCCTGGGAAAAAAAAAAAAAAAAAAAAAAACTCGAAAATGTTAGAAAATGAAATCTGTCACAAGAAACATATATTTCAGTTGAAAACGGTCCCCGAAATCATATGGTCATCGCAATCATCATCATTCATATTCATCTTAGATTAAGCTTAGGATTAGGGACTCTCCTGGCGCACCACTATCATCATCATCACCCATCATATCATCGGGGCAACGTAACCCCGCCTTCCAGGCGCCCCAACCTCAGAAGTGGGTTACAAGTACGCCATGCCAGGAGAGAAACCAGGAATGTCGAAAGACAACCTGGGGCAAAAAAATATATACAGGGCAAGTCAAAATGTTGTGCAGGTTTTCAGAAATTTATTATGTGAAATGTAATGAACATATAATATTGTGAGACATATTGTATGAAAGGTAAACTCTCAAAGTTTTTTTTTTAAATATTCACAGATGTTCTATGTGAGCGCCTTTTGTTACACGACAGATGTCAAGCCGATATTCAATCTCCTGCCAAACTTTCTGTAGCAGTCCGCGGTCGGTATCAGCAATTGCTGCTGTGATGCGGGCACGCAGTTCATGCAGTGTTGTTGGAGTGGTGGTACGTAAACATGATCCTTTACAAGACCCCACATGAAGAAATCACACGGGGTTAGATCTGGTGAACGAGGTGGCCAATGAATGAGTTGTTGATCACCCTGAGATGCACGGCCTATCCAGCGTTGTGGTAAAGCCGTATTCAAATGGTCTCGAACACTGCCATGGTAATGTGGAGGGGCACCATCCAACTGCAGAATGAAATCTGGACTATCCGCTTCAAGCTGCGGAAGGAGCCATTGTTGTAGCATATCAAGGAAAACATGTCCGTTCACAGTACGTTCATGAAAGAAAAAGGGCCCATAAACCTTTGCATGGGAAATGGCACAAAAGACATTCACTTTCGGAGAATCGCGTTGATGTTCCAGAGTTGCATGGGGGTTACCAGTTCCCCAAATCCTTACATTGTGTCTATTCACTTTTCCTGAAAGGTGGAAAGTCGCTTCATCACTGTAAACTACCCTCTCATGGAACTCATTCTCTTCCATTAATGCGAGAAAATCAACACAGAAGGACGCTCGCAAAGCATAATCGGCGGGTTTTAAGGCTTGAACCAGTTGCAAGTGGTAGGGTTTCATCTGTAAACGTTTCCGGAGAATCCGCCATACAGTTTTTTGTGGTAGTTGAAGTTCTGTCGCTCCCCGGTAGGTGGATTTCTGTGGACTCCGCACGAAGCATGTGCGAACGCGTTCGACTGTCTCTTCACTCGTCGACGGACGGCCAGTCGATTTTCGTTTACAGATACAGCCTGAATCCCTAAATTGTGTGTACCACTTACGAATGGATCTCCCATCCGGCGGGTCTTTATCGTATCTGGTACGGAAATGTCGTTGAACACTAACCACAGAGTTGTTTACATGGTAATCAAGCACACAGAAAGACTTCTGATCCCCAGTCAACGCCATTTTCCTTTACTGCTCTGCTGTTGACATCTTGCGGGTGAACGCGGAACTTTAGAAGTGGACAACTAAACTTTGAGAGTTTACCTTTCATACAATATGTCTCACGATATTATATGTTCATTACATTTCACATAATAAATTTCTGAAAACCTGCACAACATTTTGACTTGCCCTGTATATATATTTCAGCTGAAGCGACGTATTCTTTGATGCGTAACGGTTGTTAAGTGGAAACTTCCACTTTGCATGAATGTCTACTCATCATACTCTTTTTACTTGCGTTTCTTTATCGTATGTAAATCGTGGCTTTTAAACTTTGTTTTACATACTAACGGGTCAATACTTTTAAAATTCATAACATACTAACAGGTGTTAAGCTAGACATGGTAGTAGGCATATCAAGTTCAGGTTACATCCTCCCATTTCCTCTCTCCTCTCCTTAAAAAAGAAAAGTTTATATAATTAAAAAAAAAACAGACATGCATAATACATGGTGCAGCATAAGTTAGTTAACCGAAAATGAAAGTATATTATTTTCCGTACCTTACACATCTATAAAAAACTACTGAAATTGTTTAAAGTGACCTCCATTGTTGTTTAAGCATTTATGAAATCGTTTTAAAACTGATTTGCAAATGTTGTCACTAGAGACCGGATTATATGCAACATAATAAGCTCGAAATATGCATGTAAATATGCATTAAAATGCTTAAAATATATGCAATACCAAATAATAAAAAAACATAATTATTACTTTATTAGAAATGTTATTTCCAAATTAACATAATAATTAGTATTTTTATCACCTATTTATTAATATTATCATTTATTACTGATAAATGATAAATTATCAATCAATACCAGACAAAAGTATTGTTCACAAATTAAAATATACTAAGTTTAGCTACTATTGTAAACAGAAACGACCAGATACTGTTCCAAATGTTCGGTAGTAAGGTTGTGTCTTCGCCCGTTCAAAATATGTGTATAAACAAAAAAAAAAAAAAAAAAGAAAGGGCCATTCTACGCCAACTGAAGTAACTGGGCAGTATTTAAATTTGGGTGCTATTTTGGCACTTATTATTTCTGGCAAAAGCTCGCCCGTTCCATTTATAAAACTATTAATTTGACACAAAAGTTCAAAGCCTGGATTATCGTTCAAAATGTTTTCAAACTTTTCTCTAAGTTTGCCTAGGAATAACTCCGGCAATGAGTTCAGTTGACGGATTTTATCCATTAACTGAATAGATTCAATCAACGCCAAACCTTGAGTTTAAAACTTTTTAATAGTTGCAGGTGTATGGAAAAATGAGTGCTAATCACAGCTATGTTTTTTTTTTAAATACTGGAATCGTTAAATGCTTCCTTGCATTGACAAATTGCCAAAGCCTTTGCACTTTCGAAATCGTTTACTACACCTTTGATGACCTCGAAATGTTCAATGTAAAACAACACAGCTTCGACCTACGTACCCCAACGAGTTACCAATGGTTCGGGAGGTAAAGGCACATTTTGGTAGTTTTTCTCTGTAGGCTTGTTGCGAGAAGATGCCTTAAGAAACATTTTCTTTGTTGATGAAATCATTTTATTTACATTCCCAAACGTGGATCGTACTTCTTCAGCGAGGCGATGTACTCCATGAGTAAGGCACGTCACATGAATCAAATTAGGATGAAATACTTGGACGTCCTGCCTTGATCATGTAGGGAGCAGCATCTGAGAGAAACACGAACACCCTTTCATCTGCAGAAGATTCTGGAAATATTTTTTTTAATGCCCTCATTCACAAATCTGGCGATCGTAGAATAGTTTGTCTTTTCAAGTTCTTTGCAGGCCACCAAATAGGAAGAGGAAGGGCTCTTGTTTGAATGCAATGTAACGGCCACAAGCATCGGTAGTTTCGTCAACTGAAATCCAAATAATGTTGTCCTTGAGTTCATTGCATATTTCTTCCAGAACATGTAGGTAAATTGTCGGTATGAAATTTTTGCGTAATGTTGATTCATCAGATATATTTTGATTTAAGTAATATTTGCGCAAAAAACCTTTGAGGGCAACGAATGCTTCACATAGATCCATGTAAAGCGATATTTTTCGTTGTTTTTGGAAGTTAAATCACTGCTACTCTTACTTACGCTGTTAAAAGTTGTTGTCATGGGCTTTGTTTTTGTATATCTTCGATACGAAGATTTGTTTTGACATGCTGGTCTATCTGAAACTTCTTTGTGCACGATTTTTTTTCGCAAACTCATCATCATCATCCGGTAACATGGCAGCTGCCGCCGTCTTCCGGAAACCAAACGCCATTCTTCTCTGTCCATCCATTGATCTTCCTCCATTCCTCTGATATTCATAGCTGCTTGTACTCCTTCTATCCAAGTTTTCTTCGGTCTTCCTCCTTTCCATTGGGATCCATTCCATAACAATGTTAGCCAATCTTTGCTCTGGCATTCTTTTGACATGACCATACCATTGCAATCTTTTCTTTTCTATAATATCTATGATGTCCGGCTCCTCTTGTACATCCATAATTTCCCTTATTTCTTTATTTCGTATTCTATTCATTCTAGATTTTCCAGCTGATCTTCTTAAAACATCCATTTCTGTACTTAAAATTCTTTTCATTTCCCTGGTAGGAATTTGCCAGACTTCAGCATCATATGTTAAAATGCTCTGAATTATGGTTTGATATATTTGTAATTTTCTATGTTTTGTAATATTTTTGCTCCACCAAACAGAGTTTAAAGCATTTATTGCTTGTTTTGTTGGTGCGATTCTATTTTTAATTTCCACTGTGTTATCGCCTGAATGGTCTTATTTTGTTCCTAAATAAGTGCATTCAATACTAGGTTTTAATTCTTCTCCATTGTTGAAATTTATATTTTCCATTTATTCTCCTATACACAGGTATTTAGTTTTCTCAATGTTTATATAAAGTCCCCATTTTTCATATTCTTCTTTTAGTTTTTTAGCCTTCGCAAACTCGACAATATACAATATTGCCGTCATGTGTAAATGTTCCAGGATGGTCAGCTATCTACGAAACGACATTTATTTTTTTCGGGAGGCACTACACGTAAATTAAATGTAAACTGAAGGAATGAATGCGTGACTATCAATTTGCGATGTCCAACACGTGTGATATTACAGCGGAAGGGATCAAGTGGGATTTGGGCGGCAGGAACTTTGACAGACTCAGCGTGCCGCCGTTAACCATTTGGTTAGCGATCACACGAGGTTATAGGTCGCGGTCACTCGAGGTTATAGGTCGCGGTCACTCGAGGTTATAGGTCGCGGTCACTCAAATGCGGTGAGAAACGACATCGACCTTGAGCCCGCTCTTGTAGATTTTTAAAAATGTTGTAAGTATGGCGAAAATATGCATTGTCGCTAGTTTTTAGTTAAAATGTGCAATCACAGGCAAAAAAGGTATAAATATGCAAATGCATATAATCCGGTCTCTAGTTATCACACAATGTCCCATTATGATATAACTTGAAATCGTTTATACAGTGCGATCAGTATAGCACTGGACAGCAGATGCGGGGATTTCACTATATACTGCTGACGCACTCGCGGCGGGGAACGGACAGCGTAGGATCGCGGTGATACAACCACACACATCTTCGTAACTATTTTACAAATTGTTGTACTTACCAACTTTATTGAAGCAGGTGTTGGAACTGTTCACCTTCGTTATCCATACATCTTTGACACCACTTTATAAAATTTGTTGTACATATTATGGACTGTAGAACGTGACGGAATTTTTACACCCGGGAATCGTGTTTCAAAACGTCTTCGTACTTGGCTGGCAGACTGAGTTAACAAATATTGATCATAAATAAATACACGTTGTTCAATAGAAAAATTATTAGCCATTATACAGTTTACACTTTACACTCATACATGCGTGATTTACTTTACACTTATGTTTTGTAAGATACACATTTTAAAATTGAAATAACTTATACACATACCATTCAGTTTACATTATACACACGTCATTCAGTTCACAAGGAAAAGCGATCAAGCACCTTATCTACTCGAGGTACACTATCTGACTGTGAATGCGTGGGATGTACTCGTAAACTGCTGAGTCAGCGCACATTTCAAGTCCCGTGCCTGCATGTGTAAGCCTTCGTTATCGCACAGCACAAACCCCGCGTCTGCCGTCCATTACTATACTGATCTCACTGTAGTTACCAAATTACCTCATGCAATAGTGTTTGAGATTATATTCTGAATGTCCCGTATTCAGTCCCCATTTTCAACCAATCAGATTTCTTTCCTTGCAACCACGTCCAGTGGTTATTTGACTTATGCCGCACCCGGTATTTCCATTGCATATTCCTAGAACTCGAACGTGATACTCGATAACGTTTTGATTAGAGCATATGTTTGGAAATGATCATGCATTTATGCATTTAACTCCTGTTAGCTAACAGTAATAGCAGGCGGTCTCGGTATCCTAAAGTTGTAGGTTTGATTTCGGAAAGATTGATGATTTTTTTCGAATTAGAGAAATATGAGACGCAGTTTCCTTTGGGAGAGAAATTAACGCTGTCTTTTTTGTAAAATAATATCCTCAACTCGTGTACAACTCAGGGTCGGATCGAGGGATGGGATGAGATGAGATATAGAGATCTGTGAATGACAAGGGTGCCGGTCGACCACGCCTAACACACCATCACAGGGACAGATGGACGAAATGGATGAGATGAGTATGGAGAAATGGTGTAATGAAATTGTGGCAGGGGAAAACGGGAGAAAACCCCGAGAAAAACCTGCCCAAGCTCCGTTTCGTCCACCATGCGTCCCATATGAAGTGACCGAGACTCGATCTCGAGACCCCAGCGAAGAGAGGCGAGCATCTATTTAATACTACAGAAATATATGACACGTTAAAGAATATTTGCATACCCAAAGCAACGTCCTCTTCAAAATTTACAGATGTAGGAGTTTACATCCTAGCGTCGATATTAGTCTCGTACCAGAACAGGTAAACAAATCATCATTATCATCATCATTATCAGCGTGAACTGTCCTTTTAGTTTGCCCTCATAACAACCGTCCATTCACTTCGGTCAATGGCCTTATTTCTCCAATTTGTTATGCCAATCTTCCGTAGGTCCGCCTGTACGTCGTCCATCCATCGTAACGTACAAGCCATATCACATGAAAATAGCTCAACTTTTCTCCTTCAATTCAGCTTAGTGTTTGATATCATCCTGGGCAAACGTGTCTCGTTCATACTGCAAATATGGCCCCACCATTCGATACGTCTAACTTTAATAAACATAGCTATATCGTTATCTCTATATAGGTCAGGTAAATAAATAATTGTTAACATTTTTATCTCTATAAATGTATTCATCTACTTTTATTTCATGAAATATTTGCAGTATAGTCTATTAGGAAACGAATTTTTGCTATAATGAGCAATAAGAGTTGTTTATTCAATCAAACGAAAATAAGTTGTTTACAAATTTTATAAACTCAATCAATGTTTCTTGTAGGATCTAACAATAGTACCTAGATATTGTACACTTAACTCTGGAAACAAATTCTATACCATTTACATCATATTAATCTGTGTTGTAATCTTAACTTTTAGTGCATGAAAATCATTTACCTGAAATGATAGTCAAGCTGGTTGGATACCATATAAAATTAGAATATTTTAAAGAAAAGTACGCCGTAGCGTAGTGGTTAAGGCACTGACCTACAAGCCGGAGGGTCGAGGGTTCAAGTCCCATTGGGGGTCAGGATTTTTAAACTGACCCAAACTCTCTGGCGGCACTATGGTCCTGGGGTCGACTCAGCCTCTAACGGAAATGAGTACCAGGCGCTTGTTCTGGGGGTAAAGGCAGCCGTCACGCAGGGCTGACAACCCGGCTGACACAAAATGCCGATTGTCTAGAAAAAGTGGGAGCCTTAACCTCCAACTACCCCAAGGGCCTCCGGGCCTGTTGTGGGATCACTTTACTTTTTTACTAAGGAAAATATTAGGTCCAGTGCGCGAGAGTGGAAATTGGCGCATTAGATATAATGAGGGGTGTAAAGAAGATCGCCTCCTCGCGGTGCACCCTGGGTTATGCAAAATGATTTTCATACATGTGGTGATGAATCTTGTAAATATACGCTCCGGAGTAATAGTCCCATTTTATGCAATCGCCCTGATGAAGAAACAAGCTGATAAAGCGGCACAAATATCAGGGTATTTGAAAGATTTAATTTGGCGCAACAAACATATGTCAATAGAAAGCAAAACCCGCAAATACAAAACGATAATTCGACCAGTTGTCGTATATGGAGCAGAAACTAGGGCTGATACAACAAAAACTAAACAAATAATAAGCACATGCGAAATGAAAATCTTAAGAACTATTCAGGGGAAAACATTATTTGATAAATTACACAACACAGAAATTAGTGACAAATGCCGTATACAAGACATAACCAAATTTATTATAGATAGAGGAAAATATTGGAAGGGTCATATAGAAAGAATGGAAGAAAATCGGCTTGCAAAAAGAGCTAAAGAAGATAGACCAATGGACGGGAGAAGAACAAGAGGAAGACCAGCCAAGAGATGGATACGCAGTGAATGCATGTCCAATACGTCTTCCTCCGAGGAGTGATTTTGGAAATAAACAGGATGAAAATCCTACAAATTAAGTTTAAGAAGAAGAGGACCCTGATGAAGAAATGGAGGAAGGCCATCTGAACAACTGCATCGCTGTCAAACATGAAGATTCTAAGACCTCAAAGTATTGGAGAGCAAGACTGCTATTGACTTCAGTGTTAGATGCAGCACATTAGACAACAACAGAAATTATGATGAATTTATAGACCATTTATGGTGATATTTGATATCATTAGAACAATTTAAGATGACAAGAATTAAATGGCTTCCCTATAGGGAAGAGGAATAAGACATGTCGTAAAGTAACATTGACAACGATAAATGCAAGGTGTGTACCGGTGTGTACAAAAATGGAGAAGGAAAGTGGAGAATAGAGACGAATGGAGGCGTATTGTAGGGGCGGACAAGGTCTGCAACGGGCTGTAGAACCAATGATGATTTACTTACTTACTTACTCACTGGCACTATCGAACCCGTAGGTTCTCCATGCATCCCTATCCTGAGCCAATGCTTTCCAATCATTCCCTGTATAATCTAAGTAAAGTGATCCCACTACAGGCCTCAGGAGGCCCTTGGGGCAGTAGGAGGTTAAGGCTCCCGCTTTTTCTTGACAATCGGCACTTGATGTCAGCCGGGTTGTCAGCCCTGCGTGACGGCCGCCTTTACCCCTGAACAAGCGTCTGGTACTCATTTCAGTTAGAGGCTGAGTCGACCCCAGGGCCATAGTGCCGCCAGAAGGTTTGGGTTAGTTTAAAAATCCTGACCTCACCGGGACTCGAACCCTCGACCTTCCGGCTTGTAGCGCAGTGCCTGTATAATCTACTTCCCTCAAATCATAGTTAATGTTATTCTCCCACCTCATTCTTGGTCTACCAACTGGGCGTTTTCCCTCTGGCTTCCCTACAAGAAGCTTCCATGCAAGTCTTTAATTCCCCATACGTGCAACATGTCCTGCCCATCGCAGTCTACAATACTTAACTGTTCTTATTACATCTGGCTTCCTATAAAAACCATGTAGTTCATTGTTATGTAGTCTTCTCCATTCACCTGTCTGTTCATCTCTCTTTGGTCCAAAAATATTCTCAAATACTTGTAATCTCCTTTCCTCCCTTAAAGTAACAGTCCATGTTTCGCACCCATATAGTATAACTGGTAGAATAATAGTTTTATATATTTTCAGTTTAACGTTTTTTGAAAGGAGTTGGGACATCAAGGGTCTCTGCAATGCATAATAGCACGCATTTCCAGAATTGAGCCTATGTTTAATTTCTTTGTGCATCTCATTCCTATTTGTGATTATTGTTCCTAGGTATTTGAATTCAGCCACTTCCTCAAAATTTCCCTCATTTGTCATTAGCTGTCCATTTCCATTTGGGCTTTTTCCCTCTTGTTTCCATACAAGAAGCTTCCATGCCCCTCTTTCATTCCCCATTTGTTCTACATGTCCTACCCATCGCAAGTCTACGATAGTTCTTATTGTATCTAGTTTCATATAAAAATCATGTAGCTCACTGTTCTTCTTCATTCGCATGTCTGTTCATGTCTCTTTGCTCCAAAAATGTTCCTAAAAGCTTTATTCACGAAAACTCGTAATCTTTTCTCCTCCCTTAAAATAATAGTCCATGTTTGGCATCCATATAATATAACAGTTATATATATTTTTTCAGTTTTAAGTTTTTTGAGAGGAATTGGGACAAGAGTACCTGTAATGCATAATAGCATGCATTTCCAGAATTGAGTGTATGTTTTACTGCAGGTTACTCAAGAACAGACCATAAAAGGAATTCTGAGATTCTCAGAGAATTACGAACAGAACCAGTCATGGAATATGTACAAAAATACAAAAACAGCTGGAAATCTCACGTAAGAAGAATGAGCAGAACAAAATATCACGTCAAATCTTGAATTACCAGCCACCAGGCAAGAGATCTTTGGGCAGACCCTTCAAACGTTGGATTGAGACCGTAACAGACCACTAGGTCTATCACATGAAATGAAGAAGAGTCTATATTTAATTTCTTTGTGTATCTCATTCATATTTGTAATTATTGTTCATACGTATTTGAATTCAGCCACTACTTCAAAATGTGCATCGTCTGACATTAACTGTTCATTTACTTACTTACTTACTCACTGGCACTATCGAACCCGTAGGTTCATGGCCGCGCGGACATAAGCTCTCCATGCATCCCTATCCTGAGCTAATGCTTTCCAATCATTCCCTGTATAATCTACTTCCCTCAAATCATAGTTAGTGTTATTCTCCCACCTCATTCTTGGTCTACCAACTGGGCGTTTTCCCTCTGGCTTTCCTACAAGAAGCTTCCATGGAAGTCTTTCATTCCCCATAGGTGCAACATGTCCTGCCCATCGCAGTCTACAAGACTTAACTGTTCTTATTAATTAACTGTTTGCTTTATATAATATATTTCTGCGTGTGAGCAAATATTTAGTTTTATTGATGTTTACTTCCAGTCCCAATTTCTTAGTATTATAGAGTGTGCGTGTTGGCCCCTAGTATCTCCTCAATATCGCCTAATAATAATAATACATCATCAGCTTATTAATATCATTGAGTTATAGGCCTTTTTCATTATCCAAACATTTGATGGCATGCTCTAGTACAAAATTTAATGTTCTGGACGTAATTGTGTTCTTATTCAGAATTTTATCAATTCGCGAATTCAGCCCCTGTACAATTCACATGACTTCCTAATGACTCATAGAGTAAATTTCCGAATACTATCCAAAGGGATTAATAGACCTTTAACACATCTCGATGTTTTAATAAAAGCATTTTAAATGTTTTATCAAAGAGTGAAAATGGGAATACTTCAGTTGTAAAAGATGTTTTTAACGGTTTAAGGAGACAAAAAAAAAAAACACTGTTGGCGGTATTTCCGCCTGGGGGAATATCCCGTCTAGCGTAAAAATAGAAATCCCAATGTCAATGTTAGAAAGCAATGTTTCAATAACCCTTGTGCCATACTACAAATAAAGAACCATAGAGAACATTAAACATTAAAAACTTAAATATATTAATACAATTTTGCAACTAATTGCTGTATATATAAACACACTAAAATTTGAGGCATGTTACAACAAAATTATTAAATAATTCTATACTTTTCACAGACATGAACATCTAATTGGTATAATCTGTTTTGAAAAAGTAAATACCTTATTACAAAATTCAGTAGTATAATGGAACAAGTATCGTATTTTAGTTTGAATTTTATTACTTTTATACGAATTACACTGTATTAAACAATTACTATATATTTCATATCCTTATGCTTAAAAAGGTATGGAGAAATAAAATTCTGGAAATACATGCTATTATGCATTACAGTGACTCTTGTCATCCCAACTTATCCAAAAAAAATTGAACTGAAAATATATTTAAAGTTTAAAGTAATCCTACTACAGGCCTCAGGAGACCCTTGGGGTAGTGGGAGGTTAAGGCTCCCACTTTTTCTGGACAATAGGCACTTGATGTCAGTCGGGTTATCAGCCCTGCGTGACGACCGTCTTTACCCCCAAGAACAAGCGTCTGGTACTCATTTCCGTTAGGGCCATAGTGCCGCCAGAAGGTTTGGGTCAACTTAAAAATCCTGACCCCACCGGGACTCGAACCCTCGACCTTCCGGCTTGTAGCGCAGTGCCTTAACCACTAAGCCCACCGGGACTCGAACCCTCGACCTTCCGGCTTGTAGCGCAGTGCCTTAACCACTACGCTACGGCGTGCCCCCTCTGAAAATATATAAAACTGTTATTCTCCCAATGATATTGTTCTTTTTCTTCTTCACTTCCATGGATGCGAAACATGGACTCCTACTTCAAATGAGGAGAAAATATACGAATATTTGAAAATAAAGTTCTCAGGAAACTTCTTGGACCAAAGAGAGATGAACAGTGAGCTACATGACCTTTATAGGAATCCAGATATAATGAGAAACTTAAGTCTCATAGACTGCGTTGGCAGGACATGTGGCACGAATAGATGAAAGAGGGACATGGAAGCTTCTTGTAGGAAAACCAGAGAGAAAACGCCCAGTTGAATGAGGTGAGAGAATACCATTAACCATGATTTGAGGGAAGTTGATTATACAGGAGATGATTGGAAAACATGAACTCATGTTGGGATGTGTACAGGACGTATGTCTGCGAGACCATGAACCTATGGGTTCGATAGTGTCAGTGAGTTATTTAATATCACAAAAATTATAAAACTTCTTTTAATTTTATTTCATGAGCTTGAGCATCTGTGGCCATATTTCATAGAGCAACACTGCAATCCATTTAATTATAACACATTATTTTGTATATCATTAACAATTAATGTGCGACCTGTTTTTCTTTCTTTCCAATAGGCATGCACACACACCCAAAGATTCTGGATGCGATATGAGAGTAATTAATATCATACAAATTGTTCATCATCATTCATCCATGTATCACCTTGTGTCCTCTGTCTCGTTTTTCAATTCTCATTTCGTTTGGTCGAGATATATTTCCCAGAAGGATGATATTTCAATATATATCTTTGTTAAGTCTATTTGCCCTTCTGTCTACATTTCCTCCACATTTTGTTAGTACCGGTATTGCGAAATGTAATCCATTACATTCCAAATAAAGCCCATTCCTTACGTAATGTTTTCGTATGATCGACTTTGTTTATGCAGGCTTCATAAAACTCAGCTATTATTCTGCTAATATATTAACATAAAAATTGTTGCCATTCCTTGGTATTTTCTAACAGAAGGGAGTGATATGGTCATATAGTCAATAGGAAAAATTAACTTTGTTTAATAAATTCTATAACTAGATAAGATTTCATTATTTTAAAATTGAAGCAATAATGGATCTGTTAATTCTTCTTCTTCACGGTTTAGGCTTATTTACTAGCCTGTTCCGGCTCCAAATTGCTGCTCTTTCCATCTTTTCTTTGGTCTTCCCAAACTTCTTCTTCCTCGTGGTGAATAGCTGTATGCTGATTTTGGTATTCTATTATCAGTCATCCTTGCCAAATGTTCTTTCCAGTTTGTTCTGTATTTCTCTATTGTTGTGTTTAATTCCTCTACTTTTAGTTGTCTTATTTCTGTGTTATGTTTTTTGTCTGTTCTTTGATATCTATTGGTCTGAGGAATCTCATTTCAGCAGCTTGTATTCTGGCAGATTGTTGTGTTGCCACTGTCCATGTTTCGGATCCATAAGTAATAATAGGCACTGCCATTGTCTTGCATAATTTCATTATAGAGTCTTTCCTGGCTCTATTTTTCAAAGTTCTTTTTAGTGTTCCTGTTATATAATTAAACTTATTTAGTTTGTTATTTATATCTGTATAAAGCATCAGGTTCAGATGAGATCCCAGCAGAACTGATAAAATCAGGGGGAGAAAAATTGATGGACAAGATACGCTGGTTGCTTAGTATGATTTGGGAAAAAGAAGCTCTTCCAGATGAATGGAAGGAATCAATTATCGTACCAATTTTTAAGAAAGGAGATAAAACTGATTGCAACAACTATAGGGGCATCTCATTACTTTCAACTTCGTACAAAATTCTAACAAATATATTAGTAAGCAGACTTACTCCCTATATTGATGACATTCTAGGAGATCATCAATGTGCATTTAGAAGAAACAGGTCTACAAACAGATCAGATTTTTAGTATAAGACAGATTTTAGAAAAGAAATGGGAATATAATGGTACTGTACATCAACTATATGTAGACTTCAAAAAAGCATATGATTCAATTAAGAGGGAGAAGTTATATAGTATCCTGCTGGAGTTTGGAATTCCTAAAAAGTTAGTTAGACTTATACGAATGTGTCTAATGGCTCAACGAGTAGGGTGCGTGTAGGCAAACAGTTTTCAGACACTTTTGAAATCCAGAATGGGTTAAAGCAAGGAGATGCACTATCTCCTCTACTATTTAATTTTGTACTAGAGCATGCCATTAAATCTTTAGAGAATGAGGAAGGCTTACAACTCAATGGTATTAATAAGCTGTTAGTTTATGCTGATGATGTAGTACTACTGGCCGATAGCGAGGAGATACTAAAGGCCAACACGCACACACTATTGAGTAACACTAAGAAATTAGGACTGGAAGTAAATATCAGTAAAACAAAATATATGGTCACACGTAGAAATACATTATGGGGTATAATGGAAATGGACAGCTAATGACAAATGAGGGAAATTTTGAGGAATTGGCTGAATTCAAATACCTAGGAACAATAATCACAAATAGGAATGAGATGCGCAAAGAAATTAAACATAGGCTCAATTCTGGAAATTCATGCTATTATGCATTGCAGAGACTTTTGATGTCCCAACTCCTTTCAAAAAACGTTAAACTGAAAATATATAAAACTATTGTTCTACCAGTTATATTATATGGGTGCGAAACATGGACTCTTACTTTAAGGAAGGAAAGGAGATTACGAGTATTTGAGAATAAAGTTCTTAGGAAAATTTTTGGACCAAAGAGAGATGAACAGACAGGTGAATGGAGAAGACTACATAACAATGAACTACATGGTCTTTATAGGAAGCCAGATATAATAAGAACAGTTAAGTCCCGTAGACTGCGATGGGCAGGACATGTTGCGCGTATGGGGAATGAAAGACGTGCATGGAAACTTCTTGTAGGAAAGCCAGAAGGAAAACGCCCAGTTGGTAGACCAAGAATGAGGTGGGAGAACAACATTAAGTATGATTTGAGGGAAGTAGATTATACAGGGGATGATTGGAAAGCATTAGCTCAGGATAGGGATGTATGGAGAGCTTATGTCCGCACGGCCATGAACCTACGGGTTCGATAGTGCCAGTGAGTTAGTTAGTTAGTTAGTTATTTATATCTGTTTCCGCTGTGTATGATATTTCGCAACCTAGGAAGTTATATCTTACCACTTGTTCTATTGGTTTATTTTCTAATATTATATTTGTCCGAACTGGATGAGCGCCCTTGAAGGCCATTGTTTTTTATTTTTCTTATGGATCTGTTAATTCAATGTTATATAGTAATATTTTAATAAAATATATCTTCATACTAAATTAAATGATTAAATCTTTACATTAATAATCCATCCATAGTAATTCTATCCGAGGGAGGTCTTTCACTGCAATCATATCATTTTCGTGCTATACTTTGTAGTTTTACTATGGAATTAATAATGGATTCTGATATTAACTTACTGACACCATGGAACCCGTGGATTCATGGCCGCGTGGATATAAGCCATCCACACATTCTTATCCTGAGCTAATGTTTTCGAATTATTTCCTGTATAATTTACTTCTTCATGGTTTGGGGAATGAAAGACGTGCATGGAAGCTTCTTGTACGAAAACCAGAGGGAAAACGCCCAGTTGGTAGACCAAGAATGATGTGGGAGAATAACATTAACTATGATTTGAGGGAAGTGGATTATACAGGGAATGATTGGAAAACATTAGCTCAGGATAGGGATATATGGAGAGCTTATGTCCGCGTGGCCATGAACCTGCGGGTTCGATAGTGCCAGTGAGTTATGGTTAATGTTTGTATTATTAAAGTGTAAGAACAACAATGTACACATTTATTTATGCTATAATAGCATTCTAATTTCTTTATTGTAATTATATTTGTATTTCATTCTTATTTATAGACACATTATTATAACGACTCGAGTCTATGATCTCTAGGTATGTTTGTCATGTTTACTGAAGAAATTATTTAATTTAATATTAATGAATTATGAAGTCGGAACGGGCAATTGCCTAATCCCTGGAGTGATGATGAATTATGATTAAATGAATCAAACCAGCACTTTCCTTGACTTCCCAGAAATTAACTTGTCAGATTGATAGACATCAGGGTTTGAAAACGAAACCTCTCGCATCTCAAAATACTACCGCTTGAATCAATTCGCTCATTAATTCTAATTAACTAACTCACTGCCACTATCGAACCCGTAGCTCCATGGCCGCGCGGACATAAGCTCTCCATACATCCCTATCCTGAGCTATGTTTCCAACCATTCCCTGTATAATTTACTTCCCTCAAATCATAGTTAATGCTATTCTCCTACCTCATTTTTGGTCTGCCAACTGGGCGTTTTCCCTCTGGTTTTCCTACAAGAAGCTTTCATTCACGTTTTTCATTCCCCATTCGTGCCACATGTCCTGCCCATCGCAGTCTACAAGACTTAACTATTCTTATTATATCTGACTTCCTATAAAGACCATGTAGTTCACAGTTAGTAGTCCTCTCCATTCACCTGTCTGTTCATCTCTCTTTGGTCCGCTCATTAATTCCAAATTTTTAAATTCCAATAATATAAAAAATACTCAGGTACAGTTTTTTTTAAAGATACGGGGAATAATGAAGAGTATGTAATATAATAATAATATTATTATATAAGTATGTAATATAATTAGGGGTTCAACAGATTTGCTGCATCAAACATGATTAAAATAACAAAAAATTCAGACCCACTGCCTCAGATAAATTCTGAGAATGCTTTCGAACTTTGTGACTGTAATTAGCTCATTTTTTTTACTAAGCATTTATTCTTACAACTCATGCATTCTTGAGAAAATACAAAGCCAGTAATTTTGTAATTATTTGAATGACAGCTGCACGTATGCCGCTACTGGGTACTCGTTTCCGTTATATTTCATGGAATTTGACGCATGCCGGCATCGATCTGGCAACAGCGTAAATCCTCGCCCATAAAACTACAAACGTTATAAATATATTATAATTGAAAATTCCATATTAACTTATTTTTATGTAATTTTAGTATATATCATATAATTCAGAAATACTTAAAATACATGAAAACTCATAATGACCTTATTTAAATTTCAGGGTAAGATGGCGGATAGTGGCAAGCCGCACCCAAATGACATCACGCCGCGCTTGGAGGAACCAATCACAAGTCTCTATCTGGCAAGAAATTCATGACGTCATAAATGTTATAAATACTCCACACCTCCGAGATTTCGCCACTGTCTGTTTGTGGAAGCTCCATTACCCGCTTCAAGCAAACGTTAAAGTGAGACTGCTTAATTTTGTAATTTAAAGTTTTGAAATACTTGTCTAAAATGGTGAGTACTAACTTTTTTTATTGTATTAGTAACCGTAGAAAAGTTATTTTAATCAAATACTGTTAAATATCTTGCCTCTTAAACACTTGGCAGCATATTTTAGGATATCTCCTAAACGCTAGTAGTGAAGTCGTAATTATAATGATATAGGCTGTTACTTATTTTTGTGAGTTTTATAATTTATTTTATTTAAATTAGAAAAATACAGTTTTCGTTGCTTATTTTAAATTATGTGACACACATGTTTGGGAGGTTGATGAACTTTTAACTGCAAGTAGGTAATCGCTTATTTTACACTTCGTTTTTGAAGACCTACATAAGTTGGTTGAGAAAAAAAATTCAACCGGTTAGTTTGCAACCATTAACGGACAATTTAGGGGCAAAAGAATTTTAATCGGCACAAAATAGCGGGATTTTTATTCGAAAGGCGGTTGCAAGACGCGCGGGAATCTGGGCTATACTCCCCAACTTTTTTTTTTGATAGATCGGCTCCCGCCGCCACCTTGTAAGTTAACGCTTTGCGGTTCAAAGCTTCATTTACAATTCTTAGTAATTGATTGATACTTAGAAAAACGTTAATAAAATATTAACCTTTTTTATATTATTTATAACATTTTAATAAAAAATAACGTACAATCCTTATAGGGAAATTTTCAATTTATGTAGTGCCTTCGGGAAACGAAAAATCGATAATGTTCAAAAATGTTCAACACGAGTCATATTGCATTTAGGCTGAACTAAGTTCATGTCTCACTATGCTGTCCATACAACGGAACCCCATAGAAATTGATATGACACTATCACTATTTAAATTATCAGTTTCTACTGATATTTTTGTCTGAACTACAGATTATGATGGATTGGGAATACCTCTACCTGACTTTCCACACCATATTCTTGTAATGTTTTTTGGTCTACATACTTTTCCGTCTTTTACCAACATTTTGTACTATTTTAATTAGTAATTATCTAGGTATGCATATTGTTGCATTTATCTAAAAATGAAGTTATACAGAGTCGTGTGCATGCATGAATGCTTAAAATAACTGTCAAATTTTACTCTTATGGTTTCATTTATATAATCAATTGCCATTTAGAGCATATTTTAAATGTTTTCTAATGATTTGAATATTATCTATTTTCAACTAGATACATACAATGTGGTAGCCATATTTGGCATTCCAATGCAGCCATTATTACTTCCAAAGTTCAGCATGTTACAAGGCAGTTAATTTACAGTTTATATTCATAAATTAATTATAGGAAATAACATTGGGGTTTTCAATTAAATAAAAATTAATTAAATGACTTGTATCTCACCTCGTACTTTGTGTTCAAGCACTGAAACTGTTGTTTTGAAGATGAATCCCTCTCGTCTTCAGCCATCATCAGACTGTCAAATTTTGGTCTTCATCTTCAAAGTTACCTTCTGGTGTTGATTTGATGGAATTTGAGATCAAATCAACACCGGATGGGAACTTTCAAGATGATAATATAGACTGAAATTACAGTCATGATGATGGCTAAAGATGGGAGGGATTCTTCTTGAAAACAAGTTTTCGTACTTGAAAAACACGAAGTATGAGGTGAGTGTGACTCGTTTAATCAAATTTTATTGATACATTTGCATGGTGGTTAAGGTACTGTGCTACAAGCCAGAAGATCGAGGGTGAGTCCTATTGGGATCAGGATTTTTAAACCGACCCACACCTTCTGACAGCACTATGACCCTGGGGTTGACTCAGCCTCTAATGGAAATGAGTACTAGACACTTGTTCTGGGGTAAAGGTGGCCGTCATGCAGGGCTGATAACCTGGCTGACATTAAGTGCCGATTGTTTAGAAAAGTAGGAGCCTTAACCTCCTACTATCCCAAGGGCCTTCTAAGGCCTGTAGTGGGAACACTTTTTTACTTTACATTTTATAACTTCCTATGTACTACATAAACTATTTATACTAAATGCACATACTATACAAAAACCACACTTGGCAACTAAACTGCAGGATACATTTTATTTTCTATTAGTTCTTGAAAAGGATCTGCTGATCACATTATTCTAAATATGATCTAAGCTCCTACATAGGATAAATTTAGAGTATTTGTATTTTTGTTAGCAATTTAATATTTTAATACTGAGGCTAATGTTTAGGAGTATTTCTCCTGTGGTTGGCAATTTATCCTGTATATGTTGGCTGCATCACACGATTCTATATTGCATCTGCTGATGCATGTCTTTAAAATTATAAACTTTTTCTCATCAAATGTTTGATACCATTAAGCTTCCTTCCATGTGCAAAGCCTTGTGCGTGCACACTGATTCTGTAGAACTCAGAAAAAATCATTGAGAAATAGGTAATTAGCCTACATTTTGGACACATCAATAAACATTTAAGATTTGTAGAAGATTGTCTAAGAATAATTATAAAATAGTAGAATAGAAAAAGTACACAATGCAAATCATAGGAAAGTTCCATGGTATAGCATAGAGGATTGTCTAAGAATAATTATAAAATAGTAGAACAGAAAAAGTACACAATGCAAATCATAGGAAAGTTCCATGGTATAGCATAGAGGTCTATTCTAAAGCCTTTTTCCAGGTCAGCCAATTTGAATGAAAATTAAGTGTTAAATGTAACAGTAATATCTCCTTATAAGCAATAAGAAAAATTGGTATTAAGAAATTGAAAATAAGCAAAATAAAATCTGGATATATGTGAATGTCTTAAGGATTTTTCTAAATCTGAAATAATGAATTTTTGTTTCAGCGTGAGTGTATCTCTATCCATGTTGGTCAGGCTGGTGTGCAGATTGGCAATGCATGCTGGGAACTCTACTGTCTGGAACATGGCATCCAGCCTGATGGTCAGATGCCATCAGATAAGACATTGGGAGGTGGTGATGACAGTTTCAACACATTTTTCAGTGAGACTGGTGCAGGAAAGCATGTCCCGAGGGCTGTTTTTGTGGATTTGGAACCTACTGTAGTTGGTGAGAAACTTTCTTTAATGTAAAACAGTACTTGATGACATCTGAAGAATATACTTGATGTTTTAATAAAGTTTACAGAAGTTTTTATCATAAACTTCATGGATTGGATCATTTCGTACATTCTGCCTCAAATTTTCTTTTTTTGATGGAATGTTTTGAAATTACAAATTAGATTTTTTGTTATTAAAATAGTTTTACGTATCCAAAAACAAAATTTGACGATTTCAGTTAGAAAATTTCATTTCATAAATGTTCAACTTCTGTCCATGACGAAATGCTATTACAACTTTACAATGAATAAAATAATTATGGAAATACTTCTAAATTCCAAATAAGTTTTTTCTTATTTTTGAACTTTCATGAAATTGGTTCTGAAATAGTGATGCATAAATTATGAGGTGTGAAAACTGCTTCTTCTGTCACTCTTACCATTTTGTTTGGCCTAAAGAATTATCCTTTTTTTTTATGATGACATGTGATATTCATTCATTAATAAACAGATACTAGTAACAAGGGAGGGGGATCTACCACAAAAAGCACGAGCTGAAACAACTTGTTTTCGAAGTAGACAAGGAATTAAAATTGCTACTGAATGTTTTTGTCTTTTGTTATAAATTAACAATGGAAAGTTTGGAGTCTACTAAGAAACAGCACTTAAATATTTTGATTTTTTTGCTTAAAATTTGAAGTGCATAAAATGTGTAGTTGGTTAAGGCAATACACAAGAAGCCAGAAAGTCAGGAATCAAAGTTCTGTCGGTCATAATTTTAAAACCGACCTGAATCTTGACAGCATGATGGCACTGGGGTCAACTCAACCTCCAATGGAATTGTGTACCAGTTATGTTCTAGTTCCATGCCATAGCCGAATGGTTAAGGCAAGATGCCTTGGTGCAGAACTATGGGACTTGTGCTGGTTCAAGTCTTCCTGGGGAATAAATGTTCTCATGGAATTGCGGCCAATATGGGATTGGTGCCTACCCATATCATGAGGCATTTGAGTAGCAGCTCCAGGTTGAGATAATCAGCTTTAATGGCTGGGGGATCAGACAGGCTGACCACCCCTTAACACTGGCTGGATTGTCTGATTAACATATGTGGATGTGAGGCCAGCAACCGGATTGTAGGCCAAGGCCTTAATCTTTTAAAATGTGTGGGATGCAAGTTATGAGACTAAAGTAATTGCTATACAATTTTAGTCTTCCATAGAAAGAATAGGAACATAACTCACCTTTGACAGTTAGTATATTAAATTATTTCACGTTCTGTATAAATTATTTCATGTTCTGTAGCCCATGTTTAAATTGAATTGTTTATTACTACATACATCATTAGGCTGTTACGACCATATAACCTAATATGCAGAAAGAATTGTCGAGGATTTGATTTACTGCCACTTTGAAAGCAATGAAAGTGCACAAGAACTACTATATATTGGTATAATATTGAATTTGATTGATTGATTTTAAATTACTTAGTTGCAATATTTGTTTTCAGATGAGGTGCGTACTGGTACATATCGGCAGCTATTCCACCCTGAACAGCTAATCACTGGCAAAGAAGATGCTGCCAACAATTATGCACGAGGTCACTACACGATTGGCAAGGAAATTGTTGACCTTGTTTTGGACCGCATTAGGAAATTGGCAGATCAATGTACAGGATTGCAAGGTTTCCTCATCTTCCACTCATTTGGTGGAGGTACTGGTTCTGGATTCACCTCTCTGTTGATGGAACGGCTATCAGTTGACTACGGCAAGAAGAGTAAATTGGAATTTGCTATTTACCCTGCTCCACAAGTTTCCACTGCAGTTGTAGAACCCTACAACTCCATCCTGACCACACATACCACTCTGGAACATTCCGACTGCGCCTTCATGGTAGACAATGAAGCTATTTATGATATCTGCAGACGAAACTTGGATATTGAACGCCCAACCTACACGAACCTCAACAGACTTATTGGCCAAATTGTATCTTCAATCACTGCCTCCCTTAGATTTGATGGTGCCCTCAATGTTGATCTGACTGAATTCCAAACAAACTTGGTTCCATACCCACGAATCCATTTCCCTCTTGTAACTTATGCACCTGTTATCTCTGCAGAAAAGGCTTACCATGAGCAACTCTCTGTAGCAGAAATTACCAACGCTTGCTTTGAACCTGCAAACCAAATGGTAAAATGTGATCCTCGCCATGGAAAATACATGGCTTGCTGTATGTTGTACAGAGGAGATGTTGTGCCAAAGGATGTAAATGCTGCCATCGCCACCATCAAAACAAAGCGAACAATTCAGTTCGTGGACTGGTGTCCCACTGGTTTCAAGGTTGGTATCAATTACCAGCCTCCCACTGTTGTTCCTGGTGGAGATTTGGCCAAGGTGCAACGTGCAGTTTGCATGTTGTCCAACACTACAGCAATTGCTGAGGCCTGGGCTCGTCTGGACCACAAGTTTGATCTGATGTATGCAAAACGTGCTTTCGTCCACTGGTATGTAGGAGAGGGTATGGAAGAAGGAGAATTCTCTGAAGCTCGGGAGGATCTTGCTGCCCTCGAGAAAGACTACGAAGAAGTAGGAATGGATTCTGTTGAAGGTGAAGGAGAAGGTGCCGAGGAATATTAAATGTTATCCAAAGTTGGATAATGACGATAGAATTCTGATTGGATAATAAAGACAGCATTTTGGCAAAGTATATAATGTATTTCTTTAACAACCCTTACAAATCCTATAAAAGGAGTGGACTGTGTTACAGAAAATGTCATTTAGGGCAGTTTCTGGTACCAATAAGATGCAAAAATTTAAAATATTTGAACCATCAGGAATTAAACTTAAAATTCAGAATTATTGAAAAGATGAATATAAATTAAAAAAAAATCTTATTAATATTGATAAATATAGTTTCACAGTAATTAAAAAAAGAAAAATGATTGGCTAAAATCTGTACATCTGCTTTTTTTTGGTGATAATTTTTGAAAAAAATTACTATTTAGCTATGCCATAAATTCTCAAAAATAATTGTAGATAACAATTATTATGATTGTACAAACACAATCCACTTGTTTCCTATAACCAACTCACTAGCACTATTAAACCTGCAAGTTCATAGCCACAGACATAAGCTTTCTATATATCCCTATCCTGAGCTAGTTTTCCAACAATTGCTGAGGAAAAAATCCAAAATAAAAAACTTGTTTCTGGGAAATTTGATTCTGAGGTTCATAGGTCCATCAATAGAGGGAGTAAGTAGTTCCAAAGATCAGGTGAGGTATTATTGAAGATAAAACGACCTAGGATTTGGAACAAGTATAATTAGAAGACTGAATATGAGGTGAGATATATAAAGAATCTTATTTTAAATCTTAAACTTTAGCCATCTTTACTATAAATGTTACCTCAAATTTGTCATGATGGTTTTAATATAATTTTGGGTATCTAGATTATCACTTAATTTTTTAGGGATGGAAAAATCCAAAGGATGAGGTTTTCAGAAGCAACTTTAGCTATGGGTCCAGAATAAAGATTTTTGGACTTCTAAAAAGAAATAAAATCTATTGTAAATTATTAAAATTCATCGGAGAACATATTGTTTAAACAACTCACCTCATAGGGATTCATGCTTCCATGATATCGCGATTTCAAACAGTCATGTTCATCTTCAGCCATAACTCCGACTGACGAAATTCTTTGGCCGTCAACTATTCTATTGTCGCCATCTTCAGTGCTGCCATCTATGGTTGAATTTATGAACTTTGAAATCAATGTAATTTCGTTAGGGATATCAAAATTCATTGATCTATTTTTGTTTTTCTGAATGTATATTTTTTCCCAAACTGTCAATTCCAAAGGTTTCTCTACTTGTTTTAAAAGTTTAGCTTCTCTTCCAATTTTATGATGTTCTAATAAACTATGTGCAGCAATTGCAGATTTTTCAATTTCACAATTTTTAATATTTCTGAAATGTTCTTTTGTCTGAATTTCCAAATTCCTTTTTGTTTTTCCTATATAAACTTTATTGCAATCTTCACAATTTATTTGAAATTCAACCATAGATGGCAGCACTGAAGATGGTGACAATAGAATAGTTGACGGCCGAAAGAATTTCGTCAGTCGGAGTTATGGCTGATGATGAACATGACTATGTTTGAAATCGCGATATCATGGAAGCATGAATCCCATGAGGTGAGTTGTTTAAACAATATGTTCTCCGATGAATTTTAATGATTATACCTCATAATGTTTACTTCCCAACATTAATTAAATATATTGTAAATTAGTTTCAGCAGAATTTCTTTACTATCCTTACTTGCCTACTTTACTTCATTGAGGCAATGGACTAACTTGAATTAATATTGAGAAGCTAAAGCTATTATAATAGAAATAAGTAAACTAATGAACACAAATTATTGTAAATCAATGGCACAGAGAAAAATTTCTACCTGAACTGGGGATCAAACCCTGAACCTTTGGCTTGCCGTGCTAATGCTCTGTCCACTGAGCTAATTCAGACTTCATTCCCATTCAAGCAGAAATCCTTCCTTTACCATACTCTACTGGTCCCACATTCAATTGCGATGAATTATTCACAAATACATACACTGCTAAAAAAAATTAGGGGATATTGTAGAATAACCTATTAAGACTATGTTTTTTGGAATAGTATTAGATGCAATCACTTTCTATTACTCCAAGATAATGTAAATAAGAGTTTGAAGTTGTTACGTAACCTCGGGTACATCAGAGGGCAGTGTCTGTACTGTTGATGTGAAAGGGTGGTGTGGGGTTGAATGTTTTGTTGCTGTTTTTAAATTCAGTCCAGTTTTCAGTTAGTGAATGACTTGCCTTAGGGACAGTGATTTACCTGAACCAATGGCTTGAAGGGCCATAGGAAGGATGGAAGCTGGACAGACACAACAAGAGTTGGCACAAGCCATTGGGGTGTCTCAAAGCGTGATTTACAGTCTTTGGAATCATTTTCAAAGAACATACTGTTCACAGAAGAGCCGGACAAGGTCGACCAAGGGCAACAACAGCAAGGGATGACCATTACCTCTTGTTAACAGCCCGTCGGAATAGACAGCAGAATGCAACTCAACTGCGAAATACACTTCAAACAGCAACAGGACGCAGGGTGTCAACTCAAAACTGTCCCTAATCGACTGCATGGAAGTGGTCTCTATGCCCGTAGGCCCATGGTGTGTACCAGGTTAACTCCACAACACCGTAGAGATCACAGAAACTGGGCGGAGGAACATTGTGGGTGGAGGCATGCTGAATGGAGATCAGTTCTTTTTTCTGATGAGTCGCGATTCAACATGGAATGTGATAGTTGGCGTGTATTCATCTGGAGAGAAAAAGGGACATGAAACAATCCAGCTTTTGTACGTGAAAGATCCCCATATGGTGGCGGTGGATTGATGGTGTAGGCAGGAGTCAGTAGTGGTGGACGTACGGACCTCTACGTTATCCAAGGTGGTACTTTGACTGCGGTAAGGTATAGAGATATTCTCCGACCTTTTGTCGTGCCTTATGCTGATGCCATAGGTGATTCTTTTCTTTTTATGGACGATAATGCACGACCCCACAGAACTGGCTTGGTGGACGACATGCTGGAAGTGGAGGGTATTGAGCGTATGCAATGGCCAGCTTCCTCCCCGGACTTAAATCCGATTGAGCATGTGTGGGATGCATTAGGCAGGTGCATTGCAGGCAGACCAGCACCTCCCACAACTGTTCCAGAGCTGCACATTGCTCTTATGGAAGAGTGGCCACGTATCCCCCAAGAACTCATTGCTAACTTCATTGCATCAATGCCATACAGGTGTGAGGCAGTGCTGGCCGTTCGAGAAGACCATACACCATACTAAAGAAACATTTTCACCCATGTTAATGTTGCTTTGTTTGTTTGCCATATTCCTAATCAGGATCTGTGGTACAGAGGTTACGTAATGACTTCAAACTCTTGTTGACATTCTTTTGGAGTAATAGAAAGTGATTGCATCTAATACTGTTCCTAAAAACATAGTCTTAATATGTTATTCTACAATATCCTCTAATTTTTTTGAGCAGTGTACATCTTTACCACTGATTTACAATAACTTGTCACTTGCTGACTTTAGAAAAATAAAAAATTGCCTAACGTGGTTGGCACATGCTATAGCATAGATGATTATGGCAACAAACTACAATATTGAGGCTTAATTCATCACTCAAACATTTCTTCCACTTACTTGTGTTTTGCGCTCTTAACTTTTCTATCTAACCTCTCTTGGTTAACTCTTGTTTTTTCAACCCCGAAGCTATTAGGGCATCCGAGGGCTAGGGAGTCCTACCTTTCTTCCATTTCTCCTTTCCTTTATTTTCTTTTCTTCTCCTTTATATCCCGCCTCATCACACTGTATATTATTCATTATCTTTTACGGTGTCACTTACCAAAACATGGAATTCCCTTCCACCCTATGTCAGAGACTGTCAAACTATAACATCCTTCAAAAACAAACTAAAGAATTATTTAATAACAAACTAACTTATACACCTCACTGATAGTATTCTTTTAGCAATATTAATATATTTAATTATTTATGTAAATAATATTAAGAATAACAAATATTTTTATTTGTTTTGTTTTAAATATTGTATAATCGTAAAATTAGTTTTCTATATCTCATTATTTTCCTGTTTTTTATATACACTAGACAGGGACAATTTAATATGTCTTGCTTGTATACATTTTATTATTAGTTTTAGTCTTAATTTTAACTAATATTAACTGGTTGTATTATAGATCGTAATATGTATATTAGATATTATCTTTTGATCAAATTTTTACTTAGTGTTTAATATTAGAGTTAATTAAGATTGTTATATTCTTATGTAATATATGTTTGTCCTGGTGAGTGGAAGAGAAGGCCACATGGCCTTAACTCCACCAGGCTAATAAATCTTAAAATCTTAGAAAAGCCTGACCAGAGGCTATAAGATGGCAGCCCCATCACTGGTCTTGCCTTCCTTTGGCCAGCAACCAATCGAAGGGACTATTATTATGCTTTCAAGTCTTATACGAGAATTTCCCATAAGGAAAATTTTCTATAGGATCATAACAGGCCTTGGCCTAATACTTGGAAGGAAGAAGAAGAACCCCAACACTTATGAAACAAAGACAGCTGTAAACTCACATTCCAACAAAATATTCAATAAATCCATCCAAATGGGTAAATTTGGCTCTTCTATAGATGTCACATCCATGAAATAAGTTAGGGACACTTTTGAGCAGAAGATTGAAAATTTAATTACTCAATTTATAAACAGAATAAACACTACAAATACCACCTCCTTAAAAAACACATTCACCAATCTAAATTATAAATCGCAAGAATAAAAATAAATACTAACTTCCAGTGGGATCAAAATTTTTAAACTAGTGACACCATGGCTCTGTAGTTGACTCAACCTCAAACGAAAATGAGTACCATACAGCTCTAGAAGGTGGTTGTCATGCAGGACTGACAACTCTGCTGACATCATGTGCTGAATGTCTAGAAAAAAAGAGCCTTAACCTCCTACTACCCCAAGGGCCTTACGGTCTATAGTGACACCACTTTTAGCTTTTACCTAACCTGGTTAAATAATTCTGCAATGGATATCCTTGCCCCCACATGTATGTGTGTGTGTATATATATATATATATAGTACACAGCATGGGAGTTGAAGAGCAATAGCTATGTGTGACAGTACAGTTATAATGTGCAATAGGGATTCACTCCCTGCTAGCCTTCTTGTGAGCTCCTAGCTATACATGCAATGTTTCGTTGCATCTGAACTACACAATTTTTTAGTTCTCCTAAATTATCAGTTTCTTGCTGTGTATTACACACTGGTGAATTTTGCAAGACTTTGTATTGTATGTATGTTTTGCCAAAGAAGTTATAATTGATATCCCAAGGGAAAGTATGCAACATGATTAGAAAGATTCTCTTTTTAAAGGGAAGTGGATATTTTATACTTCAGGAACAAACTTGCAGCGATTGTTAAACTATTTTGACAGACTTAATGATGAAATGCCATTAGCAGTAGAAAATCAAATGAATAATCTGATAACCATGTTTACACATTTTGTGGGATCCTCCGCCCACTTGTTGTTTCTTCTCTGCACCTTGATGATCTGGTACGTAAACTGATTAAAATTTCTTTGTGTTTATTATAAATCGATCTTGCACCTTAACTGAATGGTTTAAGGCATGCCTTGGTCTGAAACTATGGGTCTTGTTCTGGTTTGAGTCCCCATAGGGGGAGAAATTTTCTCATGGAGTTTCAGCCAGTTCAGAACTGGTGTCCACCCAACATCATGAGGAATTTGGGTAGCTGTACTAAGTAGTAGCTCCAGGTTAAGAAAACTGGATATAACAGCTGGGGATCCGACATGCTAACCACATGTCACCCCTATACTGGTTAATCATTTTTGTATTTAATGCATGTATATGAGGCAGGAGTCCCGTGCGATAGCTGAGTAGGAAGAAATTTTCTCATGAAATTTTGGTCAGTATAGGACTAGTGTCCATCCAGCATCATGACGAATTTGGCAAAGGGGCATTTCTTGTCATGGAGATAATATAAATCTATTACCTTGGCAGTGAATAAAATAGATATGTAGAAAATCTCTAATATATAAAAATGAATGTTTGTTTATTTGGTTTGTACTTCATGCGCAGCCATACCATTGATCCGATTGTGATGAGGCTCTTTGCAAAATGTTCAGGAGATTCCCCGGGATGAACGTAGGCTATAAGAGAGTTGTAATACTCAACTCATATGCCCTTTGTAGTGGAAAATGTGAAAAAAGTAGCTCTTTGGCCGCTTAAATGGCTTATGCTGCCTAAACCATAACAAATACACAAAATTGAATATCTCAAAAAGGTCTGCAACAGCATATGTTAATCTCTTACGGATAACTCACAATAACCATTTTTGTCTTTCATTGATGTCAAGAAGATTGAGACAAGTACATACATTCCTGTGCTAGCATAGCAGCATATGGTGGGTATTCTTTTACAGATAACTCACAATAATGAATTTTGTCTTTTAGCTCATTTATGCCAAGAAGATTGATAAGTAGATTCCTGGGCAACACTGGGTAATCAGCACGGAGAATCTTAAAATAATTACGATATACATTTATAATTTTTTCATTTTACTTATTCAACAAATCATAAGTAATATTTAAAGAGAAAAATTATACGCTCAGACCGGGACCCTTGGTTTTCTAGTCCAAGTGCTCTACCATTTGAGCTACCTGAGCAAGTATATAGAGAAAGATTTGTGTTTAGATCGGTACTTGCTCAGGTAGCTCAAATGGTAGAGCACTTGGACTAGAAAACCAAGGGTCCTGGGTTCAAGTCCCGGTCTGAGTGTATAATTTTTCTCTTTAAATATAATTTATCCATCATTGAGATGTATGAAATTAATAATAAAAACATCGAAATCATAAGTACATTAATTTTTGTCTTTCAGCTCATTTATGCCAAGAAGATCAGGATGAATAGATTCCTGGACAATGCCGGATAAACAGCAAGGGGTATCTAAAAATAATTATGAATGAATTTTTCCTTTCACTTATTTAACTAAACATAAAACACATTAATTTTCGTATTTCAGCTCATTTATGTCAAGAAGATCAGGATAAGTAGATTACCAGGCAACACCGGGTAATCAGCACGGGGTATCTAAAAATGTAAATTTATAATCATTTTTCCTTTTAGTTATTCAATTAAACATGAAAGCACATTCATTTTCATTTATTTAGGCATAGCAGCGCACGCCGGGTATTAACTAGTATTTAATAAAAATTGAGATGTACTGATCATGAGCTTGAATTCTATGAAGTAATGATTCCTCTCATATCCGTCTTTCACTGAGATTTCCCATGATCACAAGATTCACTTCTAACATTGGGAGGCACCATTGTTATTATGTGACATTGTTTTGATGCTACTATTAGCTCCAGTTAAAGCAATACACATATTGATGCTGATTGATGAAAAAAAAAGAGGGAGAGAAGAGAACAAAAGATCTCAAACATGAACACAAGACTTAAATTAGTGGAGGAGTTTTACAATCTTTCATTTTACTAGTGAAGGTAGTACTTTAAAAAATAATTTAACACGTTCATATTTGAAGAGAAAAATTATACGCTCAGACCGGGACTTGAACCCGGGACCCTTGGTTTTCTAGTCCAAGTGCTCTACCATTTGAGCTACCTGAGCAAGTACCGATCTAAACGCAAATCTTTCTCTATATACATTGTAATTCCCATCCACCAAATGCTGTGAAGCCATGCTTCTATCTTGCAAATGGCGGCTCCTTTATTAAGAAGACATATTTGGGAATTATACATTACATTATAAATGCCAGTACGGCTTTTTTCGATGTTCTTATTATTAATTTCATACATCTCAATAGAGAAAAATTTGCGTTTAGATCGGCACTTGCTCAGGTAGCTCAAATGGTAGAGCACTTGGACTAGAAAACCAAGGGTCCCGGGTTCAAGTCCCGGTCTGAGCGTATAATTTTTCTCTTCAAATATGATTTATCCATCATTGAGATGTATGAAATTAATAATAAGAACATCGAATTTAACACGTTATCAAATGCTGGGCCTTTGCAATGAAGCCATTAGCGTTCTTGCTCCCCAATATTTCTCTATGGTGGATCCAACAGGTAATACTTCACAGATTTGTACATGTTCTTCATTCATTTCTTCATATTTGTTGCATAGAGGACAATTTGGATTCGTGTAAATTCCTATTTTATATTAGTGTTTGGTCAAATAATCATGTTCTGTAAGCAGTCTGAATTTTGCTACTGCAGTTTTACGTGGAATTTCTGGAATAGTATCTGATTTCTTTATTAAAATATTCCATTTTTTGTCTTTGGTTTCATTACATAGGTCTTGGTTTTGTTTAATTAAACATTTTGATAAAGAATATGGTGTATTTCAGTATCCAAATTAATAACCCCGAGAGCTTAAAATATTTAAATTTGCATAATATGTTAACCCATTCACTTCAGGTTTAAATGCTCTATGCATTTTCCTAGAAACCGGATTTAAGTTACTGTAAATTACATTGTCAATTTTGAGACATTCAAAACAAACAAAAGATAACTAATGATGTTTTTATTATTAATTTAACACTTTCCACTGAAGGATAAACTATATTTGAAGAGAAAAATTTTCGCCTAGACATCAATAGAAGCCCTACTGGCTTTATAAAGTAGTGTTAAATTCCCAATTAATGTCTTCTTAACTAAGAGGCCGCCATATGCAAAGATAGAAGATTTAGCACGAGGGAATTACAACGTATAAAGAGAAAAATTTGCATCTAGATCGTAACTCGCCTCGGTAGCTCAGTTGGTAGAGCATTTGGCCCGGAAAGCCAAAGATTCCGGGTTCGAGTCTCAGTCTAGGCGAAAATTTCTCTCTTCAAATATAAAAGATAACTATTTGAGATCACAATAAGGGTGAAGGTAAAAACACATTCCTCTTATTAAATTAATATTGAGAAGCTAAAGCTATTACTATGATAGAAATAAGTAAATTAACGAACACAATTAAATGATTGAAATCAATGATAAAGAGTTCAGGCAAAAAAATTTCTATATTCTAATATAATAAATTTGGGAATTTTAACATTGAGGTTTTATTAATAAGAATCAAATAAATCGTGAATTCTTCTTACCTCATACTTCTATATTTTTTAAACATAGCACCACAGTATTGGAGAACAATCTTCCCCATCGTCAGCTGTATTCACAATACTGTGGTGCTGTGTTTAAAAAATATAGAAGTATGAGGTAAGAAGAATTCACGATTCATTTGATTCTTAAACATTTTTCTCTTTACCATTGATTTCACACATTCCTCTACTATTCATAAATGTTAACAAAAGATTACCCTGCTAAGGGATGTACAAAATATATAACAAGACTTAAGTGAGTGTACCTCATCTTTTAAGTTGAAGGCCATTTAACTGCCAGTACGTTTACCTCATCTTTTGAGGCAAGTGGGTTAGGTTAGAAAGTCCTGTGCTGTAGTCGAGTGATTAAGGCAAGATGCCTCGACGCAGAGCTATGGGACTTGCGCTAGTCAAGTCTCCATGAGGGAAGAAATTTTCTCATGAAATTTCAGCCATTATGGGATCAGTGCCCATCCAACATCATGAGGAATTTGGGTAGTGGCTCCATGTTGAGAAAACCCGACATGCTGACCGCATGTTACCCCTATGCTGGTTGTATGTTCGTCTAAATCTGATTAACACATGTGGATGAGAGGCCAGCAGATGGAGTTGGCCAAGGGCCTTCTAGGCCTGATGCATCATGGACAGAGTTAAGTTAAAAAATATCCCAGAGAAGTTGATTTGATTCGGAGATTCATTGGTCCACCAACAGATGGAGTAAGAAGCAGTGCTCCTGGACAACACAACATCGGTCGTGAAATTGCTGAAGATGAAACCGATCTAATTAGAAGACGGGATATGAGGTGAGGTGAACACAATTTATTTTAAATTTCAAGAAAATACTTTACTTCATCTAACAGAGCAGCATGCTACAAGCCAGAAGATTGGAAATTCAACGAGGAACTCCATAATTTTCATCATTATCCTGATATTGGTCCACCGCTGTGGTCTCGAGGTAGCATGCTGCCTTGTCATGCAGCGGGCCCGGGTTCGATTCCCGGTCGGGGCAGTTTTTCTGGGTGAGGTTTTTATCGGGGTTTTTCCTCACCTGTAAGACAAACGTCAGGAAAACTTTAAGGCCCAAACGGTCCCCGAAATCATATGACCATCATCATCATCCTTCACCAGTGTGGAAAGCAACGGAAAGCTACCACACCTACAATTCCCTAGTAAAGCTGCAAGCATAGCATAAAAATGCTATGATTGCAGTGAAGGACCTGCCTTTGGGCAGAATTACTATGAATGGGTCCTGATATTGTAAGGGTTATAAGTCTAGGAGAATAAGGACAGATTATTTAGGTCAAAAGGATAACAATAGAAAAACTTTAAAACATTTTATTGGGAAACCTGTGAATGTATGGAAAAGTGTGAAGACATTTGCTATTAACAATTGAGGCAGAGGAATTTGATTCTAAATGGAATATAAGGAAATGGATCATCTTGATTTTGATTATACGAGGGCGGATCGGAAAGTAATGCACAATAATTTTTTTCTGCCTTGGTATTGCAGCTAGAATGTTGAAATTTCACAGAGATATAGTTTGAAGTTTTCACTACAGATGGTATTTTTTTCTCAGGTGCACCTCTTGCGAGAGAAGCTTGAACTATGCAACAAAGATGGCGCGCATGCTACAGTCGTCCACCTGTGAGGAACAGAGAAGTGTTGTTCGATTTTTGTGGGCCAAAGGGCATAAACCCAGTGAAATTCACAGGGACATGCGTGGCGTGTATGGGGATGATTGTATGGACCGTAGCAATGTCTTCCGTTAAGTTAGTGCTCACTGGGTGCCTAAGAACCTGACAGACGACCACAAGGGCCAGCAAATGATGGCAAGCTTGGACCACTTAACGCGGTACACCGCACAAGGACATGACTTTCTGGAAGGAATCGTCACAGGTGATGAGTCGTGGGCGTACCACTACACGCCCGAAACAAAGCAGGCATCAGCAGTGCGCAGATGGCTACACTCCAACCAAACGGACTTCTACGAACAGGGCATATTGAAACTGGTAACACGATGGGAAAAATGTGTTGAGAAAGTTGGTGACTATGTCGAAAAGTAGGTAAAAGATGTAAGTTCATTTGTGATTTTTTTCCTTTTTTTTTACTATTAAAAAAAAGACATACATAAATATACAAGAAGTGGATATAACTCAAGATCAATAATTGACTATTTAATCGTAAACAACAAGCTAGGAGCCTTGGTAAAAGATGTGAGAGTACATAGAGGCAGCGATATATACTCTGATCACTATCTCGTGATAAGCAAAATAAACATAATAGCTAAATGGCGGAAAAATAACATAAAGAACAAAAGAAACCAAGAAGAAGTATATAAAATATATTTATTACAAGATCAAAGTATTAGACAACATTATGAAAGCAGAATGAATAAATATATATCAGAGATAGCGACGTCAGAAGATATAAATATTGAATGGGAAAATATATCAAATGTAATACATAAAACAGCAAATGAGATATTAGGAAAGAAAAATAGAATAAGGAATAGGAAGGGCTTGAGAACTTGGAATGCGAATATACAAAATGCAGTGAATGAAAAACAAAAAGCATATCATACATACTTACGACTGAAAACAGAAGAATCTTATGAAGAATATAAAATGAAAAGGAGAATTGCTAAAAGCATTATAAGAAAATCCCATCAGGAGTCATGGGATAAATTTATAAGCTCAGTAGAACATGATATGTATGGAAGACAAGAAATAGGTTATAAATTAGTGAAACATCTAAATCAGACTGAGAAAGATTCTGCCAGATTGAATATAATCCCAGAACAAGAATGGATCCAGCATTATGAAAAACTTTGGAAAAAGGAGGAAATTGAAGGAAAAGAGAACAATGAGGAAGAAATAAAAGTGGAAAATATTGATGTAATAGACATAAATGAATTAGAAATGGCTTTGAAAACCACTAAGAATAGGAAAGCAACAGGATTAGATAATATAAATATGGAATTAATCAAATATAGTGGAATATTGTGTAAACTACGAATACTTCATCTAATTAATATATGTTGGCAGACCTATGGGATTCCAACCACTTGGAAAACAGCAATTGTCAAGAATATATTCAAAAGAGGAGACCGGAGAAATTGCGAGAATTACAGAGGGATTAGCTTAATGAATACTGGCTACAAAATATATACGAAAATAATAAATAATAGATTGAGAAACATAACAGAAGTAATAATAAGTGAAAATCAAAGTGGATTCAGAAAGGGAAGGTCATGTATAGACAATGTCTTTACACTGAAACAACTCATAGAAAAGAGAAGAGAACATAACTTAGAAACTCACATTAGGATTTATAGATTTGGATAAGGCCTTCGATCGAGTAAACAGACAAAAATTATGGGAAATATTACGAATGAAAGGATACCCGCTGTGCCTTGTAGAAACAATAAAGACATTATATGAAGACACAAATATAATTATAGATACCGGATTCAAAAGAACAGATGCAATCAAAACAAATACTGGATTACGACAAGGATGTAGTTTATATCACCCACTTTGTTTAATATATATATAGACGATATTTTTAATAAATGGAAAGTTTTAGTAAATCCAGGAATAAGAATGGATAATAAAATGTGCATAAATAATCTTTTATTTGCTGACGATGTAATCATAATACAGAAAAATGAAGACGACTTACAGAAATCAATGCATGCATTAAATGAAATATGTAAATTATACGATCTAAAAATTTCTGTAAGGAAAACGAAGACCATGGCTTTTAGAGGAAGAGATCCAGTGAGAACCAAAATTATTTTAGAAAATCAAAGTATAGAACAGGTGTCTAGTTTCAAATATTTGGGCTGTGATGTTGGCTACAATGTGGAAAGAGATATTGACTCCAAAATAAATAAATTTCAGACGGTGTGTGGAACAATACAGAGAACATTCAAAAATAAAATTAGAAAAGAAACCAAGATAAAAATGTATAATGTTATGGCGGTTCCCACAATATTGTATGGATGTGAAACTTGGGCTCCAGTGAAAAGACAGAAGGATAGAATACAGACGGCAGAGATGCGGTTCCTAAGACAAGTAAAAGGATGTACAAGACTTGATAGAATAAGAAATGAGGATATAAGAGAAGAATTGAAAGTACAGCCTTTGTTGGATAAAGTCACGAATTACAGACAGAAATGGATTGATCACATGGATGGAATGAGCAAGGAGAGATATCCATTGTTAGCCAGAAATTATCAAGCAAGAGGAAGGCGTGATGTTGGAAGACCTAGAAGACGTTGGGCTGATGCAATATGAAGTCGGAACGGGCAATTGCCTAATCCTTGGAGTGATGATGATGATGACTTTTTAAAAAAAAATTATTGTGTGTTACTTTCCGATCCGATCCGTCCCTCACAGGTGGACGACTGTAGCATGCGCGCCATCTTTGTTGCATAGTTCAAGCTTCTCTCGCAAGAGGTGCACCTGAGAAAAAAATACCATCTGTAGTGAAAACTTCAAACTATATCTCTGTGAAATTTCAACATTCTAGCTGCAATACCAAGGAAGAAAAAAATTATTGTGCGTTACTTTCCGATCCGCCCTTGTAATATACTCAAAAATGAGTATAATCAAGTTATCTATTACACAATATTTATAAAAGCAAATTTATATTTATAAATGCAAGTAAGTACAGTTCTAGTTGTGCTTGGCACATACATAAATATCTATAAATATAATTTATTAAAAATTTAACAATTCATAGCAAAAATTCACTTTTATGCAGTTGACAATCAATTTGAGTATAAATCTCTGTAATACAGTAACTGTACGTATATATCACACATTTTATGTTAGGTTTCTTTCAGAGAAGAAAGGGTTACTGCAAAAATAATAATCATAGGGCAATGTTAATTCCTATCAGTTAGCATAACATTGAATGCAGTCTATTCTTATAAAATCCTAAAACCTCTCCTATTACTCTTAAGATATAAACTATATTATACTTTGGTTTTCGTTAAAATTTCTGTTCTGCCTAAAAATAAGATTCATTAGGATTCAAGCATAAATTTTTCTCTTTAGTTGTATCTCTTTTCGTGGTGGACAAAACGGAGCTTGTGCAGGATTTTCTCAGGATTTCTACCATTTTCCCCTGCCACAAATATCATATCACCATTTCTCCATACTCATCTCATCCATTACGTTTAATTTCATTCATCCGCCCCTGTGATGGAGCATCAGGAGTGGTCGGCCGGCACCCTTGTTGTTCACAGACTTCTATAAATATCTTATTTCATTCCTCGGCCCGACCCCGAGTTGGATACGAGTTGAGGATCTATATCTTTTAGTTGTATTTCTTGCAGATGGCTTACCAGATAATTAATTTCAATATTACATTCTTGTGTCTTCCGCGGTGATGGTGGACTAGTGATTATATTCCTTACCTCAGGCCTCGAGGATTGCAAGTTCAAATCTGGCTGGGATCGATGGATTTTTTAGGATGGCAAAATCTAAGTAGAAAGTCCTCCGGAGTGACTTTAAGCCATGGGTCCAGAGTCTGAAGATTTTCAGAATCATAAAGAACTATAAGCCTGAATAAAGAGGTCTCTAGCAAAATTTGTCCTGCGCCATAGCCAAGTGGTTAAAGCAAGAGATCTTGGCGCAGAGCTATAGGACTTGCACTAGTTTGAGTTTCGAAAGGGGAAGAAATTTTCTCATGGAATTTTGGCCAGTATGGAACCAGTGCCCACCCAATATTGTGAGGCATTTGGGTAGCTAGAGTAAGTAGTGGCTCCAGGTTGAGAAAACCACCTACATCGGCTGGGGTGACCCGACATGCTAATCACATGTCACCCATACACTGGCAGGATGATCTTCTATCTCTGTGATTAACACATGTGGATGTGAGGCCAACAGCTGGCTGGTAGGCAAGGGCTTTCTAGGCCTGTCGCGCTTGAAGTTTTGAATGTTCATTCCTAGAAAAATTGGTCTTACAGGAGGTGGTTGTTTAGTAAGTGTGATTTTTAAATTAAGCTTCATTGAATGTTAAAAAGAGATACTTACATTGTCACCATGTGTGACAGCTTATGATGCACAACAGCTGGAGCATCGTCACTGTAAAGTACATTTATCAAAAAGCTGAAGATATTCATGCTGCATTCTGAATGTTTTACACATGTATACAGACGATAGTTCAGACTCAAACTAGTCTGTACTCCTCCATTTGCCTTTGGTGCTAAGATGCGAAGTGACATGGCTGGGGTATATTCTCCTCCTGAAGAACTTGTAGACCACATTCCATCTGAAATAAAATATAACTATTAACCCCTTAACTGGGGACCTAGCTAGTGCAGTTCTTCAGCTCTGTGGGGAGCCTTTTCTTCCTTTAATTTAAAATATTATAAAAAATACATGGAGTAAACATTTGTAACATATCCATCAAATATTATACAAAACAACCATTCTCTTTCATATGGTCATATTTTTTAATCGAAATTTCATATTTATATTTTTTTCAACTTTAGTACAAAAACGGCACAAGTGTCTTCTTGTGTTCAATTTAAAAGTAATTTGGAAAACATTATTTATATTACATGTAATGAATATTAAAAAGTATGCAAATCTCTTAAATGCAATAAATGTTAACTCTGGCCTTACATGGTGTCTGTCATCAGTGGCGTTATTTCAAGTCTTACATCGATATAAACTAAGCATTTAGGATATATGTATAAATTGATTAATTAATTTATATTGACAATTTACTCCGAAGTTTATAATGTAAATATACAATCTCTTTTAACACTGTGTAAATATTAAAATTTTACGACACATATGACCAGTGGCGTTACTAAATACTGTCAGTTTTGAGTTATTACAAATAATCACAATTTTTTTTATTTTTAGAACTTTAATATACCGTAAAAATATATATCTGTACAATTAGTAGTTTTAATTGTAGTAATAGTGATTATTGATGTCATCAGATATTATCAGTGGCGTTATTGAACACTGATGTGTTGAGAAGTCACTGGTTATTATTGTTGTTAGTATTATGAATGCTACATAACTTTATTTTAGAAAACACTCATATTTTCAGTAAATTGTAAGTAGCTTATAAAAAAATATGATGAAGTGAAAAAAAAAACTAGAAGCGAAATAAGACGTTTGAACTAGTTACTTCAAGATTGGAGAATGGAGGGTGAAAGTTAGCAACCCCAATTGAATGTTTGTGCAATATTTTTCTAATGTGATAAAAGACAGACCTCTCATTTAAACGTGTGAATGAGAAGTTACAAGAAACTGTACCAGAGTTATTATTTTTTCATTAACTTAGACCGTTCTTGCATTTAGGTTTAAGGCTAATCTGAGTTGAGAGATATATTATGTTGAGCAAACAGATGGTGTCTGTTTTTTTTTCTGAACACATCTAGTGAATAATATTTTATCACGAATGTTATATAGCTGGCCAGTTACCGATATACGTTAGTCCGTTCTTGCGTGCATACATGATATGTGATTTTAACTCTCGTAATAAGAAACTGTTAAGAGACCGGTCAAAGAGGGTTGAAAAAAATCACACTAGATATCATACCCATACAGAACAGATCTTCAAAATTTTGTGTTCCTGTATCGCCAATTAACTTAGAAAAAAAAAATATATATCTCGTTGGATATATCCGTAACTCCCACCGAGTGAAGGCTTTCTTGAGACGGATATTCACGGAAAGCCCACCCAACGGGTTAATAGTGAATGGAGAATATATTTTTAACGATTCACCTCATATAATTTCAAATTTCTTTGATACCGGCAGTTTCAGACAATACCTTGTCCCACTTCAGTCCACTGAGTGGAAGCCATGACTGAAGAGGGACAAGATTTTGTCTGAAACCGTCGGTATCAAAGAAATTTGAAATTATATGAGATGAGTCATTAAAAATATGTTCTCCACTCACTATTAATGATATAACCTCATAATGTTTACTTCTCAATATTAATTTAAATATAAAATATAACTAACTCACTAGCACTATCGAACCCATAGGTTCATGGCCGTGCAGACATAAGCTCTACAAGCTTATGACATTACTACATTACAAAGAAAATCTGCAGTAGCAATATTCAGACTGCTAACGGGACATGACTGCCTGAATAAACACCTATACAGACTTGGCATAACAGATTCATCTAAATGCCCTTTTTGCAATTTAAATGAAGATATGGAAAGAAACCATCTCCTTCATTGTCCAGCTTTTGTAGAAGATACCAGCCTTTCTGCTAAATATAGGAGTGCAAGAGAGCGAATGATTTCATTATCAAGTGCTCGACATTAGATACCAACCAACCAACATCTTCTTCTTCTTCCTTCCAAGTATTAGGCCGAGACCTGTTACGATCCTATAGAAAATTTTCCCTTATGGGAAATTCTCGTATAAGACTTGAAAGCATAATAATTGTCCCTTCGATTGGTTGCTGGCCAAAGGAAGGCAAGACCAGTGATGGGGCTGCCATCTTACAGCCTCTGGTCAGGCTTTTCTGGAGAAGAAAAGAAAATAAAGGAAAGAAGAAATGGAAAAAAGAAAGGACTCCCTAGACCCTCGGATGCCCTAATAGCGTCGGGGTCGAAAAAAAAAGAGTTAACCAAGAGAGGTTAGATAGTAAAGTTAAAAGAGTGCAAAACACAAGTAAGTGGAAGAAATGTTTTGCACAGCTTGGGCACCTTGTGGTCGCCATCCACATATCCCCTAGATGAGGACCCCTGAGGGGACCAACCAACATAAGCTCTCCATACATCCCTATCTAGAGCTAATGTTTTCCAATCATTCCCTGTATAATCTACTTCCCTCAAACCATAGTTAATGTTACTCCCACTACATTCTTGGTCTACCAACTGGACATTTTCCCTACAACTCAAATAAACCAGCTATAACTCAGGGTATCTACATGTCACCTTATACTGGCTGAATAATTCACCACCTCTGTAAATGACATTTATGGATATGAGGAGAGCGTTGACTGGTAGGCCAATAGTCTTCAAAGCCTATTGTACCATGGAGTTATATAAAAGAAAATATACAAGCTATTTTATTACCTGGAAAATCTAAAATCCATTTTTGAGGTGCACCGGCAGTTAGCTCTATTCCATCCTTCATGGTCACAGATACAAGCAAATTAATCTCGCCGCCTGTAGAATTTATTTTTACTTCTGTTGGCAGCACTGTCCCGAGCATTCTATTTTTTGTTGATGTTTCTCTCTGATCCGATGGTAGTAATATTGCCAACTGCAAAGAAGTAAGTATATAAATTGAACTTTTATAGGAAAAAATCACTATGAGGTTTAATATAAGATTTAAATTAAAATTCTTTATATCTCACTGGATATGAGGTGAAATATAAAAAATTTTGATTTAAATCTTAAAGCATATAAATATTTTAATTTTGTTTAGCTGTTTCTTGACTCACCTCATACTTCTTAACTCCCTTGCATATCTAGATTTTGTCATTGTTTTGTGACATTCTCACTGCTGTTCACATTCACAACTGACGTCCAATGGTCTCCTCTCCTGCAGACTGACCTCCGCGCCATCTGATGGCTGACCGACGAAATTCCAAATCAATTCCCTCTCCTTATCACCGGATATTTCAAAATTCATAGTTGTGTTTTTATTCTTGCATATGTAAATTTGTTCCCAAATTGTGAGTTCCTTCGGTTTTTCCAATTGTTTTAAGTAATTTTGTTTTGGTTTCTATTCTATGTTTTTCTGACCAGGCATGTGCAGCTATTGCAGATTTTTCTGTTTCCCTTTTTAACATTTCTGAGATGTTTCTTTAATCTTGTATTTAGATTCCTTTTTGTTTTTCCTCAGAAATGTTAAAAATGGAGAAACAGAAAAATCTGCAATAGCTGCACATGCCTGGTCAGAAAAACATAGAACAGAAACCAAAACAAAATTACTTAAACAATTGGAAAAACTGAAGGAACTCACAATGTGGGAAAAAATTTACATATGCAAGAATAAAAACACAACTTTGAATTTTGAAATACCTGGTGATAAGGAGAGGAGATTGATTTGGAAGTTCGTCGGTCAGCCATCAGATGGCACGGAGGTTAATTTACAGGAGAGGAGACCACTGGACGTCAGTTGTGAGCGTGAACAGCATTGAGAATGTCACAAAACAGTGACGAAATCTATATATGCAAGGGAGTTAAGAAGTATGAGGTGAGTCAAGAAACAAGTAAACAAAATTAAACTAAACCTCATAGTGTTATTTCCTACCTACATAACTTAATATATAAATATTACCATTTACAAGAACCACATGCTATTAAATAACATCTATTTTTGAAAAGAAAAATTAATGCTTGAACTGGAAATCAAACCCTAGACCTCTGACTCTGTACGTCAGCATGCAATCAATTACACCATTCAAGATCGATACAACAGCGAATTTTTCTTTCCACTTATACAATTCATTTGGAATTGAATTGTATAAGAGAAAAAAAAAAATGAAAATAAAAAAGTGTATATATCAGGTCATGAATGGTGTAATTGACTGTAAGGTGACATACAGAGTCAGAGGTTCAGGGTTCGATTCTTGGTTCAAGAATGAATTTTTGTTTTAAAGAAAATAAATCTGTCCAGAACTGGAATATGTTAAACTAAATATAACATCAAAACATAACATCTATTACTGTGTGTCTCCTGGACTGAATGGCCATGGTCTAGTTTTATAGAAACTTTATGTTTTGTCTACTACTGCGGTAAACATCCACAGGAGATTCTGTATGCTCTCTGTGAACTCCTCAACTGTTGGCTGCAGATTGGCTGGACATTGGAAACAAACTACCTATTTAAAAGTGGCTCTCGGTTGGTGGCATTCTCTAGGAGGTCTGTTATGTGTGAGCTATTTTTTTATTGGCTGCTCCTGGCATCAACTGCAGAAGTCATAGTAAGTCTGCATAACACAAGGATCAAGCCTATGACTTCTGAGCAGCCAATCAGAAAATAGCTCACACATAACAGACCGCCTACAGAATGCCACCAAGAGCTACCTATAAATAGAGGAACCGTTTCCAATGTCCAGCCAAACTGCAGCCAACAGATGAAGAGTCATAGAGAGCATGCAGAATCTCATGAGGATATTTTAAAATACAATAGGAAATAACATTAAGAGGTATGTTTAATAATTAAGACATTTTTTCTATACATTCTTACCTTTTATGGTTGTCGAATATATGTTTCAAGGCTTCTGAGCCCCATCGTTAGCGATTACCATAAGAGGTAAGAATGTACAGACAAAATGTCTTAATTATCTCCTGAGGATGTCTCCTGCAGTAGTAGACGAAGTGTCAAGTTTCTATAAAACTGGACCATGGCCATTCAGCCAGGAAGACAAACTAAATAGAAATCGGCTGTGAAAGCTTACAATTTTACATAACATCCGTTTCCAAAGAGACCCCATCAATAGGCCCATGGGGAAAACTTGAAAAAACTATGATTCTTAGCCAAAAACAAAAGAAAGTGGTAGGATAGTTAGTCCTACACTCTCTGGTCAACTTTATCAGGAAAGTTCTCAGTACTCGTTTATACCTTAGTACTCATTTACGTGTGTTCCAGTGCCATCCTTAGAACTTTTTGAGCTTTGGGTTCTGCACTATGTAGATAGATGGCATTAATGTAGCCTATTTTCATTTTATGAACTTCAGCAGACTATTTAACTTTCACAGGGAAAGAACACTATGAGGTTTAATTTAAGAATTAAATTAATGTTTTTATTACCTCACCTCATATCCTTTTTCTTCTATACTGCAGTTTCGGAGCTTATCTCCATCGTCAGTAGCTTCTGGTCGACTGGTGTTATGTCGCGACGTCGACCAGAAGCTACTGACGATGGAGATAAGCTCCGAAACTGCAGTATAGAAGAAAAAGGATATGAGGTGAGGTAATAAAAACATTAATTTAATTCTTCAGCAGACTACTTTATATGTCTGTAGACAGGAGTCCAATTTTACAACTAATAAAAAGTTAATATCCCAGATAGTAAGAAATCTGGAATTTATCAAATTAGTTGCAATGACTGCAAGAAAATATATATAGGAAAACTAAAAGGAATTTAGAGACTTGTACAGAAAAAAAACACTTTAGAAATATTAAAAATGGTGGAATTAAAAAAAAAGGCAATTACAGTTTATAGTTTGCTAGAGAATCACATGATTGGAAGAGAAACTAAACTTTTGAAACATTTATAGAAATCTTTGGAATTAACAGTTTGGGAAAGATATATATTCAGAAGAACAAATATAGATCCACGAATTTTGAAGTTTTCAGCAAGCAAAATTTAATCTCCAAATTCATAAAATCGATACCCGATTGCAGTTTGGAAGACGATGGTAACAACAGTTGGTGTTTGAACAATGATGAAGGCAAAGACCTTTGAAACAGGTATTGTCAAAACATGGAACTGTATGAGGTGATATGTAAAAACATTTTATTCAACTCAATATATGTAAATAAAAATTACCTTATCGACTGTGTTGAGTTTGAGTGACACAACCTTGAGACAGTGATTGTTAGTATCTGCAATATACAGCTGAGTGCCATCTGTACTAACACAGAGACCTCCAGGTTCATTCAATTGCACTTCATTAAAATTCCCAGGACTGCCACCTCCCACCAAAGTTTTACAATTATTTGTATGACAATCCACAGTCTTCAGTTTGTGATTATATGAATCAGCAACATACAATGTCTGATCATGGCTGTTCCAAGCAACACCTAAAGGATGCTGTAATCTGGCTTCAAACTGCACTCCATCTTTGTCTCCAAACGTAAATAAGTTCTGCAATTAAACATAATATTTTGACAATTATAGAAATCTTATGAATAGGGCTCGGCAGTTGAAGAAAAATCCTTTTTCTATTTTATGTCGGAAGACGAGGCCCAACATAATATATGTACATTTTGGGTCACTGTAGGCCAGAAAATGATGGGTTTTATTTGTCCTTTTTTGGTTTATTGATCCTTTTTTTTTAGCTTAATGGCAATATTGCAACTTTACCCTCTTTTGACTACATTTATACCATTTTCATAATTAAAAAATTTGTAGATTCTAGTTTCAATTCCAACTTCCTTTAAAAATACTAATCTAGTTTTATTTTCTAAAAACGTTTCACGTTCTAAAAACTTTTGCTCTGCGAGAAACTACTGAACCCACACAAAATATCTCACTATTTTTAACCGACAACACATTGACTGCCTAAACTACTGTATTTTGACTTCAAATTTCTAAGAAGTTGCCACTTTGTGAAAATTACCTCGAGCAGAAGGTGAAGGCAGTGAGGTTGTCTTTATCCACTCATTAGCAACTGCAACTCTTTTTATGTCCTTTTTTTCAGTTTTTTTAGGACTTTAGTAGCATATCTTTAGGTTTTTTAAATGTCTTTAGGCATTTTTATAGGACTTTCAGTGTGAACTACCCATTAAAGTCATCAAAAGGTAAGTAAAATATTTTTTTAAAAATTCAACGACGTAACAAGCCTAGAAGGCTCTTGGTTGGTCAGTTTGCTGCTGGGTTCACATCCACATGTGTTAATCACAGATGTAAATGATCATGCAATAGTATAGGGAAGACATTTGGTCAGCATGTTGAGTCCCCCACCTTAACTTGGAATTATTACTTATTCCATCTGATGCTGAGTCCATATTGGCCAGTTCCACAAAAAAAATTCAGGGATTTTATGCCACCATGCAATCAACATAAATTCAGATAAAAAAATGGAAAAACACATAATTTATTGTTGCATTATGTGAATAATTTAAGTAAAGTAAAGTGATCCCACTACAGGGTGTAGTAGAAGGTTAAAGCTCCCACTGTTCATCTTTGAAGTTAATATTGATAAGTGGAGACAAATTAAGAAAAAATTGAGAAATGTTAATTCATCTCAAAAACCATTTAGTAGACGAAAGAAGGGAAGATAATATAAGTCGGAACAAAAGCTATTGAATATGTAATAAATATAAATACCCTCAACTCATGTCCAACTCAGGATTGGGTCGAGGAATGAGATGAGATGAAAGTCAATATATTTATAGAGATCTGTGAATGACAAGGGTGCCAGCTGACCACTACTGCTGCACATCGCAGAGGCGGATGAATGAAAAGTAATGGATGAGATGAGTATGGAGAAATGGTGGAATTAAATTTGTGGCAGGAAAATGGGAAAAACCCTGCAAAAAACCTGTCCAAGCTTCGTTTCGTCCACCACGAAACCCACATGGAGTGACCGAAACTCGATCCTGGGACACCAGCGGTAAAAGGCGAGCATTTAACCGCTTGTGCCATGGCACCACCCTATTGAATATCCATCCATCCGAAGTAATTCTGCCTGAGGGCAGGTCTTTCACTGCAATCATAGCATTTTCATTCTGTGCTTTGCAGCTTTAGTAGGGAATTATAGGTGTGGCAACTTCCTGTTGCTTTCCACACCGGTGAAGGATGATGATTTTCGGGGACCACTGGGCCCTAAGCTTCCTGACATTTGTCTTACAGGTGAAAAAAAAAAACTCCTGGCGTGACAGGCCTACAAGGCCCTTAGCCTACCAGCCGACCTCACATCCACGTGTCAATCACAGAGGTAGATGATAATCAGCCAGTGTAGGGGTGACATGTGGTCAGCATGTCGAGTCCCCCAGCCGTTATAGCTGATTTTCTCAACCTGGAGCTGCTACTTATTGTAGCTACCCAAATGCCTCACGATGCTGGGTGGGCACCAGTCCCATACTAGCTGAAATACCATGAGAAAATTTTTGCCCCATGGAGACTCGAACCAGTGCAAGTCCCGTAACTCTGCACCAAGGTTTCTTACCTTAATCACGAGGCTATGGTGCGGGATGGGAAGATAGTATACTATATTTAAATTAATGTTGGGAAATAAACATTATGAGATTATATCATTAATATTGAGTGGAGAACATATTTTTAATAACTCACCTCATACAATTTCAAATTTCTCTGAGACCATTGGTTTCAAACAAATTTTTCGTTCATCTTCAGTCGACAATTTCAAATTTCTTTCAGACCATTGGTTTCAAACGAATTTGAAATTGCATAAGGTGAGTTATCAAAAACATGTTCTCCACTCAATATTAAAGATAGTATACATTGGAACAAAAAGCTATTGATTATGTATGAGAGAAAATTTCTTAGAAAGTCTCTTCAAAATTGGTGAGTCATATTAAAATGGGTACTGTGTTACTTACAAAGGGACTTTTACTTCCTCCAGCTACTGCTGATACTTTGCCATCTATCAAAGAGAGTTTTCTAATAGACGAACTCTCACTGTCAGCTATATAAAGAGCCTGGTGTTCTGGAGCCAGAGTCAGACCAGACGGTTGTGCAAATCCTGCAGCATGAGGATAAAAATTGTTGCGGTTCTCTTCCTTTCCAGTGCCTGCAATACTGGTACATGTACCAGCTTCATATACCCTGCGCAAGTAAATTTAATTATAATTATATAAAGTTCTAAATAGTCCATACTCTGTGGTTATATTTTAAATTAACACTTTCCAGAATTGGACATAGTTTTATTTTAGAAAGAAAAATTAATGCTCAAACCATGGATCTATAATTCTACAAATTTCTTTCTTTCTTTCTTTCTGGCCACAAGTCATACAAAAGATAAAATGTGTCCATATCAAAAATTGAATTACTATACCTTAAGAATTAAATTAATGTTTTTATTACCTCACCTCATATCCTTTTTCTTCTAGACTGCAGTTTCGGAGTTTATCTCCATCATCAGTAGCCTCTGGTCGACCGCTGTTATGTCGTTTCTTGACGGTTTTCTTCTGCCTTCTATCGGTGGACTGATGAACCTCTGGATCAGGTCAAAATTTGCAGGAGTTTCAAAATTCATGAGTTTATCTTTCTTGTTTTTTTTGGACAAAAAAAAGTGTTGTGAACGTGACACAGCATTGAGAATGTCACAAATGATGTGAAGAAACCCTGGGTTTGCGAGGAGTTATGAAGTATGAGGTGAGTGAAATAATAAAAAATAAACAATAATCATAATTTGTCCATCATCGCAAGTGTTAAAATTTAATTATAACATCAAATATAAAACTATATTGGCCATAATAGTTACTAAATTCTCGTAAGCCTTCTTGAATTAGAAACCGTCCAATCGCACTCCTAGCAATAACTAGCTGCTTCAGATGAGAGAATAGTATATGAGGAATGGAAAATTGAAGCTTGTACCGGAAGCCTGGATTGGTTTAACAGTCAGCACACTAGCATACAAAGCTAGAGGTTCAGGTCCTGGTTCAGGCATTAATTTTTCTCTACAAATAAATAATTTGTAATTCATTGTGAGTGTTAAAATTTAATTTTAACATAACCATCCAATTCATAATGATGGAATACTTACTTGCCTTTCCACCAAGATACTGTGTTAAAGAAATATGCCCAAATCTGATGAAATCCTGCCATTGCAATTATGAGAACATCTTTGTCTACATCTTGAAGAGTCAATGAATCTTTTAAAAGCTTGCTGGATGCTATACACAAGTCCCAGGGAGAACAATTCTCTTGTTTAAAAAGTGTGCATACTTCCAAAGTTTTTAGGTTTATCTAAAAACAAATTAGTATTATTATTAACTATCACTAGGAAGATATACATTTGAAACAGTACATCAATTCAAATTAATAAATGAGTTCGAGAAAATGTTTTAACATCTCACCTCACAAAGTTGCATGTCTTCATGATACCGGTTTCAAAAGTATAGTGTTACTTCCATCTTCAGTCAAATTCCAACTCATTTATTAATATAAATACCTCATAGTGTTTCCTCCCACTGTAATTTTAATTAAAATCAATTCAAATATTTAGGGGTAATAGTCAAAATGGATAATGATACAACATAAGAAATAAAGAATCAAATAAATATGGCCATTAATGTTATTATGGGCTTTTAAAAAATATAAAAAGCCAAATCTTGTCAAGATCTGTAAAGATGTTACTATACAAGACCTATTTTGACAAATGGATGTGAAACATGGATAATGGAGAAAAACAATGAATGCACTCTACAATGTTTTGAAAGAAAAGTATTGAGTAGGATGTATGACCCTGTATGTGAGAATGGTGTCTGGTAAAAACGCTATAATGAGGAGTTGTATGCATTATTCAAAGATGTGGAGATTAGTAAATTCATTAAATTAACCAGACTATGATGGGCAGGGCATGTAAGAAGAAAGGAAGAGTCAGAAATATGTAAAAGGATATGGTCCACTCAACCAGAGGGTAGAAGAAAGAGAGGAAGACCGAAACTATGATGGAGGGATGAGGTGGATGGAGATGCTAGAGAGTTGGGATTGAGAAATTGGTGGAGAGAGGCACAGGACCGAGCTAATTGGAGGAGGCTCCTTGAGGAGGCCAGGACTAAGAAATGAGTTGTTGTGGCAGTGATGATGATGATGATGATTAACTATCAATATTACTAACTTCTTCTGTAACAATCTTCAAGGATTCTAGTAAGACATGCAAAATGTTACAATATAGATATAGAAAAAAACATATAATAGGTTGATAAAATAATGTGAAATAATATAACATTTAAAATAAAATTCTTTCCACCTTACCTCATATTCTGTCTTCTAATTAGACCGATTTCGTAACCTTAATGGTTACATCTTCAGTAGTTACATGACTGATGTCCTGTCTTCCAGAAGCACTGCTTTTTACTCCACCTGTTGGTGAACTGATAAACCTCCCAATCAAATCAACTTCCCCAGGAATTTCAAAATTCAAATTTTCCTTTCCTAGTTTTTTAATGTGGATTTTTTCCCAAATAGTGAGCTCCTTAGGTTTTTCTATTTGATTTATTAAACCAAGCAGTAAGAAAAAACATCAAATTGAAAGAAAGGATAATCAGATGGAGTAAGAATCAGTGCTATTGGATGACAGAACATTGGTTGTGCAATTAGTAGATGTAGTTGACGATGGGGCTAAGAAGCCCTGAAACATATGTTTGATAATAACAACTATAAGAGGTAAGAATGAACAGACAAAATGTTTTATTAAACATATAATTATTAAACAAACCTCTTAATGTTATTTCCTATTGTATTTTAAAATACTGAAGATGTAACCACTGAAGTTACGAAACCAGTCTAATTAGAAGACAGGATATGAGATGAGGTGGAAGAATTTTAAATTAAAACTCATTAATACTTCCCTATAATAGTTCAAGAGTGAAATAACATACTTCTCTGAGTGCATGATTTTCAGTATCTGCAACATACAAGATGTCAGCAGTCCGAAACTCTATTCCTTGTGGGCTTCTAAATCGAGCATCTTTAAAACTGCCATCACTGAATCCTGGTTCATCTCCTCCAATCACATACTAAAATAAAGTAATAAATAAACATATGATAAAAAATATTACATTAATATAATATGAAAAATTCACTCATAGAATGTTAGGTTTGCACTTAGTAAAAATTTAATGGGAAGTGACACTATGAACCAAATTATCAATATTAAGTAAATATGAATTGAAAACTACACAACTTCTTCTTCTTCTTCCTTCCAAGTATTAGGCCAAGGCCTGTTACGATCCTATAGAAAATTTTCCCTCCAGCGTTTGAGGGAAATTCTCGTATAAGACTTGAAAGCATAGTAATAGTCCCTTCGATTGGTTGCTGGCCAAAGGAAGGCAAGACCAGTTATGGGGCTGCCATCTTATAGCCTCTGGTCAGGCTTTTCTGGAGAAGAAAAGAAAATAAAGGAAAGAAGAAATGGAAGAAAGGAAAGACTCCCTAGCCCTCGGATGCCCTAATAACGTCGGCGTCAAAAAATAAGAGTTAACCAAGAGAGGTTAGATAGTAAAGTTAAAAGAGTGCGAAATACAAGTAAGTGGAAGAAATGTTTTGCACAGCTTGGCGACCACAAGGTCCCAGTCTGGGAAAGCTGACGATAAAACAGAATTGTTTTGAAACATGTCCAAGAACAAATCAACATTAATATTGAGGTAAGATGTCCAGACCAAAAATAATATAATTAAAATAACCTCAAAATATAACTTCCTAAAATTAAATATTAAGAGGTTTGTTTAATAATTAAAACATTTTTCTTTTCATTCTTACCGCTTATAGTTGTTTTTGTCGAACATATGTTTCAAGGCTGCTTAGCCTGTGTCGTCAGCGATTACAGACTGAATCAAGAATAAGAGCTGACAACATGAGTAAATTCAGTCTGTAATCGCTGATGATGGGGCTAAGAAGCCTTAAAACATATGTTCGACAAAAACAACTATAAGAGGTAAGAAGGAAAAGACAAAATGTTTTAATTACCTAGGAACAATAATTACAAATAGGAATGAGATGCACATAGAAATTAAACAGAGGCTCAATTCTGGAAATTCATGCTATTACATTATATGGATTTGAAACATGGACTCTTATTTTAAGGGAGGAGAAAAAATTATAAGTATTTGAGAATAAAATTCTTAGGAAAATTTTTGAGAAGCCTTTGGAATTAATATTTTGGGAAAAGATATACATTCAGAAGAACAAACATAGTTCCATGAATTTCGAAGTTGTCAGCGAGCAAAATTTATTCTCAAAGTTAATAAAATCTGCACTAGATGGTAGTTTGGAAGACGATGGCAGAACTTCAACAGTTGGAGTTTTGTCTGAGGATGGAGACAATGACCTTTGAAATCAGTCCTGTGAAAACAGAGTTTTATGAGGTGAGATGAAAAAACATTTATCTGACTCAATTTAAAAATTGTAAATTACCTCATAGTGTTACTTCCCTCCATAATTTTGATTAAAACATTACCTCTACTTTACCAGAAGTTGTAAACACAGTGATTCGGTGATGTCCTGTGTCTGAGACAGCCAACCTCTGCATAAGATTTTCACTACTGTTGTTATTCACTGAAATAATATCATTGCTATTTGCTGGAGCAATGATACAAGCTACTTTACCAGGAAATAATAAAGCTCCCGGAGCACGGACATGATTTGCGGGTGAAATAGGCAGAGAATGATTTTGTAACTTTTCTTTAATACTGAAGTATTTCATAGTACATTTTATGTACATCAAGACATCTTTCTTATGACTTTCCCCTACAAGGAGAAACAGTACTTCACCACTTGGACCTATAACAAAGCATAAAAACATGTATGTATCTAATGCTCATCCTTCATCATCACATATGGCATGACAATCCATTTTGGGCCCTAGCCTTCCTCAGAATGTCCTTCCAGACTTCTCTATTTGCTGCTAAATTCTTCCAATTTCTAATTTTACTTATTCTAATGTCCTGCAAGACATCTCCCATCTTAATTTTGGTCTTCCAACTTTTCTGGTCTGTAATGGTTGTGCAATATATATCTTTTTAACAGTTTTAATTATTGTCCATATGTATTAAATGTCCAACCCAGGACAATCTATTAATTTTTATATACTTCACTAAATCGGGCTTAACCAACCCAGGGGACTACTTATTACTTGAAAACACCTAATCAAATGCTGGAATGATCACTAAATCGGGTTCCTTATATAATTCATACAATTCACAATTTATCCTTCTTCTCAAAATATCACCTTCTTTCACAGCCCCAAAAATAGCTCTTAATATCTTTCTTTCAAAAGTAGCCAGAGATTTTTCATCTAACTTTAAAAGAGTCCAAGTTTCTGATGCGTATGTAATTACTGGTCTTATAAAAGTTTATGCACTGCACTACAGGCCGGAAGGTCGAGGGTTCAAGTCCCAGTGGGGTCAGGATTTTTAAACTGACAGCACTATGGTCCTGGGGTCGACTCAGCCTCTAACTGAAATGAGTATCAGACGCTTGATCTGGGGTAAAGGCGGCCGTCATGCAGGGCTGACAACCCGGCTGACATCAAGTGCCAATTGTCTAGAAAAAGTGGGAGCCTTAATCTCCTACTACCCCAAGGGCCTCCTGAGGCCTGTAGTGGGAATACTTTACTTTACTTATAAGAGTTTTATAAATCAGAAACTTAGTTTTCTTTGTTATTAAGTGTGATTTTAGATATTTTCTAAGTCCAAAGAAACATCCCATTGCAGCTATTGTGTGTTTTTGAATTTCTATATGGTTGTCATTCTTACAAGTAATTTCTGAGCCCAAATATTTAAACGGATGAACAGTTTGGAATTTCTTTGATTCTATTACAATATACAATGGATAATGTGTACATTCCTTGCTGAAAGATGGCATATATTTAGTCTTACATTAATTAATTTGCAAATTAATTTTTCGCATTTTCAAATCTTATAAAGGGTTTTTTGATGTTATATTTTAAATTATCATGTTCCAGAATTGGATATAGTTTTATTTTAGAAAGAAAAATCACATTCGAACTGGGAGTCGAACCCCGGACCTCTGACTCTGTACATCAGTGCAGTAACTGTTATGCCATTTGAACATCAAATTTCTTTCTACTTATACAATTATTTCTCCTTTCATCCGAAGGCCACTAGCCATCGCTATCAACAACACCATCTGGCGACTTCTTTTCTAAGTATTTTTTATGGAGAATTTAAACATTAATTTTTAAGCAGTTAAAGCTACTGTTTTTGATGTTATATTTTAAATTAACATGTTCCAGAATTGGATATAGTTTTATTTTAGAAAAAAAATTTACAGAAAGAAGACACATATAGATAACTACATAAAAGCTTTAGGTTTCAATCACATAGCTCATAAAGAAGCAGTTTTCAATAGTTTGACACATAGATTAGTGAACATACCAATGAACAAAGAAAATTATGAAAAAGAAAAAGAACACATAATCAATGTAGCCACGAAAAATGGTTTTGCTATAAAAATGATACTCAAAAAAATAAACAAGTTCAAAAAGACAAAAATTTATTAATCAAAGCACTCTTCTAAAAGTAAAAGAAGATAATGTAAAATTTAGAAAATTCACATATCATCCATTAAAACACCACAAGTTTCAAAAAATTTTTAAAGATTTCAACATAAGGTTAGCACCCAAAAATGACTACAGCATCAGTAGACTGATTAGACCTAATAAGAATGAGAAAATTAAAGAAGAAAACAAATCAGGGATTTATCAAATTAAATGTGAAGAATGTGAGAAATTCTACATAGGAAAAACTAAAAGAAATTTGAAAACTAGAGTTAAAGAACATCTCAGGAATGTCAAGAAAGGGGAAGTAGAAAATCTGCAGTGGCTGCCCATGCATGGTCTGAAAAACATCTTATCGAGAAAGAAGCAAAATTATTAAAACAAATAGAAAAACCAAAAGAACTTACTGTTTGGGAAAAGATCTACATTCAAAAGAGCGAAAAGAAGAAATTAATGAACTTTGAAATTCCCGGTGAGAATGACCTGGTTTCGAGGTTTTTCAGTCAGCCAATGGAAGGAGAGAAGGACAACTCTTCAAGACGACAGAACAACGGTCGTGATGATACTGAGGATGGAACAGCCGAAACTAGTTTATAATCAAATAAGAAGAACAATATGAGGTGAGTGATAAACATATTCTACCTTAATAAAAAAAAAAATGTTCAAATTATTATAAAGGCTTCTTTCAATGCTGACTGTGTTCTTCCAATTATGTCAACGTCATCTGCATAGGCAAGAATTTGTACAGATTTATAAAATATAGTACCTCTTATGTCCTATTCAGCATCTCCAAAACATTTTTTCTAATACTATATTAAAAAGTAAACAGGAAAGAGCAACTCCCTGTCTGACACCATTTTTAAATATTTTTTGTACTCTAATTTGATCCATAGTACCATACAATGTTGCTTTCACCAAAGATATAAGTTTCAAAAGTATTCCGAATTTCTGCATTGCTATAAATGCTCATCCTTGCTTCCCAATATTTTTATGTTAGATCATAATGTATCCAGAGCACTTTACATATTTGTATGTAGTGTATATCCAATTTGGGCAACATGCACACTCTCTTATGTAACACTAAGAAATAATAATAATGAAAGGAAATAAAAATATATACAGATTTTATTTGAAGAGAATATATAAAGATAAATTAAAATGTTTTATACCTCTCCTCATAATCAGTCATCTAAGTACATTGCGAGTTCAAGGCCATGGCAGCATCATCTTCAGTACTATCTTGACGACTACTGTTATGTCGATTGGAAGAAGTACTTCTTTTTTCCTCTGTTGGTGGACTGATGAACCTCCGGATTAAGTCAGGATCCACGGGAACTCATAGTTTGGGAAAAATCCACATTCAGAAAAACAAGGAAGAAAAACTTATAAACTTCGAAATTCCTGCATATTCTGATTTAATCCAGAGGTTCATCGGTCCACCAACAGAGGGAAGAAGAAGTATTTCTTCCGATCATCATAACATCAATCATCAAGATAGTACTGAAGATGAGGCCACCATGGCTTTGAAATCGTGATATACTTAGAAGACTGGTTACGAGGAGAGGTATGAAACATTTTAATTTATCTTTAATTAAACCTCATAGTGATTTATTCCTATAAAAGTTCAAGAAAAATATATGACTGAATTGGGATTTGAATCCAATGTTTCTAGTTCTGTATACTAGTGCTCTTGACTGCTAAGCTACTAGGCATTCCGATTCAAACACATATTATTTCTCTCCTTTATTACATAAATTCCCGTGTGCCAAGACTATGAACTTTTCATTTGACATACATGTCTAGTGGCTTCTTTAACAATAAGACTTTAATGGGAATCACACTATATTTATAGCCAGTGAAGCTTATTTTTGATCTTAGATATTTAATTTAACACTTTGAAAAGATCAAAATATATACAGATATTCATAGTGATATTAGAAAATGAACATTAAAGTTTATGGGCGAATATGCTTGCTACACAAATAATGGAATTCTACGAAAATAGAGGTAAAGCATTAGTGGATACTATGAAATGAATTGGTGAATTAAAAAAGGAATTAAAATTGGCAGGAATTACTCAAGAAGATATCCTAAAAAGAGATATCTTTAGAATTAAGATGCATAAGTGGCAAGTTGACCAAGAGGACAAACCAAAGACAAACTTGTATAACATGGACAGGCAAGAGAAAGCAAGCCCATAACTAAAAAAAATGAGGGAAATATGGATTCAAAGGAAATGTTTCCAAGTAATTTTTGCAGTCCTACATGGACTCATTCGCAATAAAAAAAATGCTTTATTTAAGTTGGCAGAGTTAAGGACGTAAGTCTTCTCTTCCACTCAACCAGCAAATAATAAAATCATACAAAAATGTATATATTTATCACAATTTAAAAATTTTAATTAAAATATACACTGAACAAAGCATAATGATGGACTTGTGACCGGAACAGGTTGCATTGACCTAATCCTGGAAAGGAAGAAGAAGAAGAAGAAGAAAAAAAAGAAATAGAAGAGAATAAAGCACAATGTGGATTTAATCTAATATAACCTAACACTAATAAAACATGGAATAGAAATAAAATAAGATAAAGTAAGGAAAAGATTCCTAGATGCATATTTGTAGTTATATACAAAATGCTGGAAATAAACATCAATAAATCTAAATACATGGTTACACATAGAAATACATCATATAATGGAAATGGACAGTTAATGACAAATGAGGAAAATTTTGAACAAGTGGCTGAATTCAAATATCTAGGAACAATAATTACAAACAAAAATGAGGTGCACAATGAAATTAAACATAGGCTCCATGCTAGAAATGCATTACAGGGACTCTTGTCTTCCCAACTTCTCTCAAAAAACAATAAACTGAAAATATATAAAACTGTTATTCTCCGAGTTATAATATAGGGATGCAAAATATGGACTTTTACTTTAAGGTAGGAGATAAGTTTATGAGTATCTGAGAATGAAACTTCTCAGGAAAATTTTTGGACCAAACAGAGATGAACAGACAGATGAATGGAGAAGACTACATAACAGTGAGCTACATGATCTTTATGGGAAACCACATATAATAACAGTTAAGTCTCATAGATTGTGATAGGCAAGACATGTGGCAAGAATGATGAATGAAAGAAAAGCATGGAAATGTCTTGTAGGAAACTAAACTCCATGGCATAACAGGCCTGGAAGGTCATTGGCCTACCATCCAGCTGCTGGCCTCACATTCACATATATGGTAATCAGAGATGTAGATGATCATCCAGGCAGTGTAGGGGTGACATGTGGTTAACATGTCGGTTCTCCAGCCGTTACAACTAGTTTTCTCAACCTGGACCCACTACTTATTGTACCTATCCAAATTCTTCCTATGCTGGATGGGCACTAGTCCCATACTGGCAGAAATTCCACAAGAAAATTTCTTCCCCCATTGGACTCAAACCAGTGCAAGTCCCATAGCTCTGTGCCAAGGCGTTGCCTAAACCACTCAGCTATGGCACTGACCATCAATTACTATACGATAATTTGATTTATTATTTATGATGGTCCACTGCTGTGGTCTCTAGGTAGCATGCTGCCTTGTTATGCAGTGGGCCCAGGTTCGATTCCTGGTCGGGACAGGCTCCTGGGTGAGGTTTTTTCGTAGTTGTAAGACAAATGTCTTGAAGCTTAGGTTCCAATGGTCCCCGAAAATCATCCAGCCATCATCATCATCCTTCACCTGTGTGGAAAGCAACGGGAAGCTACCACAACTAGAATTCCCTAGTAAAGATGCAAAACATAGCATGAAAATGCTACAGTAAAAAACGTAGTGATCCCACTACAGGCTTCAGGAGGCCCTTGAGGTAGTAGGAGGTTAAGGCTCCCACTTTTTCTGAACAATCGACACTTGATGTCAAGCAGGTTGTCAGCCCTGCGTGACGGCTGCCTTTACCCCCAGAACAAGCGTCTGGTACTCATTTCCATTAGAGGCTAAGTCGACCCCACAGCCATATGCCACCAGAAGGTTTGGGTCAGTTTAAAAATCCTGACCACACTGGGACTCGAACCTTCGACCTTCTGGCTTGTAACACAGTGCCTTAACCACTACGCTATGGTGTGCTCCCTGAAAATGCTATGACTGCAGTGAAAGACTTGCCCTCGGGCAGAATTACTATGGATGGATATATGATGATCAAATAGATAAAGTTTTAAATAAAATTACAATGAACTCACCTAAAATAATAAGAGTTGGCCAGCATGGGATGGCAAGTTCATGCCACATTGTGCCTTCAGCATCATTTACTACAGGATGTGTAATATTATAACGCTGTATTGCCGACAAAATGTTGGCTGAATCTTTTTCATTATCAAATTTGGCACTATGGACTCCAACCTAGAACAAAGTTGCACAAACTTGTACATATACTGTGCATTTTTCAGAGTCACAATATCCAGTCTTTTTTTTATTGCAATTTACTTATTTATTTAGCCTGGTGGAGTTAAGGCCATGTGGCTTTCTCTTCCACTCACCAAGACAAACATATGTTACATTAAAATACAAAGATCACAATAATATTAGATACTAAAACGGTTATCTGGCTAAACTGAACGAAAATAAGGTCTAATAATACAATAAATTTAAAGGCAATTAAAATTAAAACTAATAAAAGAATATATCGTCGCTTAAGAAACAATACCGCGTAACTGACACTTTTGGTGAAATTGACATTTTTATACTGTTAGCATCACTGAAGAAGCGCGCTCAGTTCAAACATAGATTAGGATGAAATTTTGTACCATGACCTCGCTAAACTTATAGATACAATTGTTTCAATCTATAGGCACTAAGGAGAAAAATACACAGTTTTTTGTTTCTCCGTGTAAAATTTGTATTTTGTTGGTTACGCGGTATTGTTTCTTAAGTGACAATATACACAAAGGAAGAACAGCTCCAATATACTATACATGGAAAAAAAAAGCATATATATTTGGAGTTGGGGGCACAGGGACTACAGGAATGTGAATTGTTGGAACTTTGTCGTGAAGCAGTGAGTCATTCTGTTCAGACATGTCACCCACACTTCAAGAATCAATTGTATGGAGGTACTGATCCTTATGGACTAGCTGCAGCGTATCTTGCTGAAGCTCTCAACACCAACATGTAAGTATGCAGTATGCTAATATATGCTACTGAAGTAGATAGTCCGTGAGGTATATGTTGCATCTATCCATTTTTACGTATATATGTTAGTGTAAAAGCACATATATTGGTTAATCTTAGGTTCATTCATTCATTCTTCATTACGTGCATCCAGCTGTAGCTGATGACATGAATCCATTGCATATTTATGATTATTTTGCTTTAGAAGAATCCATATTGTGTATATATTGCAATGGGGCTGCACTGATGTACATGCAGCTTATGTGGGCATTTTTTAGTTTCTTGTTCACCTAATATGTCAACAAGGTTAATTCATCAAGGTGAATGCCCATGAGGTTGTAAGAATTAGATTGATAGAGAGGAATGAAAGTAGGAAAACATCTCCCAGGCCTCAAATGCTCTAATACCATCAGAGTCGAAAAAACAAGAATTAGCCAAGAGAGGCTGCATAGAAAAGATAATAGTAAGGAGCAAAACACAAGTAAGTGGAAGCAATGTTTTGCTCAGCTTGGGCACCTTGTGGTCGCCATCCACATATCCCCCAGATGGAGACCCCTGAGGATAAAATATACGAGGATCATACTGAAAGTCATGAGCAACATTTTTTTAAACAATCATAATATTTATTTTAGACAAACCAAGTACACCATGTTAATCTACAGACCTTTGTGCTACTTTTCAACATAGTCTCCATTTCTTTGCACACTTTTGTCCAGCGTTCTACAAGCTTGAAAATTCCCTTATGATAGAAGTCTGTTCCAGCTACTCGAAGACACTGACGCACTGCTTTCCGAATATCCTCCAGCGTCTCGTAGCATTGGCCTCTCATCTGCTCCTTCACAGAACCGAAAAGATGGTAGTCGGAGGGTGCCAAATCGGGACTATAGGGAGGATGTGGAAGAGTTTCCCACCCAAATGTCCTGATCTTCTCCACAGTGGCACGAGCAGTGTGAGGACGCGTGTTATCGTGTTGCAGAATGATCTTCCTTCCAGGGCATTTGTCGTGCAATGCACGACGGAGCTTCACAAGTGTCTGGATATAGCGGGCAGCATTTATGGTTTGTCCAGGTTCAAGAAATTCAACCAGAATGCAACCTTGCGCATCCCAGAAGATGCTGCCCATAACTTTCCCAACAGATTGCACTGTCTTCGCTTTTTTCTTTGATGGCGAATTCAAGTGGTGCCATTCCATACTCTGGCGTTTTGTTTCAGGCTCGTAGCGATGAAACCAGCTTTCGTCACCTGTCACAATACTTGTCAAAAAATCATCACCTTCATTTCGAAATCTCTGAAGAAGGTTATGGGTGATGGTTTCTTCTCTGAAGTTTGTGGTCTTCACTCAATAAACGTGGAACCCAACGTGCACTAACTTTTCGGTAACCTAAGCTGTGAATCATTTCTTGCACTGCACTGTGTCCTACTGCAAGTTTTGTAGCGATTTCATTCACTGTGATACGCCTGTCGTCTCTAATGAGAGCATCAACTCTTTCCTTGTTGCAATCCGTGGAGGCAAAGCATGGGCGACCGCTACGAGGCTCATCTTTGATACTTGTGTTCCCATCTTTAAAATGTTTCACCCATCTCCTAACACTGCTGGCACCCATGCAGGCATCTCCGTAAGCACATTGAAGTCTTTGGTGAATATCAACAGCAGATTGTTCCTCTTTAACAAGGAATTCAATGACAGCGCGCTGTCGAAACGAAACATTGATGTCTGCCATTTTGGAAACACTGCGTGTGGTCACATGATAGAAGCTATGATGCCACAAAATGGCAATGTTGTGGTATAAAGTCTGTAGATTACGATCCTGCAGTTGTTTTTGTTACATTGTTGAAATTTGAATTTTAACAATGGGTTGCTCACAACTTTCAGTATGACCCTCGTATATATATATATATCTGTTGTGTAACAAGCCAGGCAGCTAGCGATCCCTCATTGGTGTCTACAGGGATTTGATGTGCCTCCATAGAAAAAACATCACCGCAAAATGACAATGGAGCACACAGTTCTTTGCTATGAAAATTAAAGTATCATCATCATCAACAAAGATTAAGCCCAATGGCCTGTTCCGATCTCATTATAGGTCGAATTGGCCCTTCCCTCTCTTCAATGGTCTTCCCAACATTCTTCTCCCTTTTGGTTTATAATTATACATTCTTCTTGGTATGCACTGTTCATTCATTCGTAATATGTGCTGAAGATAAGCATTTTGATAATATTTTATTATTTCACAGAGATTAAATATATTAAGTTCTGTTCTTATATCTTCGTTTTTCTTTTTATCGGTCCTTTGGTATCCTGGTATAATGAAAGCAGCTCACAAAAACATTCTTTACCCGAAATGCATGAAAATGCATTTCCTATCTCGAAATACTCATTTTTAGGTTTGAAAAAGCTGAATCTAGCCGCTTGTATAACTGCAGTTAGGTCTTACAAAAATATATTACTTGAATCATTTTCCAGGTAATAAGAAATAGTGAGCCTTTTTTCTATCTCTAAAGACTTTTATAGTTTCCCTTTCTAGAACATGGAATTCTCTCACTTCCACCCTATATCAGAGATTACCAAACTGTACCGTCTTTCAGATACAAACTGAAAAAAAAAATTTATTAACTGACAGAAACATTTCATTAATAGTATTTTTTAACAATTAATAATTTGTTCTCCTTTATTTAATAAAAATAGTATTAAGATTAATCAGTATTTCTACCTAATGTCTTATATATGCCAATATATATATACAGGGTGGACCGCTCGAATGGACCTAATTTCAATTGCTTGTTACTGGCAAACGGTTGAAGATAGAAACTTAAAACAACGTTCATAGTACAGAAAAACTCACCAAGTTTTGATATCCAGATCACCACATCTCTATATGAGCCCCAGCAGTCACTGTGACGATATCAAAGCGATGAACAATTTCTTGCCAAGTACGTTGGAGTATGTCTTCTGGAATGTTCTCAATAGCCTCTATGATGCGCTCACGAAGGTCTTTGACTGGGGTGGTGTAAACTTTATCTTTGACATAGCCCCAGAGAAAGAAATCCAGTGGTGTTAAATCGGGAGATCTCGGGGGCCACGCGATTGGTCCTCCCCTACCAATCCAACGGCCAGGGAAAATGTTGTCCAAAGTCGTACGAACTTCATTGGACCAGTGGGGAGGAGCACCATCTTGCTGGAAAACGATGTTAGGCTGCAGTTGTTCAATTTGTGGAAAGAAGAACTGCTCCAGCATGTCAAGATATGTGGTACCACGAACAGTTTTCTCGGCGAAGAAAAAACGGTCCAATGACCTTATTATGTGACAAACTGCACCAAACATTCATCTTCGGACTATCACGAACATGCTCTTGAATAGCGTGAGGATTCTCCGATCCCCAGATCCGCACATTATGCCGGTTTACCTTGCCTGACAAATGGAAAGTGGCTTCGTCCGAGAAGAAAATCTTGGTCATGAAGTCAGGATCAGCGCCGAGACGGTCCAGCATCGTATTGGCGAATTCCACTCGTTTCGGCATGTCATTCGGCTCCAGACGTTGCACTAACTGCACTTTATATGCGTGCAGTTTGAGGCGTTTGTGGACAATCCGTTGTAATGTCGATTTTGGTATTTGAAGTTCCCGCGAAGCTCTTCTTAATGACTTCCGGGGGCTTCGCTCAAATGCGGCTTGAACATTTGCTACCATTTCATCGGATGCTCTGCGACCACCACCATGCTTCTTCAACACAGATCCTGTAGCTAAATAATGTATCACGCCACTTCTTTATGCTTCTAGCAGTTGGAGCATCACGGTTAAACACACGCCGGAACTCCCTTTGAACTCTAATGATTGATTGATTTAAACTCCGCATACCACAAAACAGCTTGCGCTTTCATCTGCGGAGTCGCCATTTTCACAAACAATTAAATCTAAGAACGAGAAACGTATCTTTGTGCCATCTACCGACAGGATTCGAAACTTGGTGAGTTTTTCTGTACTATGAACGTTGTTTTAAGTTTCTATCTTCAACCGTTTGCCAGTAACAAGCAATTGAAATTAGGTCCATTCGAGCGGTCCACCCTGTATATAAAAAGGAAAACAAATAATTAATTGTTAAAAAATACTATTAGTGAAATGTTTCTGTCAGTTAATAAATATTTTTTTCAGTTTGTGTCTGAAAGACGGTACAGTTTGGTAATCTCTGATATAGGGTGAAAGTGAGAGAATTCCATGTCCTAGAAAGGGAAACTGTAAAAGTCTTTTGAGAAAGAAAAAAGGCTCACTATTTCTTATTACCTGGAAAATGATTCAAGTAATATATTTTTGTAAGACCTAACTGCAGTTATACAAGCGGCTAGATTCAGCTTTTTCAAACCTAAAAATGAGTATTTCGAGATAGGAAATGCATTTTCATGCATTTCGGGTAAAGAATGTTTTTGTGAGCTGCTTTCATTTTCATAGCAAAGAACTGTGTGCTCCATTGTCATTTTGTGGTGATGTTTTTTCTATGGAGGCACATCAAATCCCTGTAGACACCAATGAGGGATTGCTAGCTGCCTGTCTTGTTGCACAACAGACATTAGGGATCTTCAAAAGAGTGTGACAAGTTGACAACATGTTATGTACTATTATCATGCATGTACTGAAGCTGATGGAAGCCACTTTGAACAATTGCTCTGAGTTGTAAGTCATTGCTATGAGGAGTAAGTTGTTTATAGCCATAAAAACATTAAGTATGCTTTTCTGACCATTAGTTCCCCATCTCAAAATACTGTACAGGTACTCAGTTTTCAGTTCTCTGCTATTGGTATAATTTTGACCCATATAATTTGAGATACCCTATACTGTGTGTGCGTATATTCTAATAGGAAGCCATTAAGCATCACATTTAGGATTCCATATCAGTAGACCAAGCCATTGTCATGCATGTATTGAGGCTGGTGGAAGCCATTTTGAACAATTACTCTGAGCTGTAAGTTATTGCTATGAGGTGTAAGTTGTTTATGGAACATGTCTTTGTTGTTGCATAGAATATTCATTAAAATCAATATGGCTGCCATGTCTTCATGTATGTAGTTAAATATTATAGAAAAATCTATTGAAATAATTGTTAGAAAAAATGTAAAAAATCATTGTAAAGGGTGAGAAATAATTTGGAAAATGAAACTCTAAGAATAAAATTTGACAGAAATTTATGGAGGAATTAAAAAAGTCACGTCACAGGTTTCTTCCAAGCCCATGTCAAAAAAAATTATCTGCCCTTTTTAACTGCAAGGCATTAAAATCCAGTGCCAAACCTCTGATTTAAACTAGGGAAATATTACAACTCCTGAATTGGTAGATTTGATAACCCTCACTACCTGTCTCTCATGCCAAGTCCCACCTCACTCCACTCTACTCTTACTCAAGCATGGAGTCCATGTTCTCTGTACATTGGGTTAACATTGATGGATTCTGGCTTTGATTTATGTGCTTTGCAGTTAAAAATGACAGATGATTTTTTGAATATGGCCTTGGTACATCGCAATACTTCTTTGGGAGAAATTTCAAGGTAAGTTTTGGCATGCAATGGTTGACAGTTCCCTTGTCAACTTTTCTTGCCTGAAAAACTCATAAAATCCAGATGGGTTTGAACACATGAACCTTGGATCCAGAGATGAGCATGTTAATTAATAGTGACCAGATTATTTTGAAAAAGTTTAATCAGTAAAATTGTACCTTATTCTCCAATCATTTCATCCTACATTGGGTTTGTATTCTGTAAAGTAAGTAAAGTGATCCTCCATTATATACAGTCCTAAACCTGGATTTACACACCCTCCAGAATCACATACTAATGAAGGAACCATTCCTTCTTCTTCTTCCTTCCTTCCAAGTATTAGGCCAAGGCCTGTTATGATCCTATGGAAAATTTTCCTCCAGCGTTTCATAGGACGGCCCAGTGATCTTCATCCTCTTGGTATATAATTATAAACAGCTTTGGGGATCCGATTTGAACTCATTCTTTCAAGATGGTGTTTCCAATTTAGTTGGTACTATTTAATATATTCCAAAATTGGCATAGTCTTCAATTCTTTTAAGATATCGGTGTTCTTTTTCCGATCCCATCTGGTGTAACCCGCTGTTCTGCGCATGAATCTCATTTCGCAAGCCGTTATTCTGCTTTCATGTTGTCTTTTTAGTGTCCATGCTTCATTACCATAGTTCAAGACTGGTCTAGCCTTTGATCCTTCTGGGAAATTCTCGTATAAAACTTGAAAGCATAATAATAGTCCCTTCGATTGGTTGCTGGCCGAAGGAAGGCAAGACCAGTGATGGGGCTGCCATCTTATAGCCTCTGGTCAGGCTTTTCTGGAGAAGAAAAGAAAATAAAGGAAAGAAGAAATGGTAGAAACGAAAGACTCCCTAGCCCTCGGATGCCCTAATAGCGTCGGGGTAAAAAAAATAAGAGTTAACCAAGAGAGGTTAGATAGTAAAGTTAAAAGAGTGCAAAACACAAGTAAGTGGATGAAATGTTTTGCACAGCTTGGGCACCTTGTGGTCGCCATCCACATATCCCCTAGATGAGGACCCCTGAGGGAGGAAAATAGAAGAAATATGCCTCACACTACTATTGCCATCTATACAGGCATACCAGAATCTCATGACGGAATATCTACAAAAAGAAACGATATAGAAGATGAATTCTACATTGCCAGCACAATGACGGATAGAAATTGGACAAGGGGAACCAACAGATGAGAAGTGCAGTCAATAGACTAGCAGTATACGGCTTCCATCACAAGCTATGCAACATAAACACCTTTCACATTGTATCCGAGAAATGTGTATGCAAACTAAAGTGTGACAAATACCATGTTTTGAAATGTAAGAAGAACACAAAAACTGTGATGGAACTCATCACAGAACACTGATTCCAGTGGCTACTCTACTCTTATGCACAATTGTGCGTGTTTATTACTATTAAACCTGGATTTGCTATATATCACTGCTACCCAAATTCCTCACAATGCTAATTGGATATCAGTGGGCCTACTATATAAATATCCTCGTGTCCAACTCAGGGTCAGGTCGAGGGATGAGATGAGATGAAGCCCCGGTAAAACTGCACTTACACTATCTCAAAACTGCAAAGAACTGCGAATACACGGTAGCAGTTAGAAGTAGCAGTGATAACGTTATCATTGAATGATAACCCACAAACATCATAGTGAGTTACCAAACATTTATTAAAAATGGGTGTACACTTACTTATCACTCCCTAACGCTGATCCAACCAGCGATAGAAAAATCATAGACTAAGTAATATACTCTGTGGAGAAAATAGCAGTTAGCGTCAACAGTCTAACAGTCTCATAATATTGCGATTTGCGTATTTAAATAAATACTTCAAAAATTGTCTAATAATGTTATAAAAATTGTTTTAAAATATTAGAAAATGATGGTAAGTATAGAACAAAAGCTATAGTTTACAACAATATAACAGAAAAATTTTGAGACAGTAGAAGTGCAGTTGAGCCGAAGCCCCTAAATTTATAGAGGTCTGTGAATGACAAGGGTGCCGGCCGACCACTCCTGACGCACTATCATGGGGGTGGATGAATGAAATGAGTATGGAGGAATGAAATTTGTGGCAGGGAAAAAAGGGAGAAACCCCGAGAAAAGCCTGCCCAAGCTCTGTTTCATCCACCACAAAACCAACATGGAGTGACGAGACTCGATCTCGAGACCCCAGTGGTGAGAGGCGAGCGTCTAACTGCTTGTGCCATTGAGCTGCCAGGCCTACCATATAATGGACAAAATTCCATAAAGAAATTTGTTCCCCCATGGACACTGGAACTAGCATGTGTCCTATAGCTCTATGCCCTCAGTTTGTTTAGCTACAACGTGAGATGCACAAATAAATGCAGTATCAACATATTTCCATGTATTAGTCCTAAAAAAACTTGTATGGTCTGAATGAAACATCAATGTTTCCAAACCATCTCTTCTTTGGTTGATCCAATGACAAATTAATTTTATCAAATTATTATCTGGTACACCTCTCTAATATTTATTTCAATGATAGTAAGACTAAATTATAATAGTTAAGTTAAATATTGACAAATAATATAATTATTAAAAACATTGGCTTATAGCATAAAATTATATTACCACAACTAAACCATCTTCGATGGAATATTCATTTTCCACTTGTTTTAGCATAGGCAGAATATGGAGACAGTTTATGCAGCAGTACGTGAAGAAGTCTAGCACCACCACTTTCCCCAAAAGTTCTTTTTTCAGTGAGAGTGGTTGCGACACATTAAACCATTCCAACTCTAAAAATTAAAGATAAGCAAATTATAATAAAGTTACAATAAGGTAATGTCACATCGATAAGTCCGGAAAATAAATTACTAAATACTCAACTGTTCATGAAATCGCCTATTTGGACCTGCTTCTCTGAACATAATTTTAAGTGGTTCATTATAATTTCCTCTTGACAATTATTCTCTTCTGTGGAGGTAAGAGATTCTATGGCGCTAAGAGTCATGAACAAATTTTCACACGCCTCCGAAATAGTATATAGAATTTCTCCAGCCATTTTTGGTCACTTGTTTTCTTTTATAATTCGGTAATAATGATATCCAAATATCTATAATAACATTTCAAAAGACAAGCGACAGATCTAATATAATACCATTAGAAGATCCTGGATCCCAAATTCTTTCCGCATGAGAAATACAAGTATTTATGATCTATTTGGTGAAATATTGAAAATTACACAAGTAGCGACGGCTATCAATTTTATTATCTAAAGACTTCTGAGAATTCGAAATTAGGAATCTACGTTAAATAATCAGATTTCTTTTCCCCCCCATACATAAAAAATATTTTCTCTTCGGCGATGTTCGGAAACGTTCAGAAATATTTCGGAAAGTTCAAGAAACAGTTTAACCAAGTAGTTGAATTTACCTGCAAGCAATTCAAATTCCCAAATACACACTCAGATTTATAATTTAAAGTTTTTCCTTAAATCCAGAATAGTTTACAGTAAATTTGTTCATTATGCATATAGTTAACAATTAAGACAACATTAAGGAGTTAAAAGAACGTCTTCCGCCTTTATCTTTCATTTTATGTAAATATATTACCGGTCTATAACATACAACTATTGGCAAGGCTGAAAACGAATGCTCTGTTTGAGGATGCAACAATCTACATAAAATCAGAGTAAGTTGCACGTGTTTACAATTTTTTATTTATTAATTAATATAATCGTATAATATGTTAATTGGCAATGAAATAACCCCTTATTGATATGCCTTTGCAGTTTATCAAGCATAGAGTTAGATAAGATTGGGAACTTAAAAAATTTGAATAAGTTCAGCCCAGACGATAAATAACCTAACTTGGTTATGAAATGAATGTACATTTGTGCGCTTTTCAGCTGTATATATTATGAAAATTAAGATACAGGTATACTGATATTAAGAGGCCGAGTCTAGCATTAACAAAGGTAGGGTGGCTAGCCCATCTCTTTGGTCGATTTTTTATTTTATAGGAGACAACGAACTTCAGGACTTCTTTACTTTTAAGGGTATTCTGAATAATAACAGTATCTCTAATTTTATATTTGAGCTTTTTAAGATAGTGCATCTGCCAGCAATTTCTTAAGCATTTGCACATGTACACTGCTATTCTGTAGAACAAGGAAAATGATAACAATTGCATGCTGAATCCTACTCAGAAATTTCTTCCAGAGAAGCCGTTATGATGTACCAAGGCTGTGTCCAAAAATTTATCTGCCACGCGGACATAAGCTCTCCACACATTCCTCTCCTGAGCTAATGTTTTCCAACCATCCCCTGTATAATCTACTTCCCTGAAATCATGGTTAATGTTATTCTGCCACCTCATCCTTGGTCTACCTAGAGGAGGCATATAACTGGAAAAATTTTCAAATGTCTAAACTGTAGTATACTATGATATCTCATATTTAATTTGACATTTTTCTTACAGAAATGGTGTATTTTACTTGTTCTCATTGTGGAGATTCCCTGAGGAAAAGTAAAGTTGAGAAACATTATCAGACTGTTTGTTCGAGGAATCCGGTTTCTGTGACATGCGTAGACTGTTGCAAAGATTTCAGGTAAAAATCAAAGGGCTGTGCTTTCCTTCAGGTCCGAAAAATTTTTCAATTTTATATCTTATTCCACTGATGCACTAAACACTCTTAAACACTTTCAAAACATTTTGCAACACTTTTTTAACACATTTTAAACATCTTCCAATGTTGCAATGAGTTTTTTTTTCATATTTATATATTTGCGTAAAACACGGTCGTGCTACATTGCTTACTTCCTTCTCTTTGTTATTTTCCCTCCACTTCCTATGTTGTTCCAGCGTTGCCACCATCAACAACCCGAACTTGCTTTTTAAATGTGATTCCACGTTCCCTGGATTTCACCTACGTTAGAGTAATTGATTTGTGTTACAGTAATTGATTTAGGTTTGGTTAGCTTTTAGGTTCCTTGCTTTTTAAAAGTGATTTGATACGTAAAATAAATTATACATTTTTAGACAAGTTCTGGGAATTTTGTGTCAATGTTGGTCATACTGATTTTACATATATATACCGCCAACTGCTGGAGGTTGCATTTATCTACCTGGGATAATTGGAGCACTAGCGCATGCGCACTGCGATTCTATAGAACTTAGAAAAATTTTCTACCGACCTAAAGGAAAGCATATCCAATCAAAGGATTGATAAAATAATTCAGTAGGCTAATATTACTATTTTATGCTTTAACACATATTAAAAATAACTTTAATATTTGCCAAGAGTCTACCGTGCTAGCACATGTGGTAGCATGCCTGTTTCCTAACTAGTAGGCCTGGGTTCGATACCTGGCAGAGTTGAAAATTTGTATTGTTAAATTAATTTATGTCCCCAAAAATTATCTGGCCACCATAATCATTATCATAGCTGATGTTTCCATTAAGCGCAGTGAGAAATTTTTGTAAGTCCGAGGCAGACACCACACGCAAGCACCAACAGGGTTTTATTTTCAAATTATTTCCTACTATTTACAACAAATTTTACATTTTTTCTAATGATTATTTGAACATATTTTTCTATGATATTTAACTATATACGTAACATGAAGACGTGGCAGCCATATTGATTTTAAAGAATATTCTATATGACAGTGCAGCCAACATAGGGTATGTACTTCAGAATTTTAGAACTTACTATTTATTTTTGGGTGTTGCATTCTTTCACAGGTTAGAGTGCTTAAATTGCATTAGGTTAGCTTTTAGGTTGGCCTTTCACAGGTTAAAGTACTTAAATTGCATTAGGTTAGTTTTTAGGTTCGTTAAATAGCATGTATAATGTTGGCTGCATCGCGATATTCCATAGAGTAAACCACTTCGCGTTTGTTAGCACATGCGTGTGGTGTCTGCCTGGGACTTAGAAAAAATTCTAACTGCGCTTAATGGAAAGATTATCCCATTATCATATTCATTATGTTAATATGAATGTATGTGTGAATGGTGTGTTTCGTCTTAATGTTGTGTTGTCTAAGAGGAGGCCCTGACATTGAGAGCTGATCCCATATTTGGGGAGACCTGCCATGTCCTTGTGTGGTCAAAAAAGTATTTGCGTGATCCATAGTTAAAATCCCTTTCCTGGCAGGTCGTGTCACTGTAAATCTCGGGTGGTGTGTGGCATGTAAAAGTACCTAAAATGCAAGAGCTAAAGTGTGTTAATGGGGGAAAAAAATTATTTAATTGCAAAATTTTCAATCTTGGTGCCAGGAGAGGTGGTAGTGTACAATTTTTGGATATGCTACACTTCGGGTCGCACGAAAATTTTTGTAAGTTCTATAGAATCGCAGTGCGCATGCGCTAGTGCTCCAATTATCCCAGGTAGATAAATGCAACCTCCAGCAGTTGGCGGTATATGTATGTGAAATCAGTATGACCAACATTGACACAAAATTCCCAGAACTTGTCTAAAAATGTATAATTAACACGAAATGAACTAGTGGAAATATGATTTTACGTGGTAACCGCCCGATATTTTGAATTTTTCATAGAATAACAGATATGAAGAGGTAATTTATTTTACGTATCAAATCACATTTAAAAAGCAAGGAACCTAAATCAATTACTGTAACACAAATCAATTACTCTAACGTAGGTGAAATCCAGGGAACGTGGAATCACATTTAAAAAGCAAGGAACCTAAAAGCTAACCAAACCTAAATCAATTACTGTAACACAAATCAATTACTCTAACGTAGGTGAAATCCAGGGAACGTGGAATCACACTTAAAAAGCAAGGAACCTAAAAGCAAGCCAAACCTAAATCAATTACTGTAACACAAATCAATTACTCTAAATCCAGGGAACGTGGAAATGGTTGGCAACATCTGGAGTAGTTTGGGTTGTTGATGGTGGCAACGCTGGAACAACATAGGAAGTCGAGGGAAAATAACAAAGAGTAGGAAATAAGCAATGTAGCACGACTGTGTTTTACGAAAATATATAAATATGAAAAAAAACTCGTTGCAACATTGGAAGATGTTTAAAAGTGTTGCAAAATGTTTTAAACGTGTTTAAAAGTGTTTAGTGCATCAGTGGAATAAGATATTAAATTGAAAAATTTTTGCGACCTGAAGTGTACAACAGCCCAATTTTTAGTCGCTAGATTGTGCACTACATTCCTGCATTAAATTGCAAACCTCTCAGATGTTCAAGTGTTGTTAGTATGATTCATACACTCATCCTACACTTCTCTCTGTTCACAATACAAGAATACATTATCTATGTAAAGTGGTCTGCCAAAGTGGTACGTAAATTGAAAATACGCCACATTTAATGTCATTATCCCCAGTGCAGAACCTTAAGCACTTGTGCAGTGGGTACTGTGGAGAGGTTTGCAATTTAATCCAGGAATCTGGTACACAATCTAGTGATTAAAAAGTGTACACCACCACCTCTCCTGGCCCCAAGATTGAAAATTTGGATAATCTTTCCATTAAGTGCAGTGAGAATTTTTTCTAAGTCCCAGGCAGACACCACGCGCATGCACCAACAAACACAAAGCAGTTTACTCTATCGAATATTGCAATGCAGCCAACAATATACATGCTATTTAACAAACCTAAAAGCTAACCTAATGCAATTTAAGTACTCTAACCTGTGAAAGACCAACCTAAAAGCTAACCTAACACAATTTAAGACTCTAACATGTGAAAGAATGCAATGCCCAAATTAAATTGTAAGTTCTCAAATTCTGAAGTATATACCCTATGTTGGCTGCACTGTTGTTGTGTAGAATATTCTTTAAAATCAATATAGCTGCCACGTCTTCATGTTATGTATATAGATAGTTAAATATCATAGAAAAATATGTTCAAATAATCATTAGAAAAAAATGTAAAATTTGTTGTAAATGGTGGGAAATAATTTGAAAATAAAACCCTGTTGGTGCATGTGCGTGGTGTCTTCCCTCAGACTCAGAAAAATTTCTCACTGCGCTTAACATGAGATGAAAATTTTGCAATTAAATTAATTAACAATGAAAATTTTCAACCCCACTGGATGTGCTAGTCAGGAAGCAGGCATGCTACCACCTGAGCCACTACGGCATACAAAAATCTGATATAAATTCAGAAATATTTTATTTAATTTTCTTGATTTTTTTGTTGTACAGCATTCCATACTCATTAACTAACAGGGCATTAAGTGTTTCTATGATTTTTGTTCTTTGTATATTTATAAATTTTATTCAACTTTATAGTGCAGCAACATATCCTGCTCATACCAAATGTATCTCAGAAGAAGAGAAGTATTCTGCAAAGGGATTCCAACCAAAACCATCAGCTAACAAAGGAGAGCAGAAGCAACAGAAATGGCAGGATGTGATAGAATCTGTTCGAGAGAGCTACAGCAAAAATCTTTCACCTAATGAACGCTCAATTTTAGACATTATAGTCAAGCATGACAATGTACCTCGCAAGAGAGTCAAGTTTCAGGTGTGTAAACAGATTCACATTTTTTTTAGTCTCATACTGATACATTTGTATATTATTATAGAATGCATTTTTGGGATTCTGTATTAATTGGGTGTTAGATCTCGGCTTTTAGGTTTTCTACCTGTTATCTCCTAAAGGAATACATAAAATTTAAATAAATAAGGTGAATCTGGAATCATCTTACCTCGTAATTGTTGTGTTCTATTTGAATATGTTTCCATATGCCATGCATACCATCATCAGCTTTTCCAGACTGAAACTGAAAAGCTGATATGATATGTATAGCATATCGAAACATGTTAAAATGGAACACACTTTATGAGGTAAGATGATTCCAGATTCAGCTTATTTTAACCCATTCACTTCAGGTTTAAATGCTCAATGCATTCCCCTAAAACCATATTTAAGTTACCGTAAATTATATTGTCTATTTTCAGACATTCAAAACGAACAAAAAAATAACGGTATTTGAGATCTCAATAAGGGTGAAAATCAAAACACATTCCTCTACTATTCATAAATGTTAACAAAACATTACCCTGCCAAGGGAAGCACGAAAGTTTCAAAATATATAACAACAGAGTTAAACGAGTGTACCTCGTCTTCTGATTCGAATGGGTTAAGAAGCTCATAAAGTTACTGCCTGTTGTAATTTATTACCTTTTAGTTATACTCTAATTTTTAATTTTAGAAATTAGGTTGATATAATAAATTAATTATATTATATACTTTGTATTAGTTATTAATCAGGTTGATGTATTTTCTCCATTACACTGGTCAACATGATTTTTGTCTCATGAGAGTTTTAATAAAAGTTTAGGAATTATTAATCAAGTTATGAAACTGTCCCTTGTACAAAAAAACACCAGATTACATTTATATAACACTTTGGCTAGACCAATGTTGACCTATGGTAGTGAAGCATGGACACTAAAAAGACAACATGAAAGCAGAATAACGGCTTGTGAAATGAGATTCATGTGCAGAACAGCGGGTTACACCAGATGGGATCGGAAAAAGAACACCGATATCTTAAAAGAATTGAAGACTACGCCAATTTTGGAATATATTAAACAGTACCAACTAAATTGGAAACACCATCTTGAAAGAATGAGTTCAAATCGGATCCCCAAAGCTGTTTATAATTATATACCAAGAGGACGAAGATCACTGGGTAGTCCTATGAAACGCTGGAGGGAAAATTTTCTATAGGATCGTAACAGGCCTTGGCCTAATACTTGGAAGGAAGAAGTACCAATAGTTGTACTTAATGCAGTTTTTTATCGTGTTTTCAAATATGTATTTGGAATTTCTCCATCACCCACAGTTTTTTTTATTTCAATTTCAATTAATGGATTTAAGTAATTATATTTTTAATAAACGTTTTTTCGTCCATTGGGCGATGAGCACGGGGAATACTTTCATCAGGAGATTTCAGCTATGGAAAAGAGATATCAATGCAAATGGAATCCTAATATGCTGGCTGATTATTGTTGGACCATCAAGAGGGATGCTCCACAGGCAAATATAGCAGAAAATTGTAATTTCTTACTTTTTAGGTGAGTCAGAATGTTCGAATATTGTGTAGTTAAGACTGTAAAGTAAAGTGATCCCACAACAGGCCCGGAGGCCCTTGGGGTAGTATGAGGTTAAGGCTCCCACTTTTTCTAGACAATCGGCACTTTATGTCAGCCAGGTTGTGAGCCCTGCATGACGGCCGCCTTTACCCCAGGACAAGCATCTGGTACTCATTTCCGTTAGAGGCTGAGTCGACCCCAGGGCCATAGTGCCGCCAGAGGGTTTGGGTCAGTTTAAAAATCCTGCCCCCAACGGGACTCGAACCCTCGACCCTCCGGCTTGTAGCTCAGTGCCTTAAGCACTACGCTAAGACTGTAGAAAATATTAAAGTGTTTGAAATTATAAATTCCTGTCTCTCGGAAACCTTGCATGACGGAGAAAAACCAATATCATATTTGAATTCAGGAGAAAAAATACTATCAGAATCATATATTTTTCTTTCTGATACAAAAAAAAAGTTTCTTTTTTGTTACTCAGTGTCATTAGTATTATTATTGTCATTTTGTGCATACTATAGCCTATATATACAATCACAAATTAAAAACCATAGTAACAAACAGGCACCTATCTTCTACAATCTCAGAATTAATTTTTTTTGTTCTTGAATTAATCATCTAAATTTACTATACTTATTTTCAGGTATTGATTATTATATGGTATATCATTTTTCATATCATTAAGAACCAGAGGAACATGATTCATTTATTAATTTTACTGGAGAAAAGAAAAAAATTGTTTAGAATGAGTTTTTAAACATTTCAATTGTAACTATACAACTGAAATTATTATTGAATAGAACTACTGAATTGTTTAAAAAGTCATCATAAACACTTCTTTCTTCTCTCGTGTAATATTAATAAAATGGAATTACATTCTTCTGATTCTCACACAATAGTCATCTTAAGCAATTTTATAGTTCTTTGGGTTACAAAATAAAATTGTCTACCAGTGGAAATGCCAGCTATATAATAAGTTCAATTTAAGAAAAATTTCTTTGTTGCAAACTATCATTAAGTTATTAATTAAAAATAATTAGAATTTATTGAGATATTAAATTTTTTTTAATTAGGTAAACATGCAATGTATATATAATATATTTCAAATATAAGAGGGTCGTCGGTTGAAACCTGGCTGGGGTTGATGGATTTTTTAGGATGGAAAAATCCAAGGAGTAAGTCTTCCAAGAGGGACTTTAGGCCGTCAGTCCTGAGTCTGAAGATTTTCAGGCATCCTTAAACCTGAATAAAGAGATCTCTAAGCAAAATTTACCAACCTTTATCCTAGTAATACCTTAGTTATCTACTAGATGTCTGATGGGGGTCAATATGTTGACTGCATACCATTTATGACATCTTTAAGGAAATAGGCATAACTAAATTAACCTTTTTTTATAGGAATTATCACTGTGAGGTTCAATTCAATATTAAATTAAAAGATTCTTACCTCTCCTCACATTATTCTGTTAAGTAGATCGCGATTTCAGGCCTATAGCAGGCCCATCTTCAGTACACTGTTGTTGACCGGTGTTATGTCGCGGAAGAACCACTTCTTCTTCTGAAGAAGAAGTGGTTCTTCCGAGCGACATAACACCGGTCAACAACAGTGTACTGAAGATGGGCCTGCTATAGGCCTGAAATCGCGATCTACTTAACAGAATAATGTGAGGAGAGGTAAGAATCTTTTAATTTAATATATAACTAAATTAACTTGGTCTAGTAACTCCTTACAAAGAGGAGTCTAAGGCTCAACATTGACTGTTTATGCCATTGCAGATATAGTTGGAGATTGATGGTATTTCATCTTCACAGTGCCAATTTAAGTTGTTAGCACATTGTGCTATGTGGTTAGGTGCTAGACAATGATGTCATCTGGATTGTTGCAGAAACTAATAGTAAATAAATGTATTTACGTTTTATTTAGTGCTAAAGTTACCACAACTTTCATATTTGTCATATCTGCTAATATAAAAAAAAACTGATCAGTTTTTGTTTTTTTAATTACAGAATTTCTTGAGATCTTTGCTAGCAAGAAAATACAATGCTGCTGCTGCAGACAGTGTTTTTGATAAAATAGAAGCAGAAAGTAAGAAAGACTCAGACATACAGAATGTCAGTCAGGAAGTAAATGAAAGTAAAAAGGAAGATGAAGTTGGTGATGAAAGTATGGAAGTTGTAGAAGAAAATCCAGCAGAACCACAAGTAGAAGAGAAGCTTAGCAAGAAGGAAAAGAAAGAGAAGAAGAAGAGAGCAAAATATGAAGCAGAACTGAAAGAAATAGAAACCAATCAATTGGTAGAAGACGATAATAAAAATGTCAATGATGATGGTCAGAATAAAAAGAAATCAAAGAAGGTAAAAGAAAATGGAACAGTAGAGGGAGAAGATTCTAAAAAGGAAAATGTAATGATTGAAGGAGAAGAGAAAAAATCAAAGAAAAAGAAGAAAAAGCATGCAGCAGAAAGCATTGTAGAAGAAAATGAAGAGATGTCTAAAAAGAATACACTGCCAGAGAATAGTGTACATGAAAATGAAGAAGAACAGGAAAGGCACAAAAAGAAAAAGAAAAGTAAACATGGAAATATAGAGGAGAATGGAATAATTGAAGAAAATATTTGTGCAATAAAAGAAAAAACACTGTCAGATAACAATGTGCATGAAAATGGAGTAGTAGAAAAGGAAGAGCTCAAAAAGAAAAAGAAGAGTAAAGTTGGAAATATAGAAGAGAATGGAATAACTGAAGAATTAGAGAATAATGAACCAGAAGGAAAGAAAGCTAAGAAGAAAAATAAGAAAGGCGTTGAAGTTGAAAATGAGGTTGCTGTTGGAGAGAAAGGAAAGAAGAAAAGAAAGAGAGAGATGCTTGACAATGTAGAAGAGCAGCCTAATGAGAAAAAAGCAAAACAAATTGGTAAGTGTATTTAACTTTTATAGGAATTAATCACTGTGAGGTTTAATTTATGGTGAAATTAAATGTTTCTTACTTCTCCTCATATAAATCTTCTAAGTAGATTGCAAAAAAAGTACTGAAGATGAGACCGTTATGGTCTTGAAATCGCGATCTACTTAGAAGATTTATATGAGGAGAGGTAAGAAACATTTAATTTCACCATGGTAAGTGTATTTTCATTCATTCATTGAAGTGCATTTTTCTTAAAGGTAATTATTCTCTTTGTCCCCCATGGTTTAAATTTAGGTTAAGTTCAAGGACTTTAGTGGCGCTTTATCATTCATCACCTATCATATCATTGGGATAACATAACTCCGCATTCCCGAACTTAAAAAGTGGATTACAATTCCACCATGCCAGAAGAGCATGTAAGAAATGTCATAAAGACAATCTGGTAGTAAGGGTTATGCAATCTACCAATTCAGGAGTTGTATTACTTCTCTGTAGTTCAAATCAGAGATTTGGTGCTGGATTTGTGTCTTGCAGTTAAAAAGGGCAGATAATTTTTTGGACATGATCTTTATAGATCACAATGCTTCTCTGGGAGATATTTCAAGGTAGGTTTTGGCATGCAATGGTTGACAGTTCCCTTGTCAGAACCAACTATATTTTACACTTTAAGTATTTAATATGAATATTTTAATTTATAAATGAGTTGGATAAATGTTTTTACATCTCATCTCATAAAGTTTCGTGTTTTCATGGTACCGGTTTCAAAGGCCATTTGCCTTCATCTTTAGTCAAACTCCAACCGTTGAAATTTTGCCGATACCACCATCTTCCAAAGATTTTGCAAACTTGGAGATCAAATTTTTCTTGCTGGGAATATGAATTTTGAAGTTCCCAGTAAGAATAATCTCCAAGTTCATAAAATCGGCACCAGGTGGTAGTTCAGAAGATTGTAACGGCAAAATTTCAACAGTTGGAGTTTGGTTGAAGATGAAGGTAAATGACCTTTGAAACTGTATCATCAAAATGTGAAACTTTATGAGGTGAGATGTAAAAACATTTTATCCAACTCATTTATAAATTGAAAATTACTTCATAGTGTTACTTCCGACTGTAATTTTCTATCTATCTTCGGGTTTTTACAGCTGCTGCCGTCTTCCTGTGCCAAATCTCCAAAGCCTCCACTGTAATTTTGAATAAATTAATATTTTATTTTACTATTATACTGTTGTGGTCTTAAGGTAGCATGGTGCTTTGTCACGCAGTGGGCTTGGGTTCGATCCCCGGTCGGGACAGTTTTTCTGGGTGAGGTTTTTATCGGGGTTTTTCCTCACCTGTAAGACAAATGTCAGGAAAACTTTAAGGCCCAAACAGTCCTCGAAATCATATGATCATCCTTCACCGGTGTGGAAAGCAATGGGAAGCTACCACACCTACAATTCCCTAGTAAAGCTGCAAAGCATAGCATGGAAATGCTAAGCTTGCAGTGAAAGACCTGCCCTCGGGCAGAATTACTATGGATGGATGGATGAAATAATGTTTTAAAACAATACACTGATGGTAATAATTTGTCAGCATTGTCAAACTCTAGGGGTCAATAATCTTTTCATTGTTTACTTCCAATGCCAACACATTTTATAGACCAATAGATAAAATGTCATTGTGGTAATGTTCCCTTTTTGGCAATTCTTTCTATTAAGGCAATTAAAATTTCAGGAACTTTCTTTTCAGATGCAGAAGAAAATGTGGAAGAGACGAGTTCAAAAACTGGAAAGACCAAATTCGACTGGCAAAATATAATACTTCAAGTATTATCCTCAAAAGAAGAAAAAGAAATATCTCTGAAAAGACTTAGGAAAAAAGTTTTAGCAGAGTTTGAGGCTCTTGGTTGTGGTAGTGCAACAGACGAAAAGAACATTGCCAAATTTAACAAGAAAGTAAATCATACACCAGGTGTGGTGGTGCTTAAAGACAATGTCAAATTAACTTCGTCACGACAATGAGCATAACTCTGAATAATGAGCATTTTAATGTATGTTTTAACTGAATAAATAAGACATCACTATCCATTGTGTTATACCTTTTTTTAATACTTGAAATGATGTAGCATTAAGAAAATCATATACCAGCGAAATGAGTATTATAAAAGAAAACCTAAATTTGAACTCCATATTTAGTATGAAGAATGAGTCATTTTTTATAAATATTTAATTTTAGGAAGTTATATTTTGAGGTTATTTTAATTATATTATTTTTGGTCTGGACATCTTACCTCAATATTAATGTTGATTTGTTCTTGACATGTTTCAAAACAATTCTCTGTTTTATCTTCAGCTTTCCCAGACATTTTTTATATCTTACCTCATGGTTTATATTTCTTGAAAACTGCAGTTCCCATGTTTAAGAAAACATAAACAATGAGTAAAACATAAAAAATGACTCATTCTTTGTGAATAAGAACCTCATAATGTTATTTCCCATATTTATCTATAAATCTATATTTAGTATATAAGTCCCACACTGTAGCAGAATGATTAAGGCAAGATGCCTTAGTGCAGAGCTGATTTGGGTCTCCATGGGGGAAGAAATTTTCTCATGGAATTTTGGTCAATACAGGATCAGTGCCCATCCAGCATTGTGAGGAATTTGTATATCTACAATAAGTAGGGTTCCAGGTTAAGAAAACCAGCTATAACAGATGGGGGACCCAATATGCTGACCATGTCACCCCTACACTGGCTTTATGATTACCTCTGATCAACATGTGGATGTGAGGCCAGCATACAGCTAGTAGGCCAAGGGCCTGTAGTGCCATGGAGTCATTTAGTATATAACTATTTTTGTCTTTCTAGATATTTTGAATTTTCATGTTACTGGTATGTTTCTCACCTTTTGCTTATTGGCTCTTTGAGTCTAGCCATAGGAGTTTCTTGACAAGCAAGTTTAGTTATGAAAATACGAAACCAAAAGAAAAGAAATTCACATATCGCTCATGGGCACACAATAAATTCCAAGAAAAATTTAATATCAGTTTAGCACCAATGTAAATTAATGTGAATGATTATAGCCTAATAAAACCAACAAAAATTAAAGGATTGAAGATAGCAAAAAATTAGGGATATACCAAATAAAATGTGCAGATTGTGATAACAAAAAGTTTCTCGACTGCTGAGCGAGACCATGCCACCAACATAAAAAAAGGAAGACATACAATGTGTTGTTGCAATATGTGAATTATCTGAGAGAAATATTTGTGTTCTTTAGTTCTATAAAAATGTGAGAAATGCCTTAAAATGAAGTGAAAAGTTGAACTCAGATTAGCCTAAAATCAGCATATTTGAAGGGTCTAGCAGCAAAACTCTCATTCTCCACTTTCTAAAATACTAAGTAAACAGCAAAAAAACTCTTACCAATGAAAACAAACTTTAATTTCAACTTATTCTGTATCTTTCATGAATTTATATAATTTGACTTGATTCACATGGAGATCAACATTTAGGGTCGCATGTTTGGACGCATTAGACAGTAAAATGCCTTCTCTGCTGAGCAAGTTGTATGCTAATACGATTTTGCTTACTCAGAAATCTGTTCATGCGATAATAATTGGTTAAATTTGTAAGCTACCTGCGGAGGTAGCTTAAATGAGCAACTCAAATTAAAATCCCAATGGTAATCGATGTACTTTGCTGCTTTATCCAACATTTATCCAAGATGTCGGACCTTGAAGACTTCGATCATGTTTTCGGTATACACGGAGAAGAGCAATTTGATAGAGTCTACCATAGAATTCAACTGGAAGAACAGGAGAATCGGCATAATATTGCATGTCGCAGACGTGTTTGTATACGGTATTATTTGCGGGATGCAAGCATAAATGCATTCCTCTATAGCAGACGAAAATAACGGAAGTGGTTTTATCGCTGAGAATTCTGGGTAATTCGTTGCCAATATTACGAAAACGTCGACTCTCGTACATGACCGATAAGTCGGCCGTTAATTTGTTCTCAGCAATTGCTCACGGTGAATCAGCTCACTAGTGATTGGAAGTAATTTGAGTAGAGAGTAATGTTCTAACATACGACCCTTAGGGTCGAATTTATAAACACATTAGACCATAAAAGGCATTCTCTGCTGAGAAAGTTTTATCCTAATACATTTTGCTTACTCAGAAATCTATTCATGCGATAATAATTGTAAGCTACCTGACGAGGTAACTTAAGATCATAGCTCAAGATAGAAACTTATCATGAAAATCCCGAAGGGAACCGATGTAGTTTGAAACCTTTGCAGCTTTATCCAAGATGTCGGACCTTGAAGACTTCGGTCATGTTTTTGGTATACGCGGAGAAGAGGAATTTGATAGAGTCTACCAAAGAATTCAACTGGAAGAACAGAATCGGTGTAATATTGCACGATGCAGACGTCGTCGTATATGGTATTATTTGCGGGACGCAAGCGTAAATGCATTCCTCTATAGCAGACGAAAATAACAGAAGTGGTTTTATCGCTGAGAATTCTGGGTAATTTGTTGCCAATATTACAAAAATGTCAACTTTCATTCATGACCGGTAAGTCGGCCGTTAATTCGATCTCAGCAATTGCTCATGGTGAGTCAGTTCACCAGTGATTGGAAGTAATTTGAGTAGAGACTAATGTTAATTAAGTTACGTAGTAGGAAATAACACTATGAGGTTTTTTAATATTGTTTATTTTTTATTATTTCACTCACCTCATAATTCCTAGCAGACCCAGGGTTTCTTCACATCATTTTTGACATTCTCAATGCTGTGTCACGTTCACAACTGACGTCCAACGGTCTTCTATCCTGCATACTTTCATAGTTGTATTTTGAAATACCCGGTTATACGGAGAGAGGACTGATTTGGAAATTCTTCGGTCTGCCACCAGATGGCACGGAGGTCAGTATGCAGGATAGAAGGCCATTGGACGTCAGTTGTGAATGTGACACAGCATTGAGAATGTCACAAATGATGTGAAGAAACCCTGGGTCTCCTATGAATTATGAGGTGAATGAAATAATAAAAAATAAACAATACAAGAGACTAATGTATTTGCATGCGGCCCTTCGAGCAGGGATACAACAAAAAATGCATTTTGCCTAAAAGTGGAGAATGTGTTTTGCAGTTAAGACCCTTCATTTACAATGTAAAATAAATATTAGTCATTGCTCAGACAGCATAGCCAATTTATCACAAAAATCTGCTAACAAACAAGTGAATGCTAAACTAATCTGATGTTGACGATTTTATTATTAATTTAACACTTCTCATTGAAGGATAAATTATATTTGAAGAGAAAAATTTTCGCCTAGACCGGGACCCTTGGCTTTCCGGGCCAAGTGCTCTACCAACTGAGCTACCGAGGCGAGTTACGATCTAGATGCAAATTTTTCTCTTATGTACGTTGTAATTCCCTCGCGCCAAATGCTTGAAACCATAGCTTCTATCTTTGCAAATGGCGGCTTCTTAGTTAAGAAGACATTTATTGGGAATTTAACACTACTTTATATAGCCAGTAGGGCTTCTATTGACGATTTTATTATTAATTTAACACTTCTCATTGAAGGATAAATTATATTTGAAGAGAAAAATTTTCGCCTAGACCGGGACTCGAACCCTTGGCTTTCCGGGCCAAGTGCTCTACCAACTGAGCTACCGAGGCAAGTTATGATCTAGACGCAAATTTTTCTCTTATGTACGTTGTAATTCCCTCGTGCCAAATGCTTGAAACCATAGCTTCTATCTTTGCAAATGGCGGCTTCTTAGTTAAGAAGACATTTATTGGGAATTTAACACTACTTTATATAGCCAGTAGGACTTCTATTGACGATTTTATTATTAATTTAACACTTCTCATTGAAGGATAAATTATATTTGAAGAGAAAAGTTTTCGCCTAGACCGGGACTCAAACCCGGGACCCTTGGCTTTCCGGGCCAAGTGCTCTACCAACTGAGCTACCGAGGCGAGTTACGATCTAGACACACATTTTTTTTTAACGTACATAAGGAATTCTCACTATGAGGTATATTCTTTAAAGTAGAATTTTTTATCACTCACCTCATATTGTTCTAACTTGCTCATTTTCCCACCCTAACGTAGGTGGACTCTTGGGATAGAATCCCCTTATATGTGAACTAATATTGGCAATTGGCTCTTTTGGAAACATGTGTTGTCAGATTGGCCAATACAGTGCTAAAAGTCACTTTTTCTCCAATTGAATATTCATTGGTGGGATAGAATTGCCATAACTTCTAACAAACTTAATTTTTCACATATAAAGATGATTTAGAGCAAAAGTAGACCAAACACAAAAACTGGGAAGGTCTATTTTATGACAAAAACTTAAGAGAATAAACCTAAACGTTCAGTTCACTCTTTTAACTAAATTGCAATAAACTACAACATGGAAATCCGATTGAGGGTCTTTCCACTTTTCAGCGGTTGCCCTTTTACCAGCCGGCTGCTGGCCCTTCACATCCACATGTGTCAATCACAGAGGTAGATGATCAACAGCCAGTGTAGGGGTGACATGTGGTTAGCATGTCGAGTCCCCCAGCCGTTATAGCTGGTTCCTCAAACCGGTCCCATACTGGCAGAAATACCATGAGAAAATTTCTTCCCCCATGGAGACTCGAACCAGCGCAAGTCCCGTAGCTCTGCGCCAAGGCTTCCTACCTTAACCGCTCGGCTACGGCGCAGGACTACATGGAAATCTCAACAGAAAAATCTAAAGTCATGGCTTTCCTAGGAAAAGACCCAGTTCGTAGTAAAATTATTATTAATAACAATAAAATATTAGGATAAACTAACACTTTAACTTTCAATTAGCAGTAGAAAATGGTTATGAAGAAAACATGGTACACAAGCAAATAAACAAGTTTAAAAGGCAAAAATTAATCAATGAAAGTACACTTAAAAAAACAAACAGAGGAGAACATAAAATTAAAAAAATTCACTTACCATCCTTTAAAACATAAGTTCCCGAAAATTAAAAAAAGTTTAACATACAATTGGCTCCGAAGAATGAATACAGCATAAACAAGATAATTAAAACCAGCAAAAATGAAAAAAATTGAAGATAAATCAGGAATATATCAGATCAAAGGTAAGGATTGTGACAAAATCTATATGGGAAAAACAAAAATAAATTTAAAAACTATATTGAAAGAACATCTTACAAATGTCAAAAAGGGTGAAGTGGACAAGTCAGCTGTAGCAGCCCATGCTTGGTCTGAAAAACATTTAATCGATACAAAAGCTAGCCTAATCAAACACACAGATAAACAGAAAGAACTCACGGTCTGGGGAAAACTCTACATCCAAAAAAAAACAAGAAAGATAACCTCATGAATTTTGAATTGATCCAAAGGTTCATCGGTCCATCGATAGAAGGAAGAAGAAATGACAACACCGGTCGACGAGAGGCTACTGATAATGGAGATAAGCTCCGAAACTGCAGTCTAGAAGAAAAAGGATATGAGGTGGGGTAATAAAAACATTAATTTCTTTTCACAAACTTAACACATTTAACTACCTCGGATATCAAATTAAGTATGAAGAGGAAAAAGATTTTAGTCAAAAAATTATAAAATTTAACAGAGTAAGAGGAATTATAAATATTTTCAAGCCAAACACAGTACAGCAACACACACAAACTAGAATTTATAAAACACTGGCCAGACCCACATGATGTTACGGCAGTGAAGCTTGGACAATTTGCAGTGTAGATGAACAAAGACTAACTGCGGCAGATATGAAATTTATGAGACGTACTGCAGGTCACTCAAGAACAGACCATAAAAGGAATTATCAAATTCTCAAAGAATTACAAACAGAATCAATCATGGAATATGTACAAAAATACCACATCAAATCTTAAATTACCAGCCACCAGGCAAGAGATCTTTAGGCAGACACTTCAAACGTTGGATTGATACTGTAACAGACCTCTAGGTCTATCACATGAAAGGAAGAAGATTAAACCTAAAATATAACTGCAAATAGAGTTTTGAAATACTCCCTAGAGTAAAGTAAAGTGATCCCACAACAGGCCTCAGGAGGCCCTTGGGGTAGTAGGAGGTTAAGGCTCCCACTTTTTCTAGACAATCGGCACTTTATGTCAGCCCTGCGTGACGGCCGCCTTTACCCCCAGAACAAGTGTCTGGTACTCATTTCCATTAGAGGCTGAGTCGACCCCAGGGCCATAGTGCCACCAGAGGGTTTGGGTCAGTTTAAAAATCCTGACCCCAACGGGATTTGAACCCTCGACCCTCCGGCTTGTAGCTCAGTGCCTTAACCACTAGGCTATGGCGTGCCCCACTCCCTAGAGTTAATATGAAAATATTGGTCCATTTGTACTTTGAAATACGAGGTGTGATCAATAAGTTTCCGGAATGGCTTCAAAACAATTATGCCATTGAGGAGTTTTTAATTTTCACCCAGGCTGTACACTCAGAATTTCCTTGTGATGAATTTGAGGGGTCGTGCGACCTTCTCTGACCTTGCAGTATGCTGGTAGAAGCTCTGAAGTGAAGACGTGTTTTGTGCGTGTGGCGATTTCTCTGTGTAGCAACAATGCGGGATTATGAGGAACAAAGAACATGCATCAAATTTTGCTTTAAACTTGGTAAAACTGCAACAGAAACATATCAAATGTTAAGAACAGCTTATGGGGAGGAAGCAATGGGCAAATCTCAAGCATTTGAGTGGTTTTCGAAATTTAAAAGGGGCGTGACATCGGTTAAGGATGAAAATCGTCTGGGACGACCAACTTCCAGCAAAACCAATAAAAATATCAATCGAGTGAGGGAAATGGTATTAAATGATATGCGCATTACAATACGAGAACTGTCTGATGCACTAGCACTCTCGTTTGGAAGTGTTCAAAGCATTTTGAAAGACGATTTGAACATGCGAAGAATTGCTGCGAAGCTCGTGCCCCGCCTCCTTTCAAATGACCAAAAGGAAAGTCGTGTGATTGCTTGCAAAGATCTTAAAGAACAGCTTAAAAATGACCCACGGTTCATGGAAAAGGTTATTACTGGTGATGAAACATGGATTTATGGCTACGATCCAGAAACTAAAAACAGTCTTCGCAATGGAAGAGTCCTGCATCTCCACGCCCCAAGAAAGCCAGACAAGTTCGATCGAATGTGAAGTCAATGATGGTTTTTTTTGACATTAATGGAATTGTGCATAAGGAATTTGTACCACGGGGTCAAAAAGTGAATCAAGTGTACTACAAACAAGTGTTGCAAAGATTGAGGGAGAATGTGCGACGCAAACGGCCAGAGAAATGGAGGACTGGTGACTGCATCACAACAATGCGCCCGTGCACAAAGCAATTTCTGTCCGCCAGTTTTTGGACAAAAATAGGATGAGTACTGATCCCCATCCAGCCTATTCTCCAGATCTGGCTCCAGCAGACTTTTTCCTGTTCCCACGGCTAAAAATTTGGCTCCGAGGACATTGATGTCATCCAGCGCGAATCGCAGAAGGCATTGGACACATTTAAAGAAGACGACTTCCAGCATTGGCAGAAGCGCTGGGACAAGTGTATCAACTCCCAAGGTGACTACTTCGAGGGTGACAGTGCTGAATAGAAATTTTGAAGTGTTGTGTATATGGCCTCATTCCGGAAACTTATTGATCACACCTCGTAAGTGTAATGCAGACTTTTACTTTTGTGTACTTCTAATTAATCTGAAATTTAAAGATTACAAAATGAAATACAGTAAAATATCTTTTTCACGGTTCTATTATTCATGGGTTAAAAAACTTCAATACAGTTGCCATATTTGTGGTTAAAAATGTCTTTACTCGCAGATCTAGTTGGTATATTAGAAGGATTAGGCATAATTTATTAATGCATTGGCAACTTTTTTTACTGCAGGCATGTGCCAAGGCAGGTTTTTACAAAGAGCAATTCAAACCAAGTGAACAAATGCATTTCAAAGTAAAACAAACCTTATTGTCACAAAGTCTAAAGTTCGTTGTTAAAAGCTGCCACCACCATATTTCATGTGTCCTTTATAAATCCTGCCCTCACCAGGATCGGTGTTTAATTGTTTCAACTTGTCATTCATAGCCATAATTTTGATTCTATAACACGTGTTTCTTCTGCTTTGTTCCTAATTCATATCAAGTAAAAAGAGAGAAAAATTTGTTTTGAAGCAAAAAAAAAGTAGTGTTGCTGCTTAAAGTTAAAAAAAATAAAAAATACTTGACTATTTACACTTTGGCTAATTGTTTGCATCCATATCATGCTGTTTCAATGTTAATGAATCAACTGTATGATTCATCGAGAAATCGAAAGACAAAATAAGAAATTCTATCGCTGAATATCAATTTGAATTGAAAGACCTTTTAAAAGCAGTAAAACAGGAAAAAATTAAGTTATGTAGATAGGAAATAACACTATGAGGTTTTTTTAATATTATATTTAATTAATGTTGGGAAGTAAACATTATGAGGTATGATGTTTTTATTATTAATTTAACATTTCTCAATGTTAATAATAAAAACATCATTAGAGGCCTTACTGGCTTTTAAAGTAATGTTAAATTTCCAATAAATGTCTTCTTAACTAAGAAGCCGCCATTTGCAAAGATAGAAACAATGGTTTCAAAAGCATTTGGCGATAGGGAATTACACGTATATAAGAGAAAAATTTGCGTCTAGATCGTAACTCGCCTCGGTAGCTCAGTTGGTAGAGCACTTGGCCCGGAAAGCCAAGGGTCCCGGGTTCGAGTCCCGGTCTAGGCGAAAAATTTTTCTCTTCAAATTTAATTATGAGGTATAATCATTAAAATTCATCGGAGAACATATTGTTCAAACAACTCACCCCATAGGATTCATGCTTCCATGATATCGCGATTTCAAACATAGTCATGTTCATCATCAGTCATAACTCCAACTGACGAAATTCTTCGGCCGATATCATGGAAGCATGAATCCTATGAGGTGAGTTGTTTAAACAATATGTTCTCCGATGAATTTTAATTTTTTAATATTGTTTATTTTTTATTATTTCACTCACCTCATACTTCATAATTCCTAGCAGACCCAGGGTTTCTTCACATCATTTGTGACATTCTCAATGGTGTGTCACAAATGATGTGAAGAAACCCTGGGTCTGCTAGGAATTATGAAGTATGAGGCGAGTGAAATAGTAAAAAATAAACAATAGGAAAAAATTAGTTAAGTTCTTAAAGCCCTTGTCTAAGCTTGACAATAATAATTAATAGAAAGTGTTCAAAATCTCTCATTAAATTGATTTTATTTTGATAAAATTTTAATTTTAATTTGGAACCTCGGTGGACTAGTGGTTATGCTCCTTGCCTCTGTTCCCGAGGGTCGCAGGTTCAAACCCAGCCAGGGTCGATGGATTTTTTAGGATGGAAAAATCCAAGGAGCAAGTCCTCCGGGAGGGATTTTAAGCCGTGGGTCCCAAGTCTGAAGATTTTCAGGCTCGTAAAAAATCCTTAAGCCTGAATGAAAAGGCCTCTAAGCAAAATTTACCAAATTTTTCCGTCCTAGTATTACCTTGGTTTCCTAGATGTCAGTATGAGGCGGAACGCTGACCACAGACCACTAAAAGAAATGACATCTATACGAAAACAAGTGTAACTAAATTAGTATGGTTAAAATTCTTCCATGTAGAGGGAGAGCACTTAAATCTCTGTAAAGGGAAAACATGGGCTTACAATACAAAGAACATATCCCCTATATACCCAGAGAAATTACCATTCTGTATTTGCAGCACATTTACAGAACATATCCCCAACGAATAAGAAGTTCTTACCGTATAAAAATTATACAATTTGTGAGAAATAATTATAATGGTTTGGACATGTGAAGAGGATGAATGAAGATAGATTGTCAGTTAGGAATTTGGAGTGGATTCCAAATTGGAGGAAAAGAAGATGCAGTCCCTAGACATGAACAGAGGGAATTATGAATTTGATGAAGGACAGGGGACTGCAGGATGGTGACTAGGATACAGATGAAAGGAGGATGAGAATCAAAACTTAATATTGGGCATAGAAAGACATTCTACACATTTAAATCCTGTTAGATAAAAAAAAAATACACACAGGAAATGAGTAGTGTAATTATCTTTTCTTTATTATATAATTAAATAATTAATATTCACAATAAGTAATATTAGAGTTTAATTTATTAAGTCGTAGTGCCCTGTTCCATTCAATTCCATGCATTCTGTAGAAAAAACATACCATTGTACCATGTGTTCTTGGTACTTCAATCATTTCCATAAATTACATTATATCTAGCCAAAAGTAAATACTGCAAAAAGAATGATAATACTAATAACTGGAGAAAAGAAAAGTATTATTTTCATTTGAATCATGTTCACACAAAAGGCAATGCACTTAGTTCCAAGACTTTCAATCTTCCAATTGTTTCTCTTAATGCTAGATACATAAAATGGAATACCACAATATGTTATTTACAGCTATTTAGCAGGTAAGTCTTACTGACTATAATTCTTGTAGGTTATATAAATATTTTTACACTTTAATAAAATAAACTTGTCTGTCGCATTAGCTCAGGTTGTTAGGATCCTTTCTTTCTAACTAGTAGCCAAGGATCGATACTCAGCAGGATTGTGAATTTTAATTATAAAATTTTCAATCTTGAAGCTAGGAGTGATGGCGGTGTACATTATATTCAATCGCTGATTTATGCACCACATGCCTAATTGAATTTCTGCAGTATGTATGTTAAGAAGACATGAGATTTTTTATAGCAATTCACCAGATGGACAGGGACGGTTCTCTTGTACAAGAATATGCTAAATATGCTGGCACTTATCCTCTCTTCATATCTCACACAATACACACAAACACTTCTCTCTCTATATTTGAAGAGAAAAATATATTTATTAATTAAATAAAATAAAAATATGGATTTTCATCAAGTAAACACCAACTCAATTGATTAGAAAAATATATATTAAATTTGAAGAGAAAAATTTTCGCCTAGACCGGGACTCGAACCCGGGACCCTTGGCTTTCCGGGCCAAGTGCTCTACCAACTGAGCTACCGAGGCGAGTTACGATCTAGATGCAAATTTTTCTCTTATATACGTTGTAATTCCCTATTGCCAAATGCTTTTGAAACCATTGCTTCTATCTTTGCAAATGGCGGCTTCTTAGTTAAGAAGACATTTACTGGGAATTTAACATTACTTTATAAAGCTAGTAAGGCTTCTAATGATGTTTTTTTTATTGATTTAACATTTTTCTCTTCAACTTTAATTTATCTTTCATTGAGAAATGTTAAATCAATAAAAAAACATCAGAAAAATATATGCTCAGATTGGGGTCTGAACCCAGGGTCTTTGGTTTTCCGTGCCACATCTGGGTTCAAACCCCAGTCTGAGAGTATATTTTTCTCTTCAAATATAATTTGTCCTTCATTGAAATGTATTAAATTAAATTAATAATAAAAACATCAAACTTTCTCTCTCTATATATATATATATATATATATATATCGTAGCTTAAGAAACAATACCGCGTAACTGACACTTTTGGTGAAATTGACATTTTTATACTGTTAGCATCACTGAAGAAGCGTGCTCAGTTCAAACATAGATTAGGATGAAATTTTGTACCATGACCTCGCTAAACTTATAGATACTTCTTCTTCCTTCCAAGTATTAGGCCAAGGCCTGTTACGATCCTATAGAAAATTTTCCCTCCAGCGTTTCATAGGACGACCCAGTGATCTTCCACAAGGTGCCCAAGCTGAGCAAAACATTTCTTCCACTTACTTGTGTTTTGCACTCTTTTAACTTTACTATCTAACCTCTCTTGGTTAACTCCTGTTTTTTTCGACCCCGACGCTATTAGGGCATCCGAGGGCTAGGGAGTCTTTCCTTTCTTCCATTTCTTCTTTCCTTTATTTTCTTTTCTTCTCCAGAAAAGCCTGACCAGAGGCTATAAGATGGCAGCCCCATCACTGGTCTTGCCTTCCTTTGGCCGGCAACCAATCGAAGGGACTATTATTATACTTATAGATACAATTGTTTCAATCTATAGGTACTAAGGAGAAAAATTAACATTTTTTTGTTTCTCGTGTAAAATTTGTATTTTGTTAGTTATGCGGTAGTTTCTTAAGCGACGATATATATATATATAACTCCAAGCGCGACAGGTCTGGAAGGCCCTTGGCCTACCAGCCGGCTGCTGGTTTCACATGTACATATGTTAATCACAGAAGTAGACTATCATAAGCCAGTGTAGGGGTGACATGTGGTCAACATGTCGGGTCCCCCAGTCGTTATAGCTGGTTTTCTCAACCTGGAGTCGTTACTTATTGTAGCTACCCAAATACCTCACGATGCTGGGTGGCACTAGTCCCATACTGGCCAAAATTCCATGAGAAAATTTCTTCCTCCATGGGGGCTCAAACCAGCGCAAGTCCCGTAGCTCTGCGCCAAGGCATCTTGCCTTAACCACTTGGCTATGTTCAGGATATATATATATATATAAATAAGTGAGAAAGTATACATCATCTATGTAAATTGGTTTGCTGCATTTGAAAATAGACCACATTAACACCATCTGTCCACCTAATATGGAACCTCAAGCATGAAAAATGCAGTGGATGATGCTACGATATGCCAGTGCTAATGTATGGAGTGAGACTTGGGTCTTGAGTGAAAATACCATTGCTCAACTCGGAATTTTTGGAAGGAAAATTCTGAGAGAAATACTATATATGGACCCATTTAGGAAAAAAAAAGGAGAATGGTGAATATGATGTATAGAGGAACTATACCACTTGTATAAATCACCAGACATTGTTACAGATATTAAAATAGCTAGATTCAGATGGGCAGAACATATCCAGAGATTGGATAATAGTGAGACAGTTAAAATGATAATATTGGACCATCCAGATGGAAGAAGAAATTCTGGAAGGCCTAAAGCCAGGTGGACGGTTGCCAGAAATAGAGCGGTCTGGAGGAGAGTTCTTAGGAAAGTTGTGGCTCAACTTGGGTTGTTACTCCAAATATGATATTACAATACACACAAAACAAACATTTTTCAAGTTCAATACTTCATCTTGATACAAATAAGTGAGAAATAATCTATTTGAAGAGAAAAATATACACTTAGACTTGGGTTTGAACCCAGGACCTTTAGCTTTATACGCTAATGCTCTGCCACTCAGCTATCCTAAGGCCTCCTATCTAAATGCAAATTTTTCTTATACATTTAAAAGTCTTCTTAAATAAGAAGCCGTCATTTGCATGTCGAGTAACAGTTCACAAGCCATTGGCACTCTCGGGAATTAAAGCGTGTGAGAAAAATTTGCGTTTATATTAGAGGTCTTAGGACAGCTCAGTAGCAGAGCATTAGTGTTTTTCAGACCAAGAAAAAAAATGATATAAAAGCTGGTTTAAATAAACAAATAGAAAAACCGAAAGATATCACTGTTTGGAAAAAAAAAAAATCCACATAAAAAATAAACTACAAGAAAGGAAAACTTATGGATTTTGAAATGACCAGGGAATTTGATTTAATTCGGAGGTTCATCCAGTCCACCAACAGATGGAGTAAGAGGCAGTTCTCCTAAACGACATACATCAGTTGAGATATTACTGAAGATAAAACCACCTAGGTTTTGAAACCTGTATAATTAGAAGACTGGATATGAGGTGAGGTATCAAAAAAATTTAATTTAAATCTTATTGTGATTTTTTCCTATAAAAGTTCAAGACAGAATCATGTTTGTATGTCAATATTAATTAATGAGCTGATTTTATGCAGTAAAAGTTATGGCTATTGCAACACAGATTGGTGTAATGCTTATTTACATAAACGATTTGATTACTGATACTAAGTAACACATGTAATATTACATTAAATTAATATTGAGAAATAAACATTATGAGGTATAATAATTGAAATTCATTGGAGAACATTTTTTTGACAACTCACCTGATAGATTACATGTTTTTCATGATACTGCAGTTTAAAACGAAATCACATTCATATTGAGCCATAACTCATCAGTCGGAGTTATGGCTGCAGACGAATGCGATTTCATTTGAAAATGGAGTATCGTGAAAAACATGAAATCTATGAGATGAGTTGTCAAAAAATGTTTTCAGATGAATTTCAGTGCGTGATATATACCAAGTTTTTTTTAGTTAATTTTATAAAACTATAAACCAAGTTATTTTCAATTAATGAACTTTGAAATTCCTGGAAATTTATTTGATTTGGAGGTTCATTGTCCACCAACAGATGGAGTATGGAGCAGTACTCCTAGACGATACAACAGCGGTCGTGGAATTACAGAAGATGAAACCAATAGGTTTCGAAATCAATCTAATTAGAAGACAGGATATGAAGTGAGGTGGAAAGTATTTATTTAAAATTTTAACTTATTTTCAGTTGATTAAAGAAACAGGTCTTATCACTAATCATGTTGTAATCTTAATTTTTAGTGCATAAAAATCTGTTCCATAGTCATTGTGCAGTCAGATGATTTTTCATGTTGCTAAACAAATGCATTTGATTAGTTCTGCCTACATATACTTAATTCTGAAAATCAAAATGATTAAAAATTTTATTGGAATTATTCAGGGAGACAGACTTTTAGTGCTCAATTAATTACAAATAAACATAAACAGCATTATAGTGTTAAAAATAGTAGAGGACTATTGGAGCAAAGGCAGAAGTAAAGAAGGTATCATAAAATTACAATAGAAGGTTCTTCTTAATGAATAAGGCGAGTCTGTTTTCATCTTACCTCATAGAAGTTGAATTCTTTTAGGACATGTTTCAAAACAAACTTCTGCTTTATCTTCAACTTGTCCAGACTAGTGGATTTTACGTTTTTGGCCCTAGGTGTCCTGGAATTTCTTGGGGAGAGAGATTTGAGATGCAAGTTGTTTGGACTACAGAAAGATGGAGTAGGAGTAGACATCCAGGGCCAACAACATAAAAATCAAGTCTGGACAAGCCGAAGATAAAACAGAAGTTTGTTTTGGAACATGTCCTAAAAGAACTTAACGTCTATGAGGTACAATGAAAACAGACTCACCTTATTTATAAAGAAGGTATGTACCAGGATTAAGTCCTGAGCTTAAGAGCACCCTCATTAATAAATTTATGTATAAGTCTCATTAATAAATTTATGTATAAGTTTGAATGAAAAAAAAAGAGACATGTATCATCAGAGTGAGTGTTTATATATATAACTAAAGAACACATAAAAAATGTAAATAAAGAGGAAGTAGAAAAATCTGTAGTGGTTGCTCACGTTTGTCAGAAAAACAAAATTATTAAAACGGTTAGAAAACAAAAATGAACTCACCATATGGAAAAAAATCTACATACAGAAGAACAAGGAAAGAATTATGAATTTTGAAATTCCTGGAGAAAGGAACCTCATTAGTAAGTTCATTGGACCACAGGCAGAGGGAGCAGGAGTCAAGAATCAGGGCCGACAACTTGAGATCAGTCTGTAATCGCTGAAGATGGGGTTCAGAAGCCTTGAAACAATGTTCAACAAAAACGACCATAAGAGGTAAGAATTCACAGACCAAATATCTTAATTATATATATTTGAGTTTCATTTATGTAATGAACATGTTGTAGATTGGACATTCAAGTTGGTAGACCTCCTCATTGGACATTCAGACTCAGGATCATATTTCAATATTTTCATTTTGTGATCTCTTTATACGACACCACAATCCCCTTGGTGTCGCAACTTCTAGTTCAAGAAATAACAAATTAAAAATGTATAATTCCACATGTGTCCAACATTTACAATACATTTTACAGTAAAATGTGTGATTTATAATGGATTAAAGGTTTGAAATCCGAAATTTGGCCGCAAAAGGATAGAAAAATCTAAAGTGATTAAGGTGACTTTGAAAAGTAATGCCCACAACATTTAGTAAAGACACAAACTGACAAAATTATCATAAATCATAAATTTTGCTTAAAATATCCCGGAAAATGTCAGACACATGCAGTTACTCAAATTTTATAGAGCCATCACTAGATTGAAATATTTAATAAAACAGCCCATCCTGCTGGATATCAAAACTAGAACAAAATAAATCAAGCCATTAACTTAAAAGATTCTAAAAGATTGTAAAAAAAAAGAAATAACATAGTATATCAACTGAACTAACAATTTCCAAAGTAATATAAAGTCATTAATGCTGAGCTTATTCATTGCTCCCAACTTTGCTAATAAGCTCATCACAGATAGAAGCTAATTCTTGGTTTTCTTTCACCTTCTGTTCCAACATTTCTTCCAGAGAACTAGTTTTTACTTCTGCCTTTTTAAGCATAGCTTTTAATTTGGCACCTTCAGCTTGCTGACTACGTTTCACCGCATCCAACTCCTGATTTGCACTGTAATGTGAAAAAGAGGCATTTATTAAATTAATAATTAGAAGCTAAAGCTATTACTATGATTGAAATAAGTAAATTAATGAACACAACTAAACTATTGTTATCAATGGTATAGAGAAAATTTTTTGCTTGAACTGGGAATCGAACCCCAAACCTTTTTAGCTTTAAGTGCTCATTGCTCTGGCCACCGAGCTGCTTCTTCTTCCTTCCAAGTATTAGGCGATCCTATAGAAAATTTTCCTTCCAGCATTTCATAGGACGGCCCAGAGATCTTCGTCCTCTTGGTATATAATTATAAACAGCTATGGGGATCCGATTTGAACTCATTCTTTCAAGATGGTGTTTCCAATTTAGTTGGTACTGTTTAATATATTCTAAAATTGGTGTAGTCTTCAATTCTTTTAAGATATCGGTGTTCCTTTTCCGATCCCGTCTCATGCAACCCACTGTTCTACGCATGAATCTCATTTCACAAGTCGTTATTCTGCTTTCATGTTGTCTTTTTAGTGTCCATGCTTCACTACCATAGGTCAACACTGGTCTAGCCAAAGTGTTCAGGCTTAAGATTAAATTAAACCTCATAGTGGTTTTTTCCTATAAAAGTTCAATAGATCAGGCTTCCTTCCCATTCCAAGTATAAATCCTCCCTTTACCTTACTCCCTTGGTACCACATTGAATGCAATGAATCATCATTTACAAATATACATTGAATGGCTTCTAAGAAATGATGGAACTCTACACAGCTATAGCAAAAAAATGTTTCTCTTTACCAATGATTACAATAGTATAGTTGTGTACATTAATTTACTTATTTCAATCATAGTAACAGCTTTAGCTTCTTGATATTAATTTAATAAGAAATTGTTATAGCTGTGTGGAACCTCACCACATCATCTTAATGTAGAAGCCATTCAATATGTATTTGTGAATGAAGATTAAATGCATTGGATATGGGACCAAATGAGTAAGGTAAAGGGAGGATTTATGATTGGATGGGAAGGAAGCCTGAATTAGCTCAGTGGTAAGAGCATCAGCACGTAAAGCTGAAGGTTTGATTCCTGGTTCAGGCTACAATTTTTCAGCTGCACATGCTTAGTCCGAAAAACATCTAATTTAATCAAAAGCTAGTCTAATTAAACGAATAGAAAAATAAAAGGAACTCAAGGGTTGGGAAAAATCTACATTCAGAAAAACAAGTAAGAAAAATTTATGAACTTCGAAATTCCCGTGGATTCTGATCTGATCAGGAGGTTTATTGGTTCACCAATAGAGGGAAGAATAAGTGGTTCTTCCGATCGACATAACATCAGTCGTCAAGAGTGTACTGAGAATGGGGCCGATAAGACCCTGAAATCGCCATCTACTTCGAAGATTGATTATGAGGAGAGGTATGAAACATTTTAATTTATCTTAAAATTTTTTCTCTCTTTACCAATGATTAAAAGGGAGAAATAATACTTACTTTTCCAACTGGGCCATTGCATGATTCTTTAGGACGTCATACTTTTGTTCTTGTTTACGAATAGTGGCCTCATAGTCTGCCAAACTGGCTCTAAGAACTTCTTCATTCTTTTTAAAGCCTTCTATTACAGTTTTACTTCTTTCATACTTTCTGTAATCAAACAATGTTACAATCGGTTAATGATCAAGTTGGATGCATGAATGTATTTTATGAAACTATTACCAAAGAATGCTATTATCAAATTTCCTACTAGATTTTGCCACTTCTTATATCAAATAGATTTTCATTACGAGATTCTGCAATTAAAGCAAGAGAACTTGAGGACTTGCGCTGGTTTGCTCCATGGGGAAAGAAATTTTTTCATGGAATTTTGGCCAGTATGGGACCAGTGCCAGCCCAGCATCAAGAGGAATTTGGGTAGCCATATAAAGTTGCAACTCCAGGTAGAGAAAACCAGCTATAATGGCTGGGGGATCCGACATGCTGACCACATGTCACCCCTACACTGGCAGGACGATCGTCTACCTCTGTGATTATCACATGTAGATTGAGGCAAGTGCTGGCTGGTAGGCAAAGGGCCTTCTAGGCCTGTCACACCAAGGAGTATTTTAATTGGACGATTAATACCAATAACATTTCTAACTTAAATTAACTTTATTGATACAAAATTCTGATAAAATTTAAAAATAATAATTTTTATAATTACTTTGCAATTTTGGAAAATCTCAAATACAAATCCCACTTACTTATGAAGATCAGAAAATGCAATCTCAATATTTGCTAGGTGCCCCATTGCAGTATCACGTTCCTTCACCAAAGACGCTCTGTCAATTTCATGTGCTTGCCGTTCCTGTTCCTTCTCTGCCACTAGCCGCGATATAGTCTTCTCATACTCCTCCATAATAATGCTGTTAAAAAAACAGCATATTATTAATAAAATATATCCCACTGTACAAATACAGTTCACCTTCTTGAGGCTAGTTCTTCTCTTGAAAGCAGTTGTAAAATCCACTATTGGCTTGCTGTTGCATCTTTTGCTATTCACTTTCAGATTCTTGAAAAATAAAGATACAGAAGATAATTCTAAAATTCTGTTTTTTTTTTTTTCAGATTATGTATTAATCTAGGGAGAGAACACATTAAATTTACAAAAGGATCTAAGAATGTCTGCAGAATGGATATCATCAGATTGCCTTAGGAAAAGTCTGAACTATCAACCAAGAGGAGGAAAAAGAGATCGGGGACGCCCACAAAAGAGATGGACACAGCAGTTATAATACTTGGAGCCGGAACAAACCAATAAGGTTTAATCCCAAGAAGAAGTAGTAGAAGAAGAGGAAGAAAACTAAATAAATGACATACTATAGAATTTTATAAATATGGGCTACACATAGACAAGTGTCTGGTAATAAGAACTGAAAGAGGACATTATTTATACCTAATGGCTGGTACATTTGAGCAAGTTCCAATCTAAACACAAATTTAAAAAAATTGCATTTAGATTGGAAATTACTCAGATAGCTCAGTCGGTAGAGTCTTGGCCTAGAAAGTCTAAGGTCCGAGGTTCAAGCCCCAGTCTGAGTGTATAATTTTTCTCTTCAAATATGATTTATCCATCATTAAGATGTATGAAATGAATAATAAAAACATAGAAAAGTTAACGTCTGAACCAAGAATCGAACACCAGACCTCCGACTGTGCATTAGTGTATGGACTGCACATCGATGTACATAGTTGTAAGTTTGATTTCTGGTTCAGATGTTCATTTTTCTTTTAAAAAAAATAATTTGTCTAGGACTGGAATATGTTAAATTAATATAACATCAATTCTGTTGAGTTGTTTCTTGACTCACCTCATACTTTTTAGTAGTATGAGGTGAGTCAAGAAACAAGCCAACAAAATTAAAATAAACCTAATAGTGTTATTTCCTATCTACATAACTTAATATAACATCAAAATTATATATCATTTATAATGATGGACACATACCTCATTTGTTTCTGTCCCTGAGCCTTTTCTGCCACTTTCTTATTCAGTCTCGCTTCACGCTCTTCATATTCCTTCAATTTTGCTTGTAAATGCTCAAACTTCTGCTGCTGTACAAAAATATCCTCTCTGTATTTTTCATCCTGCTTGGCGAGAATTTCTCGAAGCAGATAAAGCTCTTCTTGCATGGACGAATTATCAGGATAATTGTGAGGTTCCTATACAAATTAAGTGTAACTTAATTTACATAATAATTATGGCACCCTTAGCCTAACTTGTTTGGGACTGGAAGTAAATATCAATAAAACTAAATATATGTTCATACACAGAAATATATTATATAATGGAAATGGACAGCTAATGACAAATGAGGGAAATTTTGAGGAAGTGGCTAAATTCAAATACCTAGGAACAATAATCACAAATAGGAATGAGATGCACAAAGAAATTAAACATAGGCTCAATTCTGGAAATGCGTGTTATTATGCATTACAGAGACTCTGACGTCCCAATTCCTTTTAAAAAAACGTTAAACTGAAAATATATAAATCTATTATTCTACCAGTTATATTACATGGATGCGAAACATGGACTCTTACTTTAAGGGAGGAAAGGAGATTACGAATATTTAAGAATAAAGTTCTTAGGAAAATTTTTGGACCAAAGAGAGATGAATAGTCAGGTGAATTGAGAAGACTAGATAACAGTGAACTACATGGACTTTATAGGAAGCCAGATATAATAAGAACAGTTAAGTCTTGTAGACAATGATGGGCAGGACATGTGGCACAAATGGGGGAATGAAAGACGTGCATGGAAGTTTCTTGTAGGAAAACCAGAGGAAAAACGCCAGTTGGTAGACAAAGAATGAGGTGGGAGAATAACATTAACTATGATCTGAGGGAACTAGATTATACAGGAAATGATTGGAAAACATTAGCTCAGGATAGGGATGTATGGAGAGCATATTTCTGCATGGCCATGAACCTATGGTTTCAATAATGCTAGTGAGTTAGTTAGCCTAACTTGTTTTCAGATTTTAAAAATAGCACCCACATATATATATATATATACGAGGGCGGATCGGAAAGTAACGCACAATAATTTTTTTTAAAAAGTTTAATAGTAAAAAAAAGGAAAAAAATCACAAATGAACTTACATCTTTTACCTACTTTTCGACATAGTCACCAACTTTCTCAACACATTTTTCCCATCATGTTACCAGTTTCAATATGCCCTGTTCGTAGAAGTCCGTTTGGTTGGAGTATAGCCATCTGCGCACTGCTGATTTCACTTCCACATCTGTCTCAAAGCGTTTGCCGGCCAGGAATTTCTTCATGGGACCAAACAGATGAAAGTCCGATGGTGCAAGATCCGGACTGTATGGTGGATGCTGGAGCACCTCCCAACCAAATTCGGCGATTTTCTGACGAACGACAGCAGCAACATGGGGGCGAGCATTGTCATGAAGAAGTTTAACGTTAATGTTGTGACGTTTGTCACGAATGGCACGACGCAACTTCACCAAAGTTTTAATGTAGGCCGCAGCATTCACAGTGGTCCCGTGTTCAGCAAAGTCCACCAATAAAACACCATGCATATCCCAGAACACTGTCACAAGCACTTTCCTGGCAGATTGAGTCACTTTGAATTTTTTCTTTACTGGGGAACCAGCATGTTTCCACTCCATTGATGCCTGCTTTGTTTCGGGCATGTAGTGGTACGCCCACGACTCATCACCTGTGACGATTCCTTCCAGAAAGTCATGTCCTTGTGCGGTGTACCGCGTTAAGTGGTCCAAGCTTGCCATCATTCGCTGGCCCTTGTGGTCGTCTGTCAGGTTCTTAGGCACCCAGCGAGCACTAACTTTACGGAATTTCAAATTTTCATGAACAATATCGTACACCGCACCATAGGAAATGTTGAACTTCTGCGATAAGGCTCGCAGTTGCACACGCCGTTCGTTCAGAATTGCCGCCTCAATGCCTCTGACATTCTGCGGGATTGCTGCTGTTGTCGGCCGGCCGGAGCGTGGCGAATCACTAAGGTTCACGCGTCCCTCTTGGAAGAATGTGCACCACCTGGAGACATTGCTACGGTCCATACAATCATCCCCATACACGCCACGCATGTCCCTGTGAATTTCACTGGGTTTATGCCCTTTGGCCCACAAAAATCGAACAACACTTCTCTGTTCCTCACAGGTGGACGACTGTAGCATGCGCGCCATCTTTGTTGCATAGTTCAAGCTTCTCTCGCAAGAGGTGCACCTGAGAAAAAAATACCATCTGTAGTGAAAACTTCAAACTATATCTCTGTGAAATTTCAACATTCTAGCTGCAATACCAAGGCAGAAAAAAATTATTGTGCGTTACTTTTTTTACGATCCGCCCTTGTATATATAAATTTTAAACAATGACAAATTAGAAATAATATCCTGGAAATCAAAATACAACTCTTTCCCTCAGGCTTTATTCTTTCGTCACCCATTGGTAAGAGGTTAAAAGCTTCAGAGAAAAGTTACCCCGTTAGAATTGCTTTTTTTAATAGCTCAGATCATTACCATTACAATTGAAATAAGTGTGAAAAGAGACACATTTTTTTCTCAGAAGCTTTCATTTGAGGCATGAGGTTTTTTACATTCTGCAAAACTATGGCAAGGGACCCTCAGTTTTACTTCCCTTCAAAAGAAAGCCATGCTCTGGATTTATGTCCTTAAAATCCATTGACGAAAAAACTGCATTGTTGACATAAGAAAAATATCCAATTCCTAAATGCTCTATATTTTATAGGTTTTTAATAGATATTTATGTTAGTGTTGTGATAAATTTTGATATATAAATTCTAATTAAAGGTTTATAGATTATTACATAACAATGTTAAGTTTTATTAGTGAATTATGACTTCAAGTACATAATTTTAAAACTTGTTTACCTTTGCAACCATATGTAATATATCCAATTTATAGAAGATTTTATAAATAACATATATATTTTTTTGAAGAGAAAAATTATACGCTCAGACCGGGACTTGAACCCGGGGCCCTTGGTTCTCTAGACCAAGTGCTCTACCAACTGAGCTACCTGAGCAAGTGCCGATCTAAACGCAAATCTTTCTCTATATACATTGTAATTCCCATCCATCATTGAGATGTACGAAATCAATAATAAAAACTTGGAAAAAGCCGTACTGGCTGTAATGTATAATTCCCAAATATGTCTTCTTAATAAAGGAGCCGCCATTTGCAAGATAGAAGCATGGCTTCACAGCATTTGGTGGATGGGAATTACAATGTATATAGAGAAAGATTTGCGTTTAGATCGGCACTTGCTCAGGTAGCTCAGTTGGTAGAGCACTTGGTCTAGAGAACCAAGGGCCCCGGGTTCAAGTCCCGGTCTGAGCGTATAATTTTTCTCTTCAAATATGATTTATCCATCATTGAGATGTACGAAATCAATAATAAAAAATATATATTTTTGTTTCTTGATGTGGAAGTATTAATGATAGTTTTATACATAAATTTTGAAAAAAAAGACACAATGTTATATATATTTTTTATATTCTTAATATTTTACAACCTCGTGTGCACTCACCTTGATAGGTAAGAAGGGCTAACCTTGTTATAGAAGAAATACCCACATAAGCTGCATGTACATTGCAACTTATACACAATATGGATTCTTCTGCAAGAGGCATAAGTATGCAATGGAACTGTGTCATTAGTTATGACTGGATACACATAATGAAGAAATAAAGAAATCCATTGACACTTGTTGTCCAACAAATTATCTGCCATTTTAATTGCAAGGCACAGAAATCGAAGCTAGAATCTAGCAAAGGTAACCCACTGTAAGGAGCAGATGAATTCCCTGCTTGAGTAAGAGCAGAAATGAAGTGAGATGGGATGTGACACAGGTGGCAGGTAGTGAGGGTTATCCAATCTACTAATTCAAGAGTTTTACTTCCATATAGTTTAAATGAGAGATTTGGTACTGGATTTTAGTGCCTTGCAGTTAAAAAGGCAGATAATTTTTTGGACACAGCCTTGGTACATCGCAGCACTTCTCTGGAAGAAATTTCAAGGTAGGTTTCGGCATGCAATGGTTAATAGTTCCCTTGTAAGAATGGAGATTGATTCTCTGAACACAATTATATAAAATTATTTTTTGCGCGATAGTGCACTCTGTTGTCCTTACAGCAATGGCAACCATGATTCAAAGTTCAACTTCCTACACTTCAGAGTTGCCAACCTAAATAACTAAACTGTAATATTACATATTACCAACCTTGTGCAGGAAGTAAAACCACTGCCCTTTATGTATAATACGTATATTGTATATATATAAAAATATATCCAAAAGGTATGTTAATATATATTATATGAAATAAATCACCGCATTTTAAATTAAAACTAGGGGATATGTGGATGGCGACCACAAGGTGCCCAAGCTGTGCAAAACATTTCTTCCACTTACTTGTGTTTTGCACTCTTAACTTTACTATCTAACCTCTCTTTGTTAACTCTTGTTTTTTCGATCCCAACGTTATTAGGGCATCCGAGGGCTAAGGAGTCTTTCCTTTCTTCCATTTCTTCTTTCCTTTATTTTCTTTTCTTCTCCAGAAAAGCCTGACCAGAGGCTATAAGATGGCAGCCCCCATCACTGGCCTTGCCTTCCTTTGGCCAGCAACCAATCGAAGGGACTATTATTATGCTTTCAAGTCTTATACGAGAATTTCCCAGAAGGATCAAAACGCTGGAGGGAAAATTTTCTATAGGATTGTAACAGGCCTTGGCCTAATACTTGGAAGGAAGGAAGAAGAAGAACTATATTTGAAACAATATAAAACAATAAATTTGTACTTGCCTCCATTTTATGACTGATTGGAGTCACGGCCTGCTGTAGCCTCAACTAATAAACATTGGTCACACTGTTAAAGTTAGCTTTTTTTATAATGAATGCAAATATTTCCAACAAAGATGTTATTATTTTACTATTACTTATTATTTTGAAAACACCATCGCACAAAAAGTAATGTACAATGTGTTTTACAGAATCTTGGATATTAAAAACTACTTCCCAACCTCACATCCTAATATATTATTAAAATAAGGCTAAAATTTTAGATTATTTTAATAATTCTGTTGAAAGGGACAAATGAGAGAGGTAAGATAATAAATTATGAGGTGAGGTATAAATTTGCAATTCAAATGTAAAAAAAAAAATGTTAACAAAGAAATAAACTTAAAGACAGTACCTCTTTCACAGGCGTTGACACCGGTGTAATAACTTGTTTTACTGGTGGTTCAACTTGTTGCTTCCGAGGCGAAGGACTAAGTGATATTAATCTGTCTACAAGTGATATAGCAACATTTCTAGGTGGTGTCACATTATTTGATAACGACTCAGGTGAAGTGATTATTGAAGGATCAATATTATTGCTGAAAGAAAAGAAAGAAAAATTTAATAAATAAGTTGAAAATTAAGATTTAAATTAAATTCTTTATACCTCATCTGTCCACAACTGTGGTCTCGAGGTAGCGTGCTGCCTTGTCACACAGCAGGCCCAGGTTCGATTCCCGGTTGGGACAGGCTCCTGGGTAAGGTTTTTTCCTCACCTGTAAGACAAATGTCAGGAAGCTTAGGGCCCAATGGTCCCTGAAAATCATCCGGCCATCATAATCTTCCTTCACTGGTGTGGAAAGCAATGGGAAGCTGCCACATCTATAATTCCTTAGTAAAGCTGCATAGCATAGCATCAAAATGCTATGATTGCAAGTGAAAGACCTGCCCTCAGGCAGAATTACTATAGAATAGAATACCTCATCTCATATCCAATCTTCTAATTATACTGGTTTTAAAGCCTAGGTGGCTTCATCTTCAGTAATTTCTTGTCAATTGATGTTATGTCATTCAGGAGAGCTGCTTTATACTCCCTCTGTTGGTGGACCATCCATTGAAGCACCACAGGTTTCAAAATTTTTTAAAAAAAGTTTAACATAAGATTGGCACCGAAAAATGAATACAGCCTCAATATGATAATTAAAACCAACGAAAATTTAAAAAAAAATTGAAGAAGAGAACAAATCAAGAATTTATCAGATCAAATGCAGAGATTGTGACAAAATTTATATAGGAAAAACAAAATGAAATTTGAAAACAAGGGTGAAAAACATCTTAGAAATGTCAATTGGAAAAGTCAGCAGTAGCTGCTCATGCTTGATCTGAAAAATATCTAATTGATGCAAAAGCTAGTTTAACGAAACAAATAGAAAAATAAAATGAGCCCACAGTTTAGGGAAAAAATCCACATAAAAAACTTGTGAATTTTGAAATTCTCAGGGATTTTTATTTGATCCAGAGGTTCATCGGTCCACCAACAGAGGAAGTAAGAAGCAGCTCTCCTAAGACATAACATCAGTTGACAAGAAATTACTAAAGATAAAGCCGCCTAGGCTTCGAAACCGATATAATTAGAGATATGAGTTGAGGTATAAAGAATTTTAATTTAAATCTTAAATTAAACCTCATAGTGTTTTTTTTTATAAAATTTCAAATTGTAATTTATTATCATTAGACTTCTATCTTCTAAAAGTACAGCAGAAAAATTTCTAAACCACCTTTTAGTATGCAGATATTTAAACACCAACTGAGGCTGAAGCTAAGAAGCTTTGAACATGTCTTATTATTATGAGGTAAGATGAAAGTAGACCAAACCTATTATATCAAAACTTTTAAAACTTAATTTTAAATGTACATACACACATATAGGGCACAACATAGCACAGTTGATTAAAAAGGTTGTGGGTTTGAGTTCTGGTGATGCCAGATTTTAAGACTAATTTCTTGAATTTTTTACCAATTTCTTTATCTGTCTGAAGAGCACTTTCATTTATTACTTTTTGTTTCTTGAATTTATTTATTTTCTTGTGAATCATCTTTTCTTGAAAACCATTATCTTTTGCTATTTTTATAATGTATTTTTTCTCTTTTTTTAAATATTCTTTGCTCATGGGAACATTCACAAGTCTGCATGTTAAACTATTAAATACTGCCTGTTTATGTGCATTATGGTCAAAACCTGTTGCTTTAATATAATTATCAATATGTTGTTTCTTTTCTGTAGATTCCAAATTCTATTTTTTTCCTTTTTTCTTCATTCATGAGCAATTTAAGGTCTAAAAATGGCATTTCTTGGTTATTTTCCACTTCCATAGTAGACTTAATTGTTTTATTATGAATATTTAAGAGTTTAATGATATATTATCTTACATAATAAAACAAAATCCACTATATTATTTATTGTCAAATAGGATCACAATATTGTAAGAATGCACCCTAGTGGAGAAAAAATCAAACACATCAAACTGTATATTATAACGAACATTATAGGTTTTTTTTAGGAAACAAGTCCGTAAAATCATTATTTAAAAACACAATTATTAAATATACAATTATCAAATGTGTAGTTCGAAAAAATCTGTTCATTATTTGCTGTATTCAACATATTTGTTCGAGAGTCAGTCACTGCAAAATAATGCTCCGACCTGTTCACAATATTAAAAAGGAGGAGCTTTCTTTAATATGATAAACAGAAGTAGATAAATATCGAGGTGAAACACGACTGTGATTGGTTGTAAAACAAAATTCATTGAAATGTGATTGGTCATTGACTCCCATTTGGGCATGAGTTAAATAGTCATTACTCATTACAATATATTTACCTCTTTGCTTCTAAGGCTGAAGGCAGAGGTACCGAGGGATCAGTAGTTCTCATTCCTCCCACAAGTGGATCAAACTTAACATACAGTGATTCCTTGCGGAGATCATTTACAATATTAGAATTTCCTATAGAATTTAAGAAGTCAAAGGTTGAAGGATCCTTAAACACTGCAACAAAAAACAAGACAATACATTTAATCAAATTTACAGTGGGAAGTAACACTATGAGGAATTTTATTTAAGAAAGAAAAATTAACGCTCGAACTGGGACTTGAACCATGGATCTCTGATTCTACGCATCAGTATGATACTCTTTACACCATCTGAGTCACGATATTGACATTCTTATCATGGCTTGGATAGTGTAAATGATATCATACTGATGCGTAGAATAAGAGATTCAGGGTTCAAGTCCTGGTTCGAGCGTAAATTTTTCTTTCTTAAATAAAATTCTATTCTGGATTGGAAAGTGTTAATTTAAATAAAAACATTGAAACTACGAGGCAATATTCAATCAATAATTGAGTTGGAAAAAATAGTTTTACATATCACTAAATAAAGTTCCATGTTTTCATGATACTGGTTTCAAAGGCATTTGCCTTCATCTTCAGTCAAACTTCAGAATTGGAGTTGGAGCTTGACTGAAAATGAAGACAAAGGCCTTTGAAACCAGTATAGTGAAAACACGGAACTTTATTAGATGATATGTAAAAACATTTTATCCAAATCAGTTATAGAAAGACTATACATTTTCATATTACATTCTGTACATTTCTTTTACTCCTAACATGAATAAATAGTGAGAAAGGTTCGGTTACTAGGGGAATATTAATTCCATAATTTTATGAGCAACTGAAATGCAAGATATAATTCCCTAGTTTTATTAGTAAACAATTCGCGTCTGGCCACGCGAAATTCGGACATTATTTAGAAATTTTAATCAAAAATATGTTGGGAGGTAAGAATATGAAGTAATTTACAATTTATAATTTGAGTTGGATACATATTTTTTTTTAACTTTTGAAACATTTAGAGAAGTCTTTGGAATTAACAGTTTGAGAAAATATATACATTCAGAAGAACAAATATAAATCATGAATTCATAGTTGAAAATTAGAGGGAAGTCCTCTTAAAAACTGCAGTTCCCATGTTTAAGAGAACATAAATTATGAGGTAAGATAAGAAGTGACTCATTCATTCAATAAATAATGAATTTTGAAGTTATGTAGGTAAGAAATAACACTATGAGGTTTCTTTAATTAACTTTTATAGGAATTAATCACTATGAGGTTTAATTTATGGTGAAATTAAATGTTTCTTACCTCTCCTCATATAAATTTTCTAAGTTGATCGCAATTTCGAGACTATGACTGTCTCATCCTCAGAAACTTTGTTGGTGACTGGTGTTATGTCGATCGGAAGAAACTCTTCTTCTCTCTGTTGGTGGACCGATGAACCTCTGGATCAGATCAAAATTTGCGGGAATTTAGACCTGATCCAGAGGTTCATCTGTCCACCAACAGAGGGAAGAAGAAGAGTTTCTTCCGATCGACATAACACCAGTCGCCAACAAAGTTCTGAGGATGACACAGTTATAGTCTCGAAATCACGATCAACTTAGAAAATTTATATGAGGAGAGGTAAGAAACATTTAATTTCACCATTCTTTAATTTATGTTAAGTTGTTTTTGAAACTGGGTCTGCAAGGGAGTTAAGAAGTATGAGGTGAGTCAAAAACAACTCAACATATAATGAATTTTGAAGTTCCCAGTGAGCAAAGCTTGACCTCCAAGTTCATAAAATAGGGACTAGATGGCAGTTTGGAAGCTATGGTAATGACAAAATTTCAACTGTTGGAGTTTTGGTTGATGCTAGAAGTGAAGGTCTTTGAAACTGATACTGTGAAAACACAGATCTTTATGAGGTGTTATAAAAAAACATTTATCCGACTCAATTTATAAATTATTTAGAAAGTTTTAAAATCAAAACTGTAAACTAACTGCATGTGTGAGGACACTTGATCATCTATTTGACTGCCCCATTTTCTACATGGCGAGAGAATTTCTCATTGTACATGTAGTAAGTAGCAATATCGCACCTTGGGAAGAAAACAGCACAAGTGTAAAAAGTTTAGTTCTGAGTTATTCGTAATTAAAGTTTTAAGAAAGGTGTAGTATATTACATTTTTGAAATGGACATAATTTAATCCTCTCTACATTTTCTTGCACATGACTTGTGGCCATAATGACATAAATTTGTAACCATTTTTTCTAACATATAGTAGTCGTAACTCATTTTATGACTTTTTACACTTCTTCCCAAGGCATGATATATTATATGATATCCCTAAATGTACCAATTTAAAAAAAATATTGTTATAATTTCATCTTAAAATTCATTTACCATATCTATTAAAAATTTTAAAAATTGTTGCTAAATTAATTTGTTCAATATGCGGAGAATGTGAGAAAGTCTACATAGGAAAGAAGGGGGAAAAAAAAAATTGAAAACCAGAATGAAAGAACATCTCAGGAATGTCAAGAAAGGGGAAGTAGAAAAATCTGCAGTAACTGCCCATGCATGTCAGAAAAACATCTTATCGAAAGGAAGGCTAAATTATTAAAACAAATAGAAAAATCCAAAGAAGTCTCTGTTTGGGAAAAAAATCTACATTCAAAAAAACAAAAAGGAGAAATTAATGAACTTTGAAATTCCTTTTAATGTCCATATTATTTGTTTTTAAACATCTTAATGATGGACAAATTATATTTGAAAAGAAAAATATATGCCTATTTTTCTTTTCAAATATAATTTGAAATTCCTGTAAAAAATTATTTGATATTGAGGTTTTTCAGTCTACCAATAGAGGGAGCAAGAAATGGCTCTTCAAAAAGATAGAACAATGGTCGTCAAAATACAGATGATGGACCCGATTAAGGTTTTGGAACTAGTCTAAACAGAAGAAGAATATGAGGTGAGTGATGAGAATTTACATAAATTGTTAAATTTGTTCACTTCATCTAGTTATAACTTTAAAATATTGTTGTTACTTTTATTAATACCATATATAAGTTTTGTTAAAACTATGGACTTAATATACCTAAAAAATAGTGTTTATAAAACTGGGAATAAATACTACTAATAAAACTTCAAACAATGAATAAATAAAATTTAAATCAAACTTACCATCGCCACCTTGAACATTACCATCATCTGCTATTTCAGGGCCAGCTTCACTCTGATTAATCTCAGAAATGATTGAATTTTTTGGAGAGCCTTCTAAACTGGATACCTAAAATCAGGAACATTAAAAGAAAAATGGAATTATAAAATACAAGATTAGATATATATATTTTTTTAAAGACTTGAAACAATGAATTGTAAAACCAGCCTGAACTACATTCACAGTTTTATTGCTGGAGAGGCTCCATTTCATCTATGTTTAACTGACTCTCTCAACCAACCAAAATTTATATATTAATATTTATGATTTTCTTAGTGACGATAATTGTTAACTCTATTATCATTTAATTCAGCCAATTAGGAGCTTGGGAGCGGATTCCAAATTGGAGGAAAAGAAGAGGGAGACCTAAGAGGACATGGATAAAGGGAATGAATTTGATCAAGGAGTTCAACAAGGATGTACATTATCACGTACATCGTTTAATATACATTTTGACGAGGTTATATGAAAATGGAAAAAATCAAGTCCAATAATATAATGTACGGTTAAAAACTATAACATAGTTACCTTGTAGGTCCGTCTCCTCAACTTAAGTTCTTTTAAAACTCTGTAGGCCTTTCGGGACTAGTCCCATCATCAGCAGAATGCATTAGGTCCGTTCTTGTTGACCCTTGTTGAAGCACTGACTTGGTTGTGAGAATTTTGTACAGAGGATTGTGTGGATTAGGTGTGTATTCATTGAGAATCAGGTTGCTGTTGATTTCTCTTAGGATTGCGATTTCCTCCAGTATATTTATTCTCATTGGAATGTTTTCTCTATGTACTATTGTACTATTTTGCATCTACAAATTAACATGTACAGACTGCAATAAATTCTACATTGGGAAAACTAACAGAAGCTTCAACATTAGATTCAAGGAACATTTCAGAGATTTCGTTTACAATGGAGGAAAATCAAGTTATGCAAAACATGTAATTCAAGCTGGACACCATATGCATAACATCGATAACACCCTCACAATAGTACATAGAGAAAACATTCCAATGAGAATAAATATACTGGAGGAAATCGCAATCCTAAGAGAAATCAACAGCAACCTGATTCTCAATGAATACACACCTAATCCACACAATCCTCTGTACAAAATTCTCACAACCAAGTCAGTGCTTCAACAAGGGTCAACAAGAACAGACCTAATGCATTCTGCTGATGATGGGACTAGTCCCGAAAGGCCTACAGAGTTTTAAAAGAACTTAAGTTGAGGAGACGGACCTACAAGGTAACTATATTATAGTTTTTAACCGTACATTATATTACTGTGAACTAATACCTGAACGGAAAATCACCATGAATTTTACTAGTATCGATCCAATAGGAATACAAATTAATAAGGAAATGTATATGAATATTTTCATGTATGTAGACGATCTGGTTATTATACAGAAGTCAGAGGATGATTTACAAAGAGCCATTTATATGTTGAATCAATTAGGCTCTATTATAATCTCAAAGTCTCAATTTCAAAAACTAAAATTATGGCTTTTCAGGGCAAAAATAGTAATCAATAATGAAATAATAGAACAGATAGCACACTTTAACTATCTTGGTACAGATATAACATATAGCTATGAATGGGATATACATGATAAATTAAACCGATATCAAATGATGTGTGGCACCATAAGAAGAACCCTCCGAAAAACTCGAAGAGAAACTCAGCTCAGGTTTTATAAAATTATGGCTGTTCCTGTTCTTTTATATGGATCTGAATCTTGTGTACTTACAAAAAAAGATATCTCACACATTCAAGCCGCTGAAATTAAATTTTTAAGATCCGTAAAAGGATGTACAGGCATGGATAGATTTACACAATGAATCAATAAGAGATGAACTGGAGATATTTTCAATAGTCGATAAACTATAAGAGCACAAATACCAATGGAAAGAACATTTAGACAGAATGGACAATACAAGACTACTCAAAAAGATCAACACCTACAAACCACATAGAAAAAAAATCTTTGGGACGGCCAAGGAAATGATGGACTTGAGACCAGGGACCTAATCCTGGAAAGGAAGAAGAATGAATTTGATGAACAGGGAACTATAGGATGGTAACTGGAAGGATATAGATGAATGGAGGAAGAGAATCAAAACTTAATATTGGGCACAGGAAGATGTATACAAGTAGTTCCCAATCTTTATAGACTCGCAAACCCCTTCCACAACAATCTGAGTTCGGTGAACCACTGACTTTTAAATATACATACAGTAGACATGCACAAAATTTAATTCCATGCAAAAGTTTTAATAACCTTAAATTAACTTATTCCTTAACAGTTAAAACTTACTCAGGGATTCATGGTAAATATTAATTTATTGTTGAAATGACGTGTTAAATTCCCGATGTTACACATATGTAATGAGGTGCACTATAGGGTTAATTTATTTTAAAATAATAATAAAATAATGATAATAATAATAATAATAATAATAGTAGTTATTATTATTATTATTATTATTATTATTATTATTATTATTATTATTATTATGGCAATGTCGCAGATGTGAAGGAAAAATTAATAGACCTAATATTTAATTTTAGGAAGTTATATTTTGAGGTTATTTTAATTATATTATTTTTGGTCTGGACATCTTACCTCAATATTAATGTTGATTTGTTCTTGGACATGTTTCAAAACAATTCTCTGTTTTATCTTCAGCTTTCCCAGACTGGTTTTATTTATGTTGCATTATGTTGCACCACCTGGATGTCGATGTCAGCTCCATCCTGTGGTTGGCCAAAGAACCTCCAAACAAGGTCACCCTCCATCGGAATATCAAAATTCATAACTCTGTTTCTGTTCTTCTGAATATAAATTTTTTCCCAAATAGTCAGCTCGTTATTATTTTCTAACTGTTTTAATAATTTAGTGTCTGAATTTATATTATGTTTTTCAGACCAAACATGAGCAGCAACTGCAGATTTTTCAATTTCTCCATTTTTAATATTTCTTATGTGTTCTTTGGTTCTAATTTTTAGGTTTCTTTTTGTTTTCCCTATATATATCTTTTCACAACCCATGCATTCAATTTGATATATTCCTGACTTTTTATTTTTATCAGTTTTTTCATTTTTGTTGGTTTTTATTAGTTTATTTAAACTGTAGTTATTTTTTGGTGCTAATTTAATATTAAACTTCTCAAATATATTTTGAAATTTATTATGTACCCAGGGGTGATATGTGAATTTCCTATATTTTTTCATAGGTGGTTCTTCTTTTTCAAGATTACTTCTGTTTATCATTTTTTGTTTTTTATACTTTTCTATCCTTTTATGTACCATTTTTTCATCAAACCCATTTTCTCTTGCTACTTTGATTATGTGTTTTTTCTCATGTTTGAAATCTTCTTCGTTTAAGGGTAAGTTTACCAATCTATGAGTTAAACTATTAAATGCTGCTAATTTATGTCCAATTGGATTGAACCCTGTTGATTTTATAAAATTTTCCGTATGAGTTTCTTTCCTATGAATCCTGAATTCAATTTTTCTTTTTTCTTCGTTTCTGACCAATTTAAGATCCAAAAAAGGTATTTGTTTATTGTCTTCTATTTCTTTGGTGAATTTAATGTTTGTACTCTGTAAATTTAATAGTTTTAGGGAATCTTCTACATGTTTTTCTTTAACAATACAAATTATATCATCAACATATCTACTCCAAAATTTAAACATTGTGGGATGTGCTTTAGTGATTTGGAGTAGATATGTTGATGATATAATTTGTATTGTTAAAGAAAAACATGTAGAAGATTCCCTAAAACTATTAAATTTACAGAGTACAAACATTAAATTCACCAAAGAAATAGAAGACAATAAACAAATACCTTTTTTGGATCTTAAATTGGTCAGAAACGAAGAAAAAAGAAAAATTGAATTCAGGATTCATAGGAAAGAAACTCATACGGAAAATTTTATAAAATCAACAGGGTTCAATCCAATTGGACATAAATTAGCAGCATTTAATAGTTTAACTCATAGATTGGTAAACTTACCCTTAAACGAAGAAGATTTCAAACATGAGAAAAAAACACATAATCAAAGTAGCAAGAGAAAATGGGTTTGATGAAAAAATGGTACATAAAAGGATAGAAAAGTATAAAAAACAAAAAATGATAAACAGAAGTAATCTTGAAAAAGAAGAACCACCTATGAAAAAATATAGGAAATTCACATATCACCCCTGGGTACATAATAAATTTCAAAATATATTTGAGAAGTTTAATATTAAATTAGCACCAAAAAATAACTACAGTTTAAATAAACTAATAAAAACCAACAAAAATGAAAAAACTGATAAAAATAAAAAGTCAGGAATATATCAAATTGAATGCATGGGTTGTGAAAAGATATATATAGGGAAAACAAAAAGAAACCTAAAAATTAGAACCAAAGAACACATAAGAATATTAAAAATGGAGAAATTGAAAAATCTGCAGTTGCTGCTCATGTTTGGTCTGAAAAACATAATATAAATTCAGACACTAAATTATTAAAACAGTTAGAAAATAATAACGAGCTGACTATTTGGGAAAAAATTTATATTCAGAAGAACAGAAACAGAGTTATGAATTTTGATATTCCGATGGAGGGTGACCTTGTTTGGAGGTTCTTTGGCCAACCACAGGATGGAGCTGACATCGACATCCAGGTGGTGCAACATAATGCAACATAAATAAAACCAGTCTGGGAAAGCTGAAGATAAAACAGAGAATTGTTTTGAAACATGTCCAAGAACAAATCAACATTAATATTGAGGTAAGATGTCCAGACCAAAAATAATATAATTAATAGACCTAACCTAAAAACCCGCTATTATGGAGAAGTTTTGGCGAACCTCTTGAAACATTTTGCAAACTCTCTGGGGATTCGGGAACCACAGGTTGAGAAACGATGTTGTGTACATTTAAAACCTGTTAAAAAATATTCAGTCTTGATAATGATAGCTATGCTATTGAAATGCGTCACGATTTTTTAATTTTTGTTTCAAGATTGGGTTTTTAATGACAATATAATTAACAACCAAAATTTGTATAATCCTGGAGGATGAAGATCGGTGGGAAGACCAAGAAAGCGCTAGGCTTAACAGATGTGAGATCGGAACATGCAAAAACCTAATCTGTGAAAGATGATGATGATGAATTTGTTTTCTACATTCCAAATTAAGTCTAAGAGCTTTTACTATGGAGAGTCAACTATAGGGAAGGCTATCGCTTGAAGGTATTTGCCACCGCTGAACAGATATACTGACTTCAGTGGTGAAAATGCTCTAACACAAATGAAAAATCAAATCCAAATCATACAATAGGTTTTACGGTGCAAAAAGTGGACCTCTGAGTTTCAAAATAATTTTGGGATATTCTATATCACCATGCCACATGTGAATATTCGGAGAACAAGTGACTGCTAGCATCATGTTGGCCAATGTGTTAACACATGTTCCCATTACAGCCAATACGTACGTGAGTACGTATAAGGGGATTCTATCTCAGGAGTCCACTTACATTAGTGGGCAAGTCAGAGTGAGAAAATAGGCAAGTTAGTACACCAAATTAGTTTAGCGTTAACTTGTTTGTTAGCGCATTTTTGTGACAAGCTGGCTATACTGTCTGAGCAATGATTAATACATATTTTACATTGGGAATATGGTGATTCTAGGTTACTTTGAGCTCAATTTTTCACTTCATTTTGAGGCATTACTCACATTTTTTTTTTTTGGGGGTAAAAATCAACATATATATTTCTCTCACGTAATTATTCACATACTTCAACAATAATTTTTTTTTTCATTTTTTATTTGAATTTATGTAGGAGGCATAGAATCCCCTAATTTTGGTTTGAAAATGAAGCTTAGGAATGTCTAAGATGAAAACATGAAAAAATCTGCAGACCAACCAGAAACAAACCTGAAAAATAATTTATAAACACTATTTCACAATCCAGATCCATTAGTTTACTACACGTTATATTGAATTCCATACTACAATGTAATGCTGAGTGACACTCTCTTTTCTTTGTGCATGAATACATAAAGTCCAATACAACACGAGCGGCAAATTTAGATAAATTAGAGACAGAGGAAATTCAATATAATTAAATTTTAGAACGGATATTAGGAAGATCAAAGATATATTTGACAATTTTTTCAGGCACAAATGAAGACAGTTTGTGGATTCTACAGAATATTGGTTTGTTACCCAGAGGAAGAAAGTTTTTATTAAATTTCAGTCTTTTTTGTTATGTAATTTTGATACGAGAGCGGATCAGAAAGTAACGCACAATAATTTTTTTCTGCCTTGGTATTGCAGCTAGAATGTTGAAATTTCACAGAGATATAGTTTGAAGTTTTCACTACAGATGGTATTTTTTTCTCAGGTGCACCTCTTGCGAGAGAAGCTTGAACTATGCAACAAAGATGGCGCGCATGCTACAGTCGTCCACCTGTGAGGGACGGATCGGATCGGAAAGTAACGCACAATAATTTTTTTTTTAAAAAGTTTAATAGTAAAAAAAAGGAAAAAAATCACAAATGAACTTACATCTTTTACCTACTTTTCGACATAGTCACCAACTTTCTCAACACATTTTTTCCATCGTATTACCAGTTTCAATATGCCCTGTTCGTAGAAATCCGTTTGGTTGGAGTGTAGCCATCTGCGCACTGCTGATGCCTGCTTTGTTTCGGGCGTGTAGTGGTACGCCCACGACTCATCACCTGTGACGATTCCTTCCAGAAAGTCATGTCCTTGTGCGGTGTACCGCGTTAAGTGGTCCAAGCTTGCCATCATTCGCTGGCCCTTGTGGTTGTCTGTCAGGTTCTTAGGCACTCAGCGAGCACTAACTTTACGGAAGACATTGCTACGGTCCATACAATCATCCCCATACACGCCACACATGTCCCTGTGAATTTCACTGGGTTTATGCCCTTTGGCCCACAAAAATCAAACAACACTTCTCTGTTCCTCACAGGTGGACGACTGTAGCATGCGCACCATCTTTGTTGCATAGTTCAAGCTTCTCTCGCAAGAGGTGCACCTGAGAAAAAAAATACCATCTGTAGTGAAAACTTCAAACTATATCTCTGTGAAATTTCAACATTCTAGCTGCAATACCAAGGCAGAAAAAAATTATTGTGCGTTTACTTTCCGATCCGCCCTCGTATATAGCACTGCAATTAAAATACAATATTACTACTTTTCAGCTCTCCACTGAAGAAAACATGTTTCCATCTTGGACTAACATCTGAATATTGGAAGTGTGTGATTTATTTTGTTACATTTAGATGAGGGCAAGTTAATATACAACATATTATTTTCCAGGAATGTGTGATTTATTTTGTTAGGTTTAGATGAGGGCAAGTTAGTGTACAACAAATTAGTTTACAGGAGTGTGTGATTTATTTTGTTAGACTTTTTTATTATAAATTTAACATTTCTCTCTGAAGGACAAATTATATTTGAAGAAAATTAATTATTTATTACGACAAAATCAAATGTTTCTTACCTCTCCTGATACAAATCTTCTACGTAGATCACAATCTACTTAGAAGATTTGTATCAGGAGAGGTAAGAAACATTTGATTTTACCATAAATTAAACCTCATAGTAATTAATTCCTGTAAAAGTTAAATACTTATTATGAGTTATGTATTTTGACTCACCTCATATTATTTTAATCAAAATACATACCTCATAATAATTAAAAGAAACCTCATAGTGTTATTTCCTACAAATATTAAAAAAATAAATTATGTCTAGACTGGGATTTGAACCCAGGACTCTAGTTTAACACACTAAATTTTTCTCTTCAAATATAATTTATTTTATGAGGTTCTACCAGTTATATTATATGGATGCAAAACATGGACTCTTACTTTAAGGGAGGAAAGGAGATTATGAGTATTTGAGAATGAAGTTCTTAGGAAAATGTTTGGACCATAGAGAGATGAACAGACAGGTGAATGGAGAAGACTGCATAACAGTGAATTACATGGTCTTTATAGGAACCAGATATAATGAGAACAGTTAAGTATCATAGACTGCAATGGGCAGGACATGTGGCACAAATGGGAATGAAAGACATGCATGGAAGCTTCTTGTAGGAAAACCAGAGGGAAAACGCCCAGTTGGTAGACCAAGAATGAGGTGGGAGAATAACATTAACTATGATTTGTGGGAAGTAGATTATACAGGGGATAATTGGAAAACATTGTCTCAAGATAGGGATGTATGGAGAGCTTATGTGCGTGCTGCCATGAACCTACGGGTTCGATAGTGCCATTGAGTGAGTGAGTGTGTGAGGTTTAGGTAAGGGTAAGTTAGTGTACACCATATTATTTTCCAGGAGAGAAGTGATTTATTTTGTTAGTTTAGATGGGGGTAGTTAGTGTACACCATATTAGTTTACAGGAAAGTGTGGTTTATTTTGTTAGGTTTAAATGAAGGCAAGTTATACATTATGTTATTTACTGGAGTGTATGCTTTATTTAGTTAATTTTAGATGAGGGCAAGTTAGTGTACATCTTATATATTTAGAAGGAGTATGTGATTCATTTAGTTAGGTTTAAATGAGGACAAGTTAGTGTACACCAGATAAGTTTATGGTTGAGTGAAATGTAACATGTAACTGATTATGTTAGGTTAGATGAAGATAAGTTAAAATATACAAGATCAGTTTACAGATAGCTGGCAACTATTTATTGGATTATGTTTTGTATGGATTAATATAGCTGCTGGTTATTTTCGAGAAATATGTATGATGTATCAATTATTGCCGACAATCAATTCAATTAACAGAACATTTCTAAAGATCTGTCGTTATGTGAAAATGCATTTTCCTAATTTTAATTTTTTTTGTCATGTAATTTTAGAAACTGCAATTTTATCATAATCATCTATCTATAGTAATTCTGCCCGAGGGCAGGCCTTTCATTGCAATCATAGCATTTTTATACTATGCTTTGCAGCTTTACTAGGGAATTATAGGTGTGGTAGCTTCCCGTTGCCTTCCACACCAGTGAAGGATGATGATGATTTTTGGGGACCGTTGGGCCCTAAACTTCCTGACATTTGTCTTACAGGTGAGGAAAAACCCCGAAAAAAAAAACCTCACCAAGGAGCCTGTCCCGACCGGGAATCGAACCCAGGCCCATTGCATGACAAGGCAGCACGCTACCTCGAGACCACAGCAGTGGACTATCATAATAAAATATTTATTATATTTCACCTAAAAAAAGTTTCTATCCTGAGCTAACATTTCAATATTCAAACTGACTTCATAGCCGCAATAGCTACTACATTCTTCATGGAACATAGAAAATAGTACTTTACAATTGTTATAAATTCATAATTTTTTTACTTTAATTTTTAAGTCTAAATTATAGATAAATTTATTTGATCATACCCTGTTTGAAGAAATCCTAGTGTCCGGGCTGTTCTTCCCAGATCTCGAGCGAGGTGAAGCATCTCCTATCACATCGTAAGATAAACTATTGTCTCTTGCTTGATTTACTGCTGACAACTTTGATCTCACACGAGGAGAATCAGCAGGACTAGCACCTTGGCTGGATGATCGTGGAGATGGCCTACCAGACGGAGGTGGAGATCGTCTTAAGGAAGACTGTGTTGCAAATGGATTTACACTGTCATCTTGAGCTGATATGGCATTATTAGAACCACCTTTCACATCAGCCATTTTGGGGACTTGCTGCGAAGAACTGTCACTTGAATTTACACTGCAGTCATTTAAATGAGAAGAAGCATTCAGTATTTCCTGATATATTTTCTCTGCTTCCTCTGTTATCGATTCATCAAATACTTCGTAGTTTTCACCTGTTATAGTCCCTGATAGTTCTGGCTGCGAACTACCGGTTGTTACAGTTTGGTTTAAGTTTGTTAAATTGGACGGAGGGTCAAAAAATTCTCTGCCATCAACAAACTTCTCATCACCTAGTTCTAAGTCCTTCTGCTGACGATTACAGATTTCAAATAATTCAGTTAATATAACTGGAACTTTTTTTTCGAGGTCTTTTTCAGTTTGTTGTAAATTAAAATCGCCACCACCCAATGCTATGTCTAAGTTTTGGACAGGAGACAATTTCTGCGACGATTCTGTAACGGAATCAACAGTGTCTATTTGAACTTTCTCTTTGACAAGATCAGAAATTTCTTTATCGATACTCAAAACATCAAGAGAAGTTGGAAAAACTTTACTTTCTAAGAGTTTCTCTTCAATAGAATTTGTTGTGCTTTCGACTGAAGGAGTATCTTCAACTGGAATGCTATCACTGCTACAAATATCTGTTTCAGATGTCAATTCCTTAACTATATCTACTTTTTCAAAAGTAACATTTTTGGCTTCAGCTTCTTCTTGTTTCAATGTTTGCACTGTACTACTTTCTGATATCACTGGCTGTTCTTGATTGACTGTTACTTCTAATTTATTAATTTCATCAGTATTCTTTTCTGCTGGTTTTATATGATTATTTACTGATTCTTCAGTCTGTTTTGTTAGTTCCTCAGGATACTCTGTTAAAGCAACTGATCCATCAGTTGGTGTTTTTGGTGATATTTCAAGAGGTTTTACTATTAAAACTTCTGATTCTTGAAGGAATTCATCTGATTTTACATGAGATCCTTCACCAGTTTTATGTTCTGTTATATGTTGTGAAACTTCAACGTTTTCTTCTGCTACTTCAGTTGGTATAACTGAGACTGCTTCAGAAGTCTGTAATTTTTCATCTAATTTATCTACCGACTCTACAAGATTTTTCAATACTATTTCAGTTGATTTTATAGTTACCACTGATTCAACAGGTTTTATGGGCAATTCCTCAGCAGTTACTACTGAAGATAATCCAATTCCATCAGTCAATGAATCTACAAGTTTTAATATTTCATTTGATTTTTGTTCAGATGCACTTTTTGTTTCTGCTTCAGGAATTTTATCAGAAGAAGGTAATATTTCAGGGACATCTGTTAATTCAACAGGTTTTGCAGATATTAGTTTACAAATCTCTTCTGATTCTTTTCTCACTTGAACTGGAGAAACTTCAGCAGTTTTATCAAATGATTCTTCTACTGACTTAATTAATAGCGCATCAGAGAATTTTGATGTTAATTCTGAAATTTCATCTTTCAGTGCTTCAGGCTGTTTTGAAGATTCTTCAAGATTATTCTTTGATAATACTTCAACTTGTTTTACTAAAGATGATATTAAAGGCAATTCGTCTGATTTTGCTGATAGTTCAGTAGTATTTTCTGATTGTATTCCAGCTTGTTTTACTTCAACTTCTAACGCTTCAAGCAATTTTATTCCAGGAGTATTTTCCAAAATCTCAGTGTGATTTACCACAGATGATTCTATCGGCAATACTTCGAGAGATTTTGTTAATATTTCTTCAGATGTAGCAGTATTTTCTAATTCCTGTTTTACCAATGAATTTGCTTCTTGTATTTCATCAGATGACACAAATATATTTTCTGGTATCACAGTTGGCAAACTTGTGGAAGAGGTATCATAATCTAGAGCACTATTTTTCAACTGATTGCACTCACTTATAGATTCACCCAAAGTCTCTAACTTTTTACATTCGTCTTCTCCTACAACAAACGTAGAATCACCTACTGAACCAAAAGACTGTTCTGTAACAACAGAATTATGAACAATGTCACTGTCGTTATTTAAAGAACTATTCTGACCCACTGAATGATAACTGTCCTCTGATTTTTTAGGACTATCCAAACACAATTTACTCACAAACAAACAAAGACCACTAATATCAAGCGATTTCACTTCATCTTCACTTCCAGATTTGACAATAGTCTCATCCACATCTTTATATGCTTCAGAGAGTGGAGATGAGTCGCTGGTTTGAGAAACAGAGTTATTAGTTGATGGCTTTTGATCTTCTGAAGGTGAATGCTTTTTGTCTATTGCTTCTTGGAAACCTGTAATAATATCTTCTGCAATGAGATTTTCAATAGGAGAGACAGTATCTAGAGGATCAGTTTCTGCAGCACTCTCATATTCTGTTGTATCTGTATCTGTAACAAAAGAATCAATAATTAAATTAATGTTTTTATTACCTCACCTCATATCCTTTTTCTTCTAGACTGCAGTTTCGGAGCTTATCTCCATCATCAGTAGCCTCTGGTCGACTGGTGTTATGTCATTTCTTGGCGGTTTTCTTCTTACTTCTATCGATGGACCGATGAACCTCTGGATCAGGTCAAAATTTGGGGGAGTTTCGAAATTCATGAGTTTATCTTCCTTGTTTTGTTTGGATGTGGATTTTTCTCCAGATTTTCAAAAATCCACATTCATGAATTTTGAAACTCCCGCAAATTTTGACCTGATCCAGAGACTCATCGGTCCACCGACAGAAGAAGAAAACCGCCAAGAAACGACATAACACCGGTCGACCAGAGGCTACTGATGATGGAGATAAGCTCCGAAACTGCAGTCTAGAAGAAAAAAGGATATGAGGTGAGGTAATAAAAATATTAATTTAATTCTTAAATTAAACCTCATAGTGTTCTTTCCCTGTGAAAGTTAAATAAAAAAGGATCAATATTTAGCTTCAGTAACATTTGGAAATTATAAAAAGTTATGGGAGAACAGATGGTATAATTAGGAATCCACTTCAAGTATAACTAAACAATTGGCACAACTAAAGAGTCTAATACAAAAACTGAAATATGTAAATATATATATATTTTTTTTTTCAATGCCCCAGGTTGTCATTTCAACATTTCTGGTGTTCTCTCCTGGCAGTGGCTTAATTGTAACCCACTTCTGAAGTTGGGACACCTAGAAGGCGGAGTTACGTTACACCGATGATATGATGGATGATAAATGATAATGAAGCGCCTGTAGAGTTCTAAACTTGACCTAAATTCCAGACCATGGGCAACCACAGGAATGATTCCCTTCAAGGAAAAATTCCTATGGTTTGACCGGAAATCGAACCTGGGACCTTATGAACAGTAGTCAGAAAGGCTGAGCACTAGCCCATGAGGCTGGTCCAATATTAAAATATTCATCTCAAAAACAGTACTTTATTTTTTATGTAAGAAGGACAACATTTAAGCTTATATGAACAAATGAGGAGCATTGTTGTAAATATTCTACATATGCAATGATTTCTTCAAAGTTCTACAGAACCACAGTGCACATGCCCAAGATGCGCGAATGCTTAATGTAACTTCCACAAGATGTTGGTGAAATCAGCGTTACCAAAATTTGCAATTAATTCCACACTAATTTTCAAAAAATTAACTTAATTTTAAAGTTGGTTAGTGTACATCAGATTGGTGTACACTTCATTAAATAATACGCGTGTAATTTATTTTATTAGGTAGGAAGGGGAAAGTTAGTGTACATCCATTTCTAATAAATATTTAGGAATTTATTAGGATGATTGGTCATATGAATTTTACAGCTACATGGTGCCATCTAACGACAACTCTATAAACTTTTTTTTGTAGGACATCAAGTGTCATCTCCATAAACATTGCGCATTCACACTGTTATTCTGTAGGATTTAGAAAATTTATGGTGGAAATCAAACTAAAGATTTACCAATCTAACTATTTAAGGTCACCATAGCTAGAAGAGAAAAATGGCAATTGTGTATATCACACCTTGGGAAGAAGAGGGCAACAAGCATAAAAATGTCATAAATTGAGTTAAGACTAGTATCTGTTAGAAAAATGGTTACAAATTTATTTCTTTATTGACATAAATCATAAGCAAGAAAATGGAGACAGGATAAAATTGTGTCCATATCAAACATAAAATTTACTATACCTTATTAAATATATGTAGGAAGTAACTCTAAGAGGTTTATTTTAATTATATTTGAGTTGCATATTTTGACTCGCCTCATATTTATTGCTTTTTATGCAGACTAGTTTCGACACTAACTGTATGACATTCTTGATGCTTTACAACATAAAATTCAATTAATATGAGTGTTGTAAAGCATCAAGAATGTTGCACAGTTAGCGACGAAACTAGTCTGCATAAAAATCAAGAAATATGAGGTAAGTCAAAATATACAACTCAAATATAATTACTATACTTTTTTAAAACTTAAATTGTAAATTACTCAGAACAAAACTTTTTACACTTGTGGCCACCTTCTTCCCAATGTGCGATATAATTAAAATTGTCTACCAGCTTTTTTTTAAATGGAACCCTGGTAACATAAGAATATGAGTTCAAAACATTTATACACCCCGCATTTGAAATTTCCTATACAAGCATTTAAAAAAAAATTATTCAAAATTAGACAAAGTAATTTCACAAAACATGTGATAAGATTATAACATGTTAATAAATTTGTTTTAAGAACTGGCCAATGAAAATGTGTCTGTATTCACACTTATCTAATACCATTCATGCAAAGGCTTTCCTTGTATAATGCCACATTCCTGAGACTTTCTCTTATGGTAAGACAGTGTTTTTTCTTTGAAAGGTAAAAAAGATGAACTATCTTTTCAATACCATTTTATTTTAATATAAAATAAAGTTTTACACCAACCTGTATCGGTCTGTTTCTTATAGACAGATTCTGGCTGGAGTAGATCAGGAAGAGATGTGTTTTCTGTAACACTATTTACACTCTGAAAACTTCCTTCTGACGGAGAGACAGATTTTAATGAAACAATATCCTCTTTGTCTCCAAGTTTAGCAAGTGCTGCCTTCTCACTGCACAAAACATAAAAGAAAAAATTCACAGTCATGTAATTATTCATACATTAAAGGAAACAATTACACTCTTTTATTTCAGCTTCGAGTAAAATGCTTCAGTATACTAAAAGAAATTATACTTAAATATAATATTCCTGAAAAAGTAATCCAGCTTCTGTCACTTCTAAGGAATCCTAAAGCTTGAGAAGGGAGATTAAACTGAGGTGAGACAATATCATTCCATCCTTTTTTTTCTTCTTCTTCTTGTTGAATTCTAATTAATTGCAAAATAACAATGATTACATTTTCATAATTTTACACGTGATTGTTGTATTTAAAGTAATATATGTTTGCCTGGTTGAGTAGAACAGAAAGCTACGAGAATTTATCTCCATTGTGTTGAGTACCGGTATATAAAAAATAACTATGGTATTATAGCAGGATTTTAATATAATAAATATGAAAGTTAAAGTTAATAATTTTATACTTTAAAATTCTTTTAATATTTATATATAACTTAAATCAAGAAAAACATCTAAATAATTCATTGTTGAATAAAAATGTCTCAATAACAATTAAAGAAATTGTATTATATAAGTCTTTCTAAATAATGCTTTTAAAATTGTGTTTTAAGTCATTGTTGTCTGAAATATAAGCTTTCTGTTATAACTGTGATAATAACACCTGCTTAACTTAATATTTTTAAATGAAAGTATACTAAACTCTGATTGGATGTTAAAACAATTAACTTTTTGATTTAACAAATCAAATTTATACATTATATTAACCAATAGAATTTAAATATAAAATCATGTGATGTAATAATGTTCTTTAAAATTATTAAAAGAATTACCTAGTCATTCTGCATACAACTTTCCACAAAGATAGAAGCAAATAGAGCTCTCCTGATAAAATGTGATATTTGATTCAAGAAAAGAAAATAATTTAATTTTAATTGACGGTGAAGAATAATACCACCTATATTTACTTGATCTGCTGGGAAATTAAATAGTAAATACATTTTTAACTATTTCTACAAGAATCAGTTATTAGTGATTTTTAAAGTGTTTTCCTATCTTGGGTACCAACTTCGACCTTGAGAAGAGAATCCAGCTCTACCGAAAATTAAACCCAACCTGAACCAGTAATTCTTTTTGGGACACCAATCCTTCAAAATGTTAATACAACATCGGGCATGAAGAGTTAGCTGCTTCAAAACATCGCCACAATATGGGAAAAGAATTACTTCTTCAAAATTGTCGCCACAACGAGGGGCATAATGAAGATCTTACTAAAATACTTCTTCAGTATTAAAAAAATAAAAATTAATTGGCCATTAATGCAGAAAGAAAGTAACTCCAAAACACAACAATGACTTTATGTATTGCTACAAATATTCAGCTATCTTTTAAATATATATAATGGAAACTTTCAAATAAAAGTAATTAAATCCATAGTTCTGGCTCAGATTTTGTTTTTATATGTATCTTACTTTAGTAAATGAGAATTTACAGGTGGGTCAGCATGGAGCATACATTCTGTTTGTAATGAAATTGTAAATAAAGGGTATCTACTGACATCATGGAAAAAGCGTAGATGTCTAATTAGGTAAGTCCATAATTTTTTTGGTCATAAATAAATAAGAATCTTGATATTCAGTCTTATCTCCCGTAAAATATGATGTTACCTAAGAACAATGTTTCTATTGACAACAGTTCCATACACAATTTAGTCACTTGGTGGGTAAATATAGCACCACATTTCCCTGAAGAGACGGTATTGGCAAAGTAATACCTCATACAAGTTTGTTTTCAGTACAACTGGAACTTAGCTCAGAATTGGTACTATCTGACATAGCGGAACATTGACCTACTTCGTTAGTGGATGATTTGCGAACTAATGCTTGTCATCCTGTGTACACTCGCTTCACGTCAGTCTGTAGCTTCGAGGACTGCAGTGTAATAAATTATCCTAAGCAAACTGTAAGTGCTTCATTTGCTACTTGTTCGTGACTACATGGTTAGCATCCGTGCAACGCAACAACAGTGCTGCTATGATTGGAGGTAAACGTTCCGCTGAGTCGTAAAATATAATATTTTTTTCCAGCTCAAGTATAGAAACACTTAACCATGATTTTTCAGTTTATTGTTGTGAATTATAACTCTTCTTCTGTATTTAGTACCATTTTAAAAATATTTTATAACTTAATTTTAGAATTTTTAAGCATTTATTCAAATATAAATATTGTGATGGTTACTTGCTATTTTCTCCAGAGAGTATATTATATAGTTGGAACCAGTGAGTTATCGATGGTTGCGATTATGAAGGGAGTGAAAAAAAGGGCGTTTCATGGGATCCACCCTAGATTAGAGTAATTGAATTAGGTTAAGTGTGAGTTAGTTAGCTTTTAGGTTCGTTACATTTTAAATGTGTCTAAATACATACAAAAATATAATAATCGAAACAACGGTAATAATAGATATGTGGTTCACTGGTGGATTATCGCTGGCTCTATAAACTCTGGCGTTTGCACACTGTTGTTCTATAGGACTTTGAAAATATATCAGGTAAGTTAAAGTGGACTATTCCCTTTATTTCCGATATATTTACTCGCGTTTAAATGCATACAAATGTAGGGACAGGATGTCCAGAAAATTACAAATGTAAAATTCCCCCCTTTATTTCCGATATATTTACTCGCGTTTAAATGCATACAAATGTAGGGACAGGGTGTCCAGAAAATTACAAATATGAAATTCCCGACTATTTCCCTGTTTTTTCATGGCATCAAATAATAATTCCCGAGTTGTTTTTAGTGCTAAATCGAATTTATTTTAGTAAAGGTGAATTTTTAAAAATCTTTTTTTTAACATGTGTAAGTAATAAAAACATAATTTATTTTTATGGTAGGGCTGAAATAAGAATATCAAAATATTTTTTTTCATTATTTGAATATGAACTATGTTACCATAAAACACTGCAAATACGACGCCAAACGTATACTAAGATTTCATAAACATTTTTTTCCAAGAAATATTCCAATATCTGTACACATTTTCAGAATGTGGTTTAACGATTGTGATATCTTCGATTTTAATACAGTACAAGATATATGCACGCCGCTTTACGAATTCCCGTCTATTTTCCGGTTAGTTTCAAATTCCCGACTTATTCCCGGTTTTCCCAACTGCTGGACACCCTGTAGCGAGGTAAATGAACGTTTTAGGATGATATGAAGGTGGCCCATATTCTGCACGTGCTCCATGTTTATGCTACTTACCCCTCTGCAGTCTCTCTCATCTCAAACAAATCTATTTTCAATGTTTATTAGAATACTCGTAGCACTGAAGGAAACATAAACAATTCCCGTTGCCACATGAATAAATGAGCATCACACAAGATCAAATAAAGCTGTATAAGAATTACAAACTCATCCTAAATGTATATCCCTATATCAAACAGAACAAAGGAAGACAGGATATGTAAAATGAATAAAAATAAAGGCATTCTATTAATATATACCCATCGCTAACTTAATGTCTGTATCAAAGTGATACACGAAAGCACTAAATCGTAAAATGTTCTATCGTGTTAAAACCAATATTACACTATCAATAACATCTAATACCGGCGTGCGCTGCTACGCCTAAAGAAATGAATAACTCACTGGCATTATCGAACCCATAGGTTCATGGTCGCGCGGACAAGTTTTCTATACATCCCTATCCTGAGCCAATGTTTTCCAATCATCATCTGTACAATCTATTTCCTTCAATAATGCTTAATATTATTCTCCCATTTCATTCTTGGTCTACCAACTGGGCGCTTTCCCTCTGGTTTTCCTACAGTAAGCTTCCATGCCTCTCTTTCATTCCCCATTATTGTCACATGTTATGCCCATGGCAGTATACGAAACTTATATGTTCTTAATATATCTAGTTTCCTATAAAGGTCATGTAGCTCACTGTTATGTAGTCTTTTCCATTCCCCTGTCTGTTCATCTTTCGTTGGTCCAAAAATGTTCCTAAGAACTTTATTCTCAAATACTCGTAAACCTTTCTCCTCCCCTAAAGTAAGAGTTCATGTTTCGCATCCACATATTATAACAGGGAGCCCACATATTATAACAGGGAGAATAAGTTTTATATATTTTCAGTTAGACATTTTTTGAGGGAAGTTGGGACGAAAAGAGACCCTGCAATGCATAATAGCATACATTTCCAGAATTGAGCCTTTGTTTAATTTCTTTGTGCATCTCATTCCTACTTGTAATTATTGTTCCCATGTATTTGAATTCAAAGAAAATGTTTTTATTTTTGTTGAATAAAAGTAAAGTAATCCACGACAGGCCTCGAGAGGCCCTTGGGGTAGTGGGAGGTTAAGGCTCCCACTTTTTCTGGACAATCGGCACTTGATGTCAGCCGGGTTATCAGCCCTGCGTGAAGGCCGCATTTGCCCCCAGAACAAGCGTCTGGTACTCATTTCCGTTAGAGGATGAGTCGACCCCAGGGTCATGGTGCCGCCAAAGGGTTTGGGTCAGTTTAAAAATCCTGACCCCACCGGGACTCGAACCCTCGACCTTCCGGCTTGTAGCGCAGTGCCTTAACCACTACGCTATGGCGTGGTAAAAAGAATTTTCATAAAGATCTCTTGAGCGGTTTTAAATTAATTAATTCCGCTCGCACAGCACATTTCCGAGGTTTCTCCTTTAAATTCAATTGCTTTACAGTGTATACAAACTTTGTCCATTTTTCCGATTTGAACGAATTTACACACGAGGTATTTTCTAAATTCAAACCGCACACTTGCAAAGATTAACCTTGCGCTTTATTTATAGTCATAGCGAACGCAAGACTTATTGGAAATTGAAGTCGTTTGAACTCGAACACTCGCGTATTTGAATGTAACGCTGTGTTAAAATTTCAAATCAATCGACCGACCACTTTTCGAGTTTTGCGAACACAAACATATACAGGCTAAAAAAAAAAAAATGTCACTAGTTAGCAGTTGACAATACGAGTCGTTTGGTTAGCGTGACACAATTCCTGAACCTTAGTTCAATTTTTTAAGGCAAGATAGTCGTTATCCGGATCAAAAAATGCATGAAAATTTGGCCCCAAATAGGTGGTCATAAATTATGTCCTTTTAATATCACACTGAAAATTTTTATGGACGCAGAGGGGGATGAAAGTTATGGCGCTGGAAAATTCTAAATGTGAATTTTTAAGGCTAGAGCATGTAATTAATTTTATTTTCTTTTTCTCCGAAAGTTACATTTTTCATTGCATTGGTACACTTTTCTCAAACCATTTAACCTAGTGCATGCAATTTTCAGAGCATGTTAACAGATGTATGTTTGTATGAGCCATGCAAGATTGTAAATAAATTTGAGAAAATATTCATATTATTTAATTTTTTACATATATAATAGGCAATTAATTTATTGACGCATACTAACTAGAACCATACGACCATAGAAATGCATGTATTACATTAATACTGCATGGTTACATTTTCACATACAGAGATGATGAACAGTTAAAATTTCATTGCCATCAGATATGAGTAAAGTGTACAAATGTAAGGTAATGTAACGTCACATTAAAAAAAAAATCTTTAAATAAAAAAAATTCCTTCTTCATAACAAAGTGTATGTTAACCATTCTAGGCTAAATCCAAAACAGGAAGTCCCCAGATATACCATAAACATTTTTAGCGTGATATCATTAAAATTACATAATATATGACCACCTATTTGGGACCAAATTTTCATGAATTTTTTGACCCGGATAACGATTATCTTGCCTTAAACACAATTTCGCTATTTCTCAATTCAAGTGTCTAACAAATATCGTTCTCATGAGACCTTATATTCAAAAGTTTATATTGTCGGCCTATAACAGCAATCAAACCCGCGACCCTCTGGATGCTAGTCACAGTTACACATAAAGGCGGTCAAAATATATAAAATATGTATATATAAATATAACGCGCTAACACAGGACAATCTTGAACTATTTATAGTAACATGTGATTGCGTACATCAAAGGATCGCACGAATACATGCACGAACCAACATACTTCAAATCAACCACACCACACGTCTTTGACCCTGTGCGCCAATTTTTGAACCGCGAATTTAAATTGAAAGACCAGAGGGGAATGCCACAAAATAAAGGAGATCTTGAGTATTAGAATGGGTCTGTCCACTTTGGGTGTATTTACCCAGTGAGCACATTTACTGATGGAATGGAGCAATTTTTTGAATCGTTATTCATTCTTTATTACGTGTATCCAGTTGTAGCTGATGACACGAATCCATTGGATACTTATGCTTAATTCGCTTTAGAAGAATCCATATTGTGTAGATGCAATGGGGCTGCACTGATGTACATCAAAGTGAGGACCCACGAGGTTGTAAGAATTAGATCAATAGAGAGGAATGAAAGAAAGTAGAAAAACGTCTTTTAGGCCTCGAATGCTCTAATACCATAATCGAAAAAAAATTAATTATATATATACAGAAAAGATAAAAGTAGGAGCAAAACACAAGTAAGTGGAAGAAATATTTTGCTCAGCTTGGGTACCTTATGGTCGCGATTCCCATATCCCCTAGATGGGGAATCCCTGAGGAGTTTTTTTTGAGTTGTTATAAGAATAAAACATTATTTAATCTTAATCCTTGTATAACTATAGGTAATCATCACTGGAGAGGGGTCGCTCCTCTCTGCTCAAAAATATGTTTGTGTTTATAATTGTATTTTTCTAGTGTTTCCAAAAGTCTATTAAAACATACAACATATTTTGTTCTATAAATACAATTTAAAACATATGATTTAAACCAGTACACAAAAGAAAATTAAGTTTTCACGAAATATGACATAATGGACATGTCCCATTTTAATATTCTTCTTGTAAGCCCATGTTTCCCTTAACAGAGATTTAGGCGCTCTCCCTCTACAGGGAAGAATTTGAACCATACTAATTTAGTTACACTTGTTTTCGTATAGATGTCATTTGAATGGTCCGTGGTCAGCGTTTCGCCTCATTATTAATATAAAATTATAGAATATTCACCTGAAAGGTCCGTCTCCTCAACTTAATTAATCATTTAACTGTAGCGCTTTCGGAACTTGTCCCATCATCGGCAGGATTCAAAACTGGTGTTTCACTGAAGATCTGGTAGAGGGGGTTGCATGTATTGGGTTCGTTTTCGTTTATCAGGCTGTCGTTGTGGTTTCGCCTCATACTGACATCTAGGAAACCAAGGTAGTACTAGGACGGGAAAATTAGGTAAGTTTTGCTTAAGAGACCTTTTCATTAAGGCTTAAGGATCTTTTACGAGCCTGAAAATCTTCAGACTCGGAACCCACGGCTTAAAGTCCCTCCCGGAAGACTTGCTCCTTGGATTTTTTCCACCCTAAAAAAAGTCCATCGACCCCGGCCGGGTTTGAACCCGCGACCATCGGGACCAGAGACAAGGAGCATAACCACTAGTCCACCGCGGCCGATATTATAATATTCAAGAGCACGGACATTTGGTGGGAAATTTTTAATCGTTCGATTAGCCGTGATTTTTTTTAAAACATACAAATGTAGAATTGTAGGCTATCACGGCCGGAGTCTTGATTCTTAAGTTAGTCTTCCGGGCTGATTGGCAGTGGTCCGGTCTTATTTATTTGCTCTGCGGTAGACATCTTCAGGAGATTTTGCCTGCTCTCCGTGAACTTCTGAAGATATCTACCGCAACAGTAGACGAAACGTCGAGTTTAAATAAAACTGGACCTTAACCAACCAGCCTGGAAGACCAACTTAAGAGACAAACATAGAAATATCTCAATGAAATCAACGGTTTAAGTTTTAACTGGATCTTAACCAACCAGCCTGGAAGACCAACTTAAGAGACAAACATAGAAATATCTCAATGAAATCAACGGTTTAAGTTTTAACTGGACCTTAACCAACCAGCCTGGAAGACCAACTTAAGAGACAAACATAGAAATATCTCAATGAAATCAACGGTTTAAGTTTTAACTGGACCTTAACCAACCAGCCTGGAAGACCAACTTAAGAGACAAACATAGAAATATCTCAATGAAATCAACGGTTTAAGTTTTAACTGGACCTTAACCAACCAGTCTGGAAGACCAACTTAAAAAAAAAAACTGCAAGCGCGATAGGCCTTGAAGGCTCTAGGCCTACCAGCCGGCTGCTAGCCTCACGTCCACATGTGTTAACCACAGAGGTAGACGATCATAAGCCAGTGTAGGGGTGACATGTAGTCAGCATGTCGGGTCCCCCAGCCGTTATAGCGGGTCTTCTCGACCTGGAGTCGCTACTTATTGTAGCTACTCAAATGCCTCACGATGCTGGGTGGCCATCGGTCCCATACTGGCCGAAATTCCATGAGAAAAATTTCTTCCCCCATGGGGACTCGAACCAGCCCAAGTCCCGCGCCATGTTTCTTTCCTTAACCACTCGGCTACGGCGAGACAAACATAGAAATATCTCAATGAAATCAACGGTTTAAGTTTTAACTGGACCTTAACCAACCAGCCTGGAAGACCAACTTAAGAGACAAACATAGAAATATCTCAATGAAATCAATGGTTTAAGTTTTCTATTCTGCAGAAGAAGAAGAAGGAGAAGAATAAGAAGAAGAAGAGAAATGGCCCATAAAAAAACAAAATTATATTTTTAAATCTCGGTTTTTGTAACAATCCTTGTTTTATCTCTGTAGTCTTTAATTTTGAACTCTAGAAGAGGTCGACAATTAGAACCACCTTTGTAATTAAGACACTTGTTCGGTAGGTGTATATTTCTTGATAACATGTGGAATGCATTTCCGTCATTATTTAGGGCTTTGTCTCATTTTGATGCAACACAGTACCGAAACCATATGTTTCTGAAGAAAGTCCACATTGAAAAGAGCCAGTTTACAATTTTACACAACATACTTAGCGTTATTAGAGTTTACTTTAAACCACTCTGTATATTCTAGCATTATAACTAACAAGGGTACTGCAACCATTTCAACCCGAAACCTACCTTCAAATTTCTTCTAAAGAGCTGTTGTGATGTACCAAGGGCGTGTCGAAAAATATCTGCAATTTTTAACTGCAAGACACTAAAATCTCTCATTTAAACTACACGGAAGTAATACAACTCCTAAATTGATAGATTGGATAACCCTCACTACCTGCCGTCCGCACCGAGTACAGCCTCACTCAACTCCGCTCTTATCCAAGCAGGGAGTCTATCTGATGCGTACAATGGGTTGCCATCGATGGATTATGACGTCGATTTCTGTGCCTTGCAGTTAAAAACGGAAACTAATTGTTTGGACACGGCCTTGGTATATCACAACCTTCTCTGGGAGAAATTTTAAGATAGGTTTCGGCATGAAATGGTTGACAGTTCCCTTGTAAATTGTATGCTTTAAGCTGGTTATACAAACTAACATTCGTGAAAAGCGTTTTATACAAATGACCATCAAATCTGGAAACACATGGGAGCAAATAAATAAATAAACACGAAAGTAAATTACACATCGAAACAATTGGCTTGGTTCGACGGCAGGGTATAAGATTGTATTTCGAAGATGAGTCCATATCTCTGGGCAAATCAACATGACTGAACGTTAATTTATTTTGCAGTTTTCCTCAGTCGTCAATCCAAACGGGAATGGAACTTTATTACCGGTGCCCATTTGATTAAAACCAACATTTCATAACACAATTAAAATTTAAATACGTTATTTTTTTTTTTTTCAAAAAAGGAACATACGATAAATAAAACTGAAACACACAGTTTACTATATCTTATCCGCTCTTAGAGTGATTCTGACATAAACGCAAATTGTATCCTTCCGCCATTCGCACCACAATTACTATCACACTGACAGGGAGCACGTGTGAAGTATATAAGACATATTATGATCGTTGGATGGGGTGAATTACAAGAAAGATGGTAAGATTTTTCACTGAATTTGTGAATGCACTTAAAATTAACTGTTTTTTTAACACTGATCAAAAGTTCTCCATGCTTGTTTTTTAAAAAATTGATGGCAATACAGTAACGGAAGACTCAACACTTTTAGCCATTTTGTTGCATCAGAATAGACTGAAGCATGACTGAAATGCACCATTCATATGTAATAAACTATTGTAAGTTGTAATTATTTTCTATGAATTACAAGAAAGGTAAAATTTTTCACTGAATTTGTGAAATACATTTAAAATTAACTGTTTGTTAACACTAATCAAAGGTTTGCCATGCTTGTGTTTTAAAAAATTGATGGCGACACAGCAACGGAAGACCCGACACTTTCAGCCATTTTGTTGCATCAGAATAGACCGAAGCATGACTCAAATGCATATGTAATAAACTATTTTAAGTTGCAATTATTTTCTATGAATTGATTATAATTATTTTCATTCACGAGGAATAACAGGTATATTCATAGGGCATATTTTTAATTTGTTGAAGAGACTACTTTTTCGCGTATATTGTTTTTACATCGCATGTCGGTGTCCATAACCAATGAAAAGCGATCACGTCAAATGGTTTTGTTTCGATTATCACTTTAAGAGCGGACAGCCTTTATATACAACTACAAATGAGGCCTTGAGTATTAAAATAATCTATGCACCACTTTTGGTACAGTTATAAGTGAGCACGTTTGCTGATAGCTCAAGAGTATATTTATGCTTATAATTATATTTTTCTAATACTTCCAAGTGGCTATTAAAACAAATTAAATATTTCTTCTGTATGTAGGCCTAACTGTTTATAGTATATAATTTAAACCTTTTTTTTAGCACTACAGTCCTTTCAAGTTTGACCTTGGCTTGCTTTAAGACAAATGCCCATTCTTGTCTATCGAATGTCTTACTTCTCCACCTCATAACTCACATCAATCTCAAGTTCTCCTCCACATCATCCATCCATCGCAACCTCGGTTTTCCTCTTTTTCTCTTTCCCTCTGGTTTCTCATTCAAAATGTTTTTTGATATCCTTGTATTTTTAATTTTCAAAACATGACCCAACCATTACAATCTACGCACTTTCACAGTAGCTATTATATCTAATGAATTAACGGTAAATAATATACAGAAAAAAAAGACTACGAGGTGAGGTAGTATATTGAGATATGTTAATCATTTTTTAATAAGGTAACAAGTCCAGAAATAATACGTTTTCACACTATGACTAGTTAATTATGTCACAAGATCAGTGTTAGTTCGAAGGATTTGAAGACTCATTACTTGACAACACCTCACAGGTACGGAACCGATGATAATAGCTGCAACATGACGAAGCTCCAGCTCACTTCGATGCCATTGTGAGGAGACATTTAGATACCACGTATCCAGGTCGAGGGAGACCAGTCCCACGGCCTCTAAGATCATATGACCTTAACCCTCTCGACTACTTTTTGTGGGGCACATGAAACAGTCTATCAGACTCCAGTAGAGTCACGTATGGATCTTACAGCCCGAATCCACGCTGCTGCAGAAATAATTCGAACGAGGACAGGCGTATTTGAACGTGTTCGCCAATCATTACACCGCCGATGTACGCTCTGCAATGAGATGGGAGGTGTTTTTTTTAATTGATGTGACTATGACATTATTGTCAAATATTGAGTCTTGAAATCCAACTAACGGAACTCTTGAGAAGTTGGCTACTCATAGTGTGAAAAAGCATTATTTTCGGACATGGGTAACTTATTAAAAATGATCAACATATCTCAATATACTACCTCACCTCCGGTGTCGGCGTTTTTTCTGCATCATATATATATATATATATATATATATATATATATATAACTCGCGATTTATTTTAATTCCCCAAAGTTCATTTTAAGATGTTGGTATGATTTAAACACGTATATAGGATACAATGCATTTTCACGAAATGACATAATGGACTTGGCCCATTTAACCTTAAATTGGCAATGTATCCTATAGGATACATCAATTGGTTTAATTTATTTAATATTTTAATTAACACAGAAGCAAATAAACGATTAGAAATAATTTAAACATGTGTCGAATTAAACAATAACTAACAGTTATGGATTATTTCGTTTTCACTGCGATCCGCCACATATAAATAACTGACTAGCGAAATTGGTGTTTTGCCAATTTAAGGGTTAATACTCAAAGTACTAAAAAATTGTACACAATACGACTTTAACTTTAAAAAAATACATTAAAAAACACTGAATGCAATTTTGCAAGAGCCTTAATGTGTAACAACTTAGCTATATTGCACAATGTAAAGTGCAGTTAACCGCTTATACAAAAACTTCCTATTACTGACGTCACTACTTTCATAAAGACTAGACAGTGCATATTTATATTTGTAATATTTTTACCTTTTCTTGGGGACAGCCTCTACTAACTCAACAACGAACTCGCGAGCAAACTGGACGTGTGCCTCGTGATCTGGTTTGACAGGAACAGTCGGTGTGGAGGAAGCTGAAGGACTGCCGCCTCCACTCTGTAACCATACACAACAAACAAAATTATTGCTAAACACTTGCCAACTATTATATCTGCTTCAGTGCAATAATGAAGTATGAATATAAACTGATAGCATTCTTGAAGTATGTGCTGAAACAAGTAAACTAATAAGCAGAAGAGGAAAATGTTTTATAGATGCCCAGCAGAACTACTTGATTCACTTGTCTGATGAACACTTTTTTTTTTCTTCAAAATCATTTATTTATTTCTAGAAGGGTATTAAAATACAATTCATTAAACATACACCGTGTTCCAAAATGATGGACGGGGTTTTATGTAGTTGGTATAGCTTTACAAACGAAATTCGATGCGTTATTATTTGCTATAATTAAAGAAAAACTGTGAAAGTTTCATATCCCTGTATGCAGTAATTTGTTTCTCGTCTTTATTACATAGTCAGCGTTACATTTTTGAAAATGGCAACTCTTGCACAGAAGCCATTCTGTGCGTTTCAATTTGCGAGGTCTGGTTCCATTGTTGCAGTGCAGCGAGCTTTCCGACGGCAATTTGGAATTGATCCTCCGACAGATAAGATTATCTGTCGATGGTATAAGCAGTTAGAAACAATTAAATGTGTATGTAAAAGGAAAAGCCCTGGACGTCCACGAACACCACGCGTCGGTCCGGATGACATGGTTTATTCCAATAGCCTGCACGGTCTCCCGATTTCACACCTTGTGATTTCTTCCTGTGGGGTATGTGAAGAATCATGTGTACGTACCACCACTTCCCGTCGACCATCCAGACTTGAGAAGAAGGATTGTGGTTGCTGTTGAATCCATTACTCCAAATATGCTGACCAATGTTTGGAAGGAATTCGACTATCGACTAGATATGTGCTCTGTAATGAAAGGTGCTCACATCGAATACTTATAAAGTATGTTATGAAAACTCGAAGAGTTTCTCTTTAATCCCATGTAAGTTTTGTTATTATATATATATCATGTAAGGGAAATTAAAGAACTTTGAAACCCCGTCCATCATTTTGGAACATCCTGTATTTAATTTAATCCAACCACCCCTGAATGAGACCAAAGTCTTGTGCTCAGGGATATATTCTTATACATATTAATTTTACAATACGAAACAATAACACAAAACAAAAACAAAAGGCACTCTTAGAAGTAATTAAACAATTATGTATTAGGTAATACTTTTTTTAACCCATTTAGATATCTGATTAGTGATTACAATAAATATTATTTTTGCGATTCTAACTACTAGTTATATAATTTCCACCAAATGAATCAATTTCTTTATTTCAATATCAGTAAACTTCGAAAGTGGAAACTAAAATCACCATTTAAGTGCGATAATAAAACCTGTTGCGCCCATAGGCTGTAATATTACATAAGTAATAAACATTTTCTATGCAGTATAAGAATACGAAATTATAGGATTACAAGTATTCTATATTTACATCTGGGTTAGGATGATATAGACCTATATTATGGCTATAAATCTTGATAAGTACATTTTTTACTTTCACATAAAACATTTGTTTATGGATACTATTTTATCGAACTATGGCATATACTTACAAGGGAACTGTCAACCATTGCACGCTGAAACCTACCTTGAATTTCTCCCAGAAAAGTGTTGTGATCTATAAAAGCCAGTGTTAAAACATTATTTGCCTTTTTAACTGCAAGGCACAGAAATCGAAGCCAGAATCCGGCAATAGCAACTGTACGTAGCAGATAGATTCCCTGCTTGAATAAGAGCGGAGTTGAGTGATGCGGGACACAGCGCGGACGGCAGGTAGTGAGGGTTATCCAATCTACCAATTCAGCAGTTATATTACTTCCCTATAGCTTAAATGAGAGATTTGGCGCTTTATTTTAGTGCCTTGCAGTTAAAAAAGGCAGATAATTTTTTGGACACGGCCTTTGTGCATCACAATGCTTCACTGGAAGAAATTTCGACATGCAATGGTTGATAATTCCCTTGTTAGTATACCTATATGCGTAATAAATATGTATATATTATGTAGCCCTATTAAGCATATTTCATATTTCTATAAATATGTAATCATAAAAACTACTGTAATAATTTCCATATATGCTAATGATTTATAGGAGTTAGTAATAGGACCTAACTAACTCTATCTTTCTCGGTGGTCTAGGGATTAAGTTTCTTACCTCTGGTCTCGAATTCAAACCTGGCCGAGATCGACAGATTTTTTAGGATGTAAAATCCAAGGGACAAGTCCTACGGAAGGACTTTAAGCCGTAGTCAGAAGATTTTCGGGCTCGTAAAAAACCTCACTAAGTAAGGCAAAATAAATCTAAGCAAAATTTAATCTGCCTTCTCCAACTAAGTAATAACCCCATTTATTTTCTAAAGTCTGCCTTATACTAAAATCTGACCTATTGTCTTTAAATCCACATACATGATCATCTATTAGGTCGTCAATGTAGGGAGTAAGTCTGCATACAAATATATTTGTTAGAATTTTGTACGAAGTCGAGAGTAAAACATAACTGTCAATAAATCACTAAATGTAACCAGAAAATCAAGTAACAAGAAAAGCGAAACACTATTATAGGAACTAAAGCTAACCGACTGGAAAAAATAAGATAATTTTAATTTCGGATTTATCTGCGTCTTGAGAGCATGATGGTGGATGGAGTCTGTACTCCAGAGGAAGATAAACAGCTTAAAATAATAAATTTCTCTTTTCCACCCTATCCCAAGTCAATGTTAGTTAATACGCGCATTTGTTTTCAGTGTTGTCTGCAGAGTAGACTCTACACAAGCTTATAGGAAAAGCATTATTGAAATTCTGGCTCCATGTTTTTAATATACGTATAGTGGACTCGATATTTTAGTTTACAGACGCTTTGCTTTGTGGTTAGGTAGGTCTATTTTGCACGGATACGTATTTAGCATATCAAGCGGAGTTGTCACATTTCATTCACTGGCACTAACATAATATATAATACTGCAAAAGACAAAAGTTGCAACACTGTTACACGTATTATATCCACGTGAATTTGACATGGAAACGTCATTTCATACGTCAATTATAATGCTAAGACATTTTTGGCAGAGAACTGTTTTCAGTTTTTGGTGCCTCTAACATAAGGTGACCAGACGTCCCGATTTTTAACAATTTGTCCCGCGGCGTTTTAAAGATGTCCCGATTTTTGGAAAGAATGCATATGCTAGGGAACGGCGGGAGAATGGAAAGGGAATATACGGTTTTCGGCGGCCATTTGGCTATTTCGCCAGGGTATTTTATATCAGTTTTGTTACACTTTAATAATAAATAATTGTTGAGAACTGATTATTGAGAACTGCTTATCAAAGTTTGCATTGTTGATCAGTTCTTAGAATTCGACCACCATTGTTAGGTAAATAAAGTGTGGACATAAGAAAAATCACAATTGAGTGTTGGGACTTTGAAGGTCATTTTAGGTGTGAAATATAATTTAACAAATTCTTGTGAAAAATGTCATGACATTTTAAACAACGACAGCAATCTACTAAAAAACACTCCATCCATAGTAATTCTGCCCGAAGGCAGGTCCTTCACTGCAATCATAGCATTTTCATGCTATGCTTCCAGCTTTACTAGGGAATTGTGTAGGTGTGGTAGCTTCCCGTTGCTTTCCACACCGGTGAAGGATGATGATGATAATGGTAATGGTAAGGATGATAATGATAAGGATGATGGCCATATGATTTCACTCAAATGAGAAATATGCCAAAGAATAAAAATAAAATAATACTTATGTTGAAAATAAAATAAATACAGGGCTTCCAATATAAAACCGGACACGCCTCACGGGGTTTCACCCGTCAGGCTGCGCTCTCTCCTCGTCCGCATTTCACTCTGCCAGCCGCAGAGTGTCCGGTTTTATACTGGAAACCCTATATATTACAGTACTAATTATGCGTTCAGATATGAATGGATGGACCGCATCATTATCCAAAAGAGAGAATTTTTTTTCTTTATAATATTTGCTTAATTTTTTTTTCTGTCTCCATATTTTTAACTTAAAATTCATAAGTTTTTCCATACAATCTTTTATTATATTTTTTTATATTATTTATAAGAACGTGACTGTAGGATAATAATAGAATTCCGAAACAGATTCTTCATTACAAACCACTAGGACGAAGAAATGTTGGAAGACCCAGTAGAAGATGGACAGACCAATTCTATCATGAGATCGGAACAGACCTTAAGGTCTGTCAATAGGATGGATAATAATAGAATTCCGAAACAGATTCTTCATTACAAACCACTAGGACGAAAAAATGTTGGAAGACCCAGTAGAAGATGGACAGACCAATTCTATCATGAGATCGGAACAGACCTTAAGGTCTAATCCTTGATGCTGAAGATGATGATGACTATTTTTGCGTTTTATAAAAAATTTGTTGCTCCACATAGACACAATTTTTAATCAAGGAACCCCCCCCCCCATCAATGGTGTCCAGCTTTACCAATGTTAAAATCTGGTCACCTTACACTAAACAACTCCCCGGCTCTGCCTGGCAGTAACAATGCCTTTTTTAAACCAGAGAGAAACAGCTAACTTTGATGCCGCCTGGAAACTAAAATACCGAGTCCACTATATTAAGATTTAGTTGGATATACTTTTAAGTGCCACAACTTAAATCTGTTAAGGCCCTTAGACTGCCCGCCTGCTGCTGCCCTCACATCCAGCCAGTGCAGGGTTGGCATGGTCAGCATGTCGGGTCCCCCAGCCGTTATAGCTGGTTTTATCAACTTGGAGACGATACTAATCGTAGCTACCAAAATGCCGTATTATGCTGTGTGGATACCGGTCCCATGCTGACCGAAATTCAATGAGAAAATTACTTCCTCCATGGAGACCCGAACTAGCGCAAGTCCCATAGCTCTGCGTCAAGGCATCTTGCCTTAAACACTCGGCGCGAGACTTTTACAAAGGCACTCAAATGTATTTTAACGCACAACATGAAGCAAAATAAACACAATTTGTTGCACATTCTTGCACATTTTCATGAGATTAGCAAATTTCTCATCCATCATTTGATGATTCGGCACAATTCCCCTCATTTTTCACGGTCATCTTTTATTGGACTGGAAAAATTGGTATTTTCACCCTTCTTGAACACCTTTTTTAAATCTCGTTTAATACGAAGTCGTCCCGCACCACAGTCGAGTGGCACGATGCCTTGGTGTAGAGCTAAGGGACTTGCGCTGGTTCGGAATCCACATAGGGAAATACATCTCCAGGAATTTCGGACAGTCTGGGGCCTGTGCCCACCGAGTATCTTGAGGAATTCGGGCAGCTACAATAAGTAGCGGCTCCAAGTTGAAATAATCAGCTATAACAGTTGGGGGCTCGACACGATGACCACGTCACTCCTATACTTGCTATATGATCATACTCATCTGTGAGGCCAGCAGCCGAATGGTAAACAAAGGGCGTTCTAGGCCAGTTGCGCCATGGAGAGTTAATTAACAATAGGGTCTAATATAATTTAGGGGCCCTATGTAAATCGTCAGTAATACCTCAGCAACAATGGCCAATAGTTAAAAATAGTATGCTATGTTTGGGTCCATTATCTCCTTTTTTAGGACCGTTAATTTGTGAATTGATAAAATGCATGTAGATGTAGATTTTATTATTTATTATTTTTCTAAATTCACAACTTAACTAACTCATTAGCACTATCTTATCCGTAGGTTAATGACCATGCGAACATAAAGCTCTCCATATATCTCTATCCTGAACTAATATTTTCCAATCATCTGTTGTATAATTTACTTCCCTCAAATCATGGTTAATGTCATTCTCCCGTCTCATTCATGGTATATTTATTGGGCGCTTTCTCTCAGATTTTTCTATAAGGACTTTCGATGTCCTCTTTCATGCCATGTGTCCTGCCCAACGCAGTCTACAATACTTACCTTTCACAACTTACATAACCTAATTCAAATATTTACCCTTTACAATAATTAATTCAATTGGAATCACTACGCTTTATTACGATTATTTGATTAACAACCAGGAGATTGGATGGACCGACAAAATTGGCTATTAGGAATCGGACGATGTCAAAGACATTAATCAACCGACGATCTATCTAAATAATAAATTATTTAATGTTTTTTTTGTATAAATTCAGTAGTACATATTATGATTACTGGCAAGTATTAATACATTATTTAATGATTTTTTGTATAAATTCAATGGTACACTAGTTTTGAAATCTGATTCTCTGATTAGCATCCCTAGCTACAAAACAAGAGGACTCGGATTCGATACCGGTTTTGGACATGTATATTCTTCTCTGAAAGGAGACTATCCATACTCTATTGCGGCCTTGGTATGAGTATGTCTGTGTATGTGTGTGTGTGTGCATTGTCTGCAAATGGCAAAAATTCGCAACATAAAAAATCCATACACGAACTGAAAGATAATATTGCTGAATATGTAAATATTGATTCATGTAAATCGTGCATAGGTAATAAAAAAATTGATATAAAGAGATTTTCTCACTTCATCTTCAAATGATCTATAGTAGAAAATAGTTAATTTAGCAAACCACAATCACTATAAAACTTTCATACTTTCGATATAAACCTCTTCCCCTTCCGATAACAAATTCGCAATTGTTTTTAAAATAACAGCCTAAAAGAAACATGCGCTCCTGTGAAAATATTAAACGCACATTGATGCAGCAGTTTTCTTCTCAACAATCTTTGTTTTAAATCACTCGCCGAGAAACAAAACATTTTTAATGATCATATACTAATACTGATACAAACTGCATAATGCAATTTTAAAGTAAGTACGTGATATAGCAGTCAACTGAAATTAATTTCTGTTTTAAAATCCATTTTAGAAACAGAAATCCCCATTTTAGTTGAGGAAGACTGTGTTATATCAGGTACGGATTGTAATTATTTTAACATTTTATTACATAAACTCAACTCTGATTTACAATTAATTTTAGAAGTATTGAAAACATATAACAACCAGTTTCATAACAACAAAATGTAACTTACGATATTCCTATGTATATACTTACTTCACTTTCCACATTTATCATGACCACAAACTTTTAATTCGAAAATGTAATGTGGATGAAATTGTTTTACAGACGAAAGAACACTAGCGCTGATTTTATCACCCACAATATTATTCAATTTACTCGACTTTCTACATTTACACGATTACATAATTTTAATTCAGTTTTAATTCCAAGACGAATATGGAAAATAAATAAATATTCAATATGAACAATTTTACACTAATACAACTGTGTTTCAATCGCAATTAAAACGAATATTTTAAAACGTTTTTTTTTAAATTAGCATAAGTCAATATGCACAAACACACCATTAATTAAAAAAAAATAAACATGTTTAATTTTCAATATTATCAAGATCGGATTTGACCGTAATAAAGAGAATTGCTCATCTCTGTGTACTACATACGAATGTCAAGTGCAATCACAAGTGCACGTGGATATAAGATTGTAATGTCGACGATATAGAAACAAGTTGTTAATAATATCAATAATTATAATGATATCGGGGCGCGGTCACTCAACAGCCTAGCAAAGTAAACTCCAACTGCAGATCACAGCCGCATGTCCCCAAAACAGGAAACAAGATATGACGTATAAGAACACACCGATGACAGATCTCTCACCTTTGGAGGTTTTCTCTGGAGGAACTTAGTTAGGAAGTCCATGCTGCACCTGACACTGACTCTTCGTCAACTGAATTCTGGTTGCGGTATAGCTGGCCGCCTCGAGTGCGAATCGTAGCCAGAACTAAATATAACCATGCATTGAGCAAAAGCCAACATACAACAAATGACTATTAAATTATGCGAGCTAACCTGCAACAGGATTTAACAAAATAAACAAACCTTGCCAAAACGCCACCACTTCATATCTTGGGTAGACCTTGCGTGCAGATTTCCAGGACTTCGACAGTAATGTCATAATTCATAAGGCAACGAACCCCAAGAGACTAAAACAATACACAGGTGGAAGGAAGTGCAAATGCTACGTACGTGCAACACATTCCGAGCCAAGGATCTTAATTTGGACTTCATTTATAGCCCCACACTGAATGTCAACGCATATATGCTTAAAATAAATAAATAAATAAATAAATAAATAAATAAAAATAATATATATATATATATATATATATATATATATATATATATATATATCCATCCATAGTAATTCTGCCCGAAGGCAGGTCCTTCACTGCAATCATAGCATTTTCATGCTATGTTTGCAGCTTTACTAGGGAATTGTGTAGGTGTGGTAGCTTCCCGTTGCTTTCCACACCGGTGAAGGATGATGATGATAATGATAATGATAAGGTTGATGGCCATATGATTTCGGGGACCGTTTGGGCCTTAAAGTTTCCCTGACATCTGTCTTACAGGTGAGGAAAAACCCCGATAAAAACCTCACCCAGAAAAACTGTCCCGACCGGGGATCGAACCCCGGGCCCGCTGCGTGACAAGGCAGCACGCTACCTCGAGACCACAGCGGTGGACTCTATATATATATATATATATACACACATACATATATAATGTTCTGCCCAAGAGCAGATCTTTCAATACAAACTCAGCATTCTTCACTCTTTTCTTAGACTCAGCTTTCCTTTTTTGTATCCGCATACAAACCATTTGTTTTAATAGTGTCTATCATCTAATGTCGTTTTCTGCCTCTTAACTTTTTTTCCGTTGACCATTCCTTCTAGGATATCCGTCAGCAGGCAGTTTCTTCTTAGCCAGTGGCCAATCCAATTTATTTTCCTCTTCTTTACGAGTTCCAGTATTGTTCTTCCTTCACACACTCTGTCTACCATATCTTCATTTTTTATTTTGTCCATTTATACGTTTCATCCTTCTCCATATCCACATGTCAAAAGCTTTTGGTGAAAAATAAAACTTTTTTTACTTATGAAATAAAGAAAACGTTATATTACCTATGTTGATATATTATCTCTCGAGACCTATTCAATCAGTCTAGGCAGATTCAAACCTACTTATACTAGTGACTTCATGGGGGAGGAATCCATAGTAAGATTATCTGTGAATTTTTGAATAGGTCTACATATTATGTAAGATGGCCAGCCTCATGGACTAGTGTTCAGAGTTTGACTACAGTTCCCGAGGTCCCGGGTTCGATTCCCGGTGAAACCATATTAATTTTTTCATGTGGTTGTCCATGGTATGGAATTAGGTTAAGCACTCTCCTGGCGCTTCATTATCATTTATTAATCGGGGTAACGTAGCTCCGCCTTCCAGGTGCCCCAACCTAACATATGGATTACAATTCCGCCAATGTCAGGGGAGAAAGCCATAAATGTCTTAAAAGACAACCTGATGGCAATAATATACATAAGATTACATTTTAAATTTCCACTGCTGTGGTCCCGAGGTAGCGTTCTGCCTTGTCACGCAGCGGGCCCGGGTTCGATCCCCGGTTGGGACAAGTTTCTTGGGTGATGTTTTTTTTGTGGTTTTTCCTCACCTGTAAGACAAATGTCAGGAAGCTTTAAGGCCCAAACGGTCCCCGAACATCATCTGGCCGTCAATATCATCATTAACATATTCATTAAGTTTAGGATTAAGGCCTCTCCTGGCACGTCATTACCATCATCACCTATCATGATAAGGCAGTTAACATTCCAGCATTATAAGATTTTACATTCTGATAATAAATCACTAAACAATATGAAACTAATCCCAATCCATCTCAACCAATTAAAATTCTAATTATATTAGGACTAACAATCAAAGCTATTATTGATATAACAAATAAAAGGACAAGAAAAATAAATCGATTAATATTATCATCGGGGCAGCGAACTCCGCCTTCTAGGCGCCCCAACCTCAGAAATGGGTTACAACAACGCCATGCCAGGAGAGAATACCAGAATGTCAAAATGACGTCGTGGCATTGAATAAAAATAAACATTTTAAATGTACATGTAGGCTCTTATTTGATTATGACCAATAGAACCCATAATACACATTTATCGAAGCCATCAATTGAATACCGCCCAAAATGAGATTGAAACCTCCTTTCTTTCTTTCTTTCTCTCTCTCTCTCTCTCTCTCTCTCTCTCTCTCTCTCTCTCTCTCTCTCTCTCTTCAAAGTTAATTCTTAATGGCAAAAGGTTCCACGTGCATTAACAGATTTTTTCCATGTAAATGTCTACTTAAAAAAAGAGAGAGATAGGGGGAAGGGGTTACGACCTTGTTCTATGCGGCTATTTAATTATAAAACAGATGTTAAAAGAGGCCAATATCATTATTAACTTGGACGAGTTAAAATTCACGCTTCTAGAGATTTCTGCCAAAACAAAAATTATTTTTTTATTTCTAAAATTTTTCAAGCAATTACACAAATTAAATAAAATTCTGATAGGCCTACATTTCACTCATAAACTCGAAATGCCTAGAAGACCCTTGACCTACTAGACGATAACTCGTCGTGCCAATAATGGAGGTAGACGATTAACCAGGCAAATTAAGGACTTATACCCGGTCAACAAGAGAATCCCCCAACCGTCATAGCTAGATATCTCAACCTACAGCCGCAGCTTAAAGCAGCTGCCAAAATCCTTAACGATGCTGGGTGAGCACCGGCCCCATCCATTGGCCTAAATTCTACGAAAACAATAATTTCTTCAATGAATAAACGCGAGTCCCACGTTGAGGACGTAAGCATGATGTAGACCAGGGACGCCCAAACTACGTCCCGCGAGTCGGATACTGCCCTCCATCACTTTCTATACGGCCTCTGTAAGCCTGTAGCATTCTAATAAATTAAAATATGCTAAGGGTAGACATTATAACACTTATAGGCCTACAAAATATTAGTCTTATTAGTAATGGAACAAGAACTTGCAAAAATGTTAAAATGACATAATATGAAAAGCAGCAAATCAACACACGCTTATAATAACAATGACAATTTTTATAGCTCGCGTCACCTTGCTGTATCTTCTATTTGGCCCGCGATACAAATAAGTTTGGGTGGCTCTGAGACTGTCATGCTACGGTGCAGAAGACATACATTTTCTCGCTGAGGGCTAATTCAGAAGTAGATCTTACATCGAAACTGAACTCGATGTCCCGACTGGCCCAGAAGAATCTTGATCTACCAGAAGACGGTCGGGTCCCCCCGTTGTTATAGCCGTTTTTCTCATCTGGAGCAGCTACTTATCTTAGCTGTCCAAATTCTTCACAATGCTGGGTGGGCACCGTCCCATAACGGCCGAAATCCCATAAGAACATTTCTGCCCTTATGGGGACTTGAACCAGTGAACCGTAGCCGTGTACCATGTTAGGTAACCTTAGATCGCTCGGTTAGGGCGCAGGACTCATCTTACATTATTAAACATCATTTAACATTGAAGTGTTTAACATACAGACGTTATTCAATTGTCCTTCATTGTGCCCATGACAAAAGTTGCATCTGAGTGCCAGTTATTGATAAGTTCAAATAACCTAAGATTTCCGGAGATGGCCACTGAAGTTGAAGCAATACTAACAACCAGTTCTTTTGCAGTGTAGGCTGACATTTCGTAAACAAAAGGTTTCTCTTTCATATGCGAAAATATATCGACGCATAACAGATAAAGAGTTGAAGGTTTCAAGGTACAGACTCTTATTCTTCTTTCTTAGCACTACAGACCTTTCAGTTTGACCTTGGCTTCCTTTAAGATAAATGCCCATTCTTTCCTATCCAATGTCTTATTTCTCTACTTATATTCCAAAAGGAACAACCTGGGACAGGATTTTAGAAGAAAACATTGCCTTCCATGTCTAGAAGACAAACATGGCGTTGGTATAATTCCTTCCATGTCTAGAAGACAATGGCAAATCCTACCCCCGACTCCAGGCAATCGAAGCAGGTTATTCCTCAAACAGTAAATTCCCATCAATCTCAAGTCCTCCTCCACATCATTCATCCATCACAATTTCGGTCTTCCTCTCTTTCTCTCTGGTTTCTCATTCAAAATGTTTTTGACTATCCTTGTGTTTTACATTCTCAAAACATGACCCAACCATTCCAATCTACGCATCTTCACAGTAGCTAATATATCTAATGAATTAAACAATATATATAACTCGTGGTTCATTTTAATTCTCCAAAGTCCATTTTCATATGTTAGCCCATAGATCTTTCGCTTGCAATTCCGAAAAAGTCCTATTTTACTGGTCAAAATCAATTATTCAGATCCATACAATACGATAGCCCTTATTAACGTTTTATAAAGTTGAATTTTAAGGAAGTGATATATATATTTAGTCCACCGCTGTGGTCTCGAGGTAGCGTGCTGCGTTGTCACGCAGCGGGCCCGGGTTCGATCCCCGGCAGTTTTTCTGGGTGAGGGTTTTATCGGGGTTTTTCCTCACCTGTAAGACAAATGTCAGGAAAACTTTAAAGCCCAAACGGTCCCCGAAATCATATAGCCATCATCATCCTTCACCGGTGTGGAAAGCAACGGGAAGCTACCACCCCTACAATTCCCTAGTACAGCTGCAAGCATAGCATGAAAATGCTACGATTACAGTGAAGGACCTGCCTTCGGGCAGAATTACTATGGATGGATGAATATATATTTAAATATGTTTTGAAATGCAGACTCACTCTTGCAAATACAACGGTTATGGAATATTTTATCAAGAAAATTCTTGGCAATGATGCAAAATATGAAGGATGTACATACATTGAGCATTCTTGGATTCCTAAATAACCAACCATATCAGCATTCTAGCGATAAAATATTGAAACTCAGAGTTTTTTTGGGGCAGAAAAATTATACCTCTTGACATACTCTTTCATATTCAAATATTGTAAACTATCTTTAGAAACATAATGTAGAATTTATTAATCTATGTAAGCTACACTTAGATTGAATTTTTATTTTGAGCGTAACAAAACTATAGTTTATGATCCACATGTTGATGGTGTTATGTCATAGCAAACATCTGATCTACCCGTCATTTTTAAGTATTCGCCCCTGGTTGTGCACTTAAATTTTCATTTAAACCAAGGCTGTTAAACAGTGCTTTGCAAAGTGTGACAAGACGCCCATCCCCCTCCTATTCAACCTTATGTCGAATAGGTAGACAAGGTAAGACACTGCTACTCACTTGTAAGTTGTGATATTTCATTGGGAGTTCACCTGCATGAGGGTAAGAGGGTGACCGTCTTTTCACACCTAGTGAGCACTGTTTAACGGTCCTGATTAAAACCCTGTATAACTTCCAGCATTTTATAATTTTTATTTTCCAAGAACGGTACCATTGAACCATAAGTATAAAATATTTTCGTGGGTATTCTTTGATATGGGCCATTCCACCATATTTTACCAGGACTGCCGTATTTTACTTTTTCTTTCTATCTCACATATATTTTATAAATGGGAGATTTTGAACAATTTTGAAATTTAAATAGATAACAATTATGTCATGAAAACTTAATCTCTTTGCTTTAATTTAAAAAGTTCAAATTTAATAACGAATGTCATTTTTATGTACGATTAAAAGGATAATCTACAAATAAACACGACGAAATGAGTTTTTGTTACGAAAATTAAAAAAAAATAAATAAATCTACAGGAGAGAAGTAAATTCTGGATTCAACAATTTTTTGCTTGTTTTTTAATTTCTTCGATTCCCTTTAAGCGTTTATAAAGCATAAGATCAAAAAGTGTAGTAAATTAAGACGTTCGTTACATAGTAATAACTCAAAATTACACGAATTTTCGGTAAAATTCTAATATTATTATACCTTTTGCCCTGGTTCGAGTCTCCATGGGAAAATAAATTTTCTCATGGTATTGCGGCCAGTATGGGACCGGTGCAAACCCAGCAATGCGAGGCATTTGGGTACCTACAATATAAGTAGCGGCTCCAGATTAGAAAACCAGCTATAACGGCTGGGGGACTCGACATGCTGACAACATGTCACCCCTACACTGACATGATGATCGTCTACCTATGTGATTGACACATGTGGATGTGAGGCCAGCAGCCGGATGGTAGGTTAAGAGCCTTCTAGGCCTGTCGCGCCAGGAGTTTTTTTATCTTTACCGCTGCAATTTTTGCTAATGTTTGAATTTTTCTATTTTTCGCGCAAAAAAAAAATGGAAATATGGATAAAAATTTTAACCAAGAATTTTAAGATTTGTAACCAGAGTAATTCTGTGACCACAAGTTAAACATACATAAGTCTGAAAACATAACTTTTCACGAGAGCGTATTAATATTCAAATAACTTATTAGTAATCAGAGATTTGCATTACTTCTGTCCTGCAGATATCTACCATAAGAAATTAACTATCTCTTAAGAATTAAAAAAAATGGAGTAAATCTGATTAAATTTGTGAAAACACTTTTTAATATGGAGCGTAGTAAAATGTGCAAATTTTCAAAATTCTGGAAAACAGAGGACCCAACTTGGTGCGATTTAAAAATATAAAACACTACTAAATGGACATCAAGTCAATAAATTGTATATTAAAAAAAAAAACGATCTATAGACCTTGGCATAGCATCAGTCCAGTTCAAATAAGGCGACTTGGATTTCTTACTCATATAAACGAGTGGGCCATGACAGGACAATGCGCAGGAAACGATAACCCTTGAATGTAATTAGGGATTACATAACTTCTATTAAACGCCAGTGATTCCAATGAAGAATGCAAATTAATAAAACAATGAACATACAAATAACAGAACAAGGATTCGCAAAAATTGTGCACTTGTTCTATAAAAAAATATATTGGGCTCTATTAAGAATAATCTCTGAAGTCCTTTTATTTTTAATCTTCTTTAAAAAATCTAGCCTACTCTAAGGAAAATATAACAGAACGCCTCTAAAACATTTTGCTAAAAAAAAAAACTTTTCTATACTTTTTTAAAAATATTCTGCCTTTTGTAAGAATTGAATCTCTACATTACGCACGAACCACTGCAGTGGGGAGATGGGTCAGGTGTAGGTAAATGTTACTCAGAATCACGTACACTATACCCTGTTCGCTCTTAAAGTGATCCTCGTCAAAACAAAACCATGTGACTGCTCGCTTTTCGTTGGTTATGGACACCGATGTACGTTGCAGAAGCAATATCCTGCCGCCATTCGCGCCACAATTACTGTCACTTTTGAAGGGAGATGACACAGCAACAGAAGACTCCGTCATTTTGTTTCATGAGAATCGACTGAAGCATGACTCAAATGCATCACCCATAAGTAATAAACTATTTTAAGTTGTAATTATTGATTAGGTATATTTTAGGGTATTTTGTATGTTTTGAATATTATTATTTTCATTCACGAAGAATAACACGTATATTCAGATAACATATATTTAATGAAGGGAACTACTTTTTGGCGTTCTTATTGCTTCTACAACATACGTCGGTGTCCATAACCAATGAAACGCGAACAGGTCACATGATTTTGTTTTGACGAGGATCACTTTAAGAGCGAACAGGATATAGATATAGTTTGTCCCTGTTGAATTTATAGGGAATCTGTTCGAAATAAGGCATCTGCACAGGAGGCGGGGGAAAATGCACCGCCAAAGAGGCACGGAAGGAAGTGCAGGAGGGAGAACAGATCACGTGACATTGCACATTTCGCTCTTAAGCTTCAAGCGAGAAATGTGTCTAATCGGAGAGCTTGCGAATTTCTCCACACATTCCACGGACAGACTATATAGGCCCATACACAATGGCGAAATAGGTTCTATCTGCAGTCATTAACCATCGTTAAAACAATACATGGAATACATACCCAGACCTTAGCTGGGGATCTAAACTTTCCTCTCACAAGGGAACTGTCAACCATTACATGTCGAAATCCACCTTGAAATATCTCCCAGAGAACCGTTATGACGTAACAAGGCCGTGTAAAAAACTGCCGTTTTTAACTGCAAGGCACACGAATCGAAGCCAGAATCCAGCAATACCAACTCATTACACGGAGCAAATTGAAATCCCTCCACGAGTAAGAGGGTGTGAAGTGAGATGGGACGCTGCGAGACTTGCAGGTAGTGAAGGTTATCCAGTCTACCAATTTAGTTATATTAGGCGTACTTCCCTATAGTTTAAGTAAGAGATCTAGCGCTGGATATTAGTGCCTTGCAGTTAAAAAGACAATTTTTTAACACTGTCTTTATGGTATCTTTACCTTGTTGTGGTGAAGTGGCTTGCGTGCTTAAATGATCCCGAGAGCTATGCCGGCGGTAGCATTGCTGCCGATAGGGTTACCCATGCCGGGCTGGTCGAAGATGATAAGGCAGACGAAAAAAGTACCTTGGTCGAAAGAGTGACGATCTTTCACCGTAAAAATACAACCGTCAAGAAATGCGGACATGGGTTCAACTGGGGTAAAATTTTCCGGAGACCTTTCAAAAAATGTTAAACTGAAAATACATAAAACGATTATTCTACCAGTTATATTATATGGATGCGAAACATGGACTCTTACTTTAAGGGAGGAAAGGAGATTACGAGTATATGAGAATAAAGTTCTTAGGAAAATTTTTGGACCAAAGAGAGATGAACTGACAGGTGAATGGAGAAGACTACATAACAGTGAATTACATGGTCTTTATAGGAAGCCAGATATAATGAGAACAGTTAAGTCTCTCGTAGACTGCGATGGGCAGGACATGTGGCACGAATGGGGAATGAAAGGCGTGCATGGAAGCTTCTTGTAGGAAAACCATAGGGAAAACGCACAGTTGGTAGACCAAGAATGAGGCGGGAGAATAACATTAACTATGATTTGAGGGAAGTCGATTATACAGGGGATGATTGGAAAACATTGGCTCAGGATAGGGATATATGGAGAGCTTATGTCCGCGCGGCCATGGACCTACGGGTTCGATAGCGCCAGTGAGTTGGTCACAACGCTTGTCTGAAAGAAATTTCAAGGTAGGTTTCAGCATGCAATTGTTGACAGTTTCCTTGTCAGCCGGGAAACAAATTCGGGTCGCAGGTGTTGAAGGTAGACACACTTAGACATAATTACCGTGTGAACATATTAGATACATAGCAATTAAGACTACTAATCAACAACTACAAATAAGCTAAAAGTTTCCAATATTTATCGCCTAAAACTTCAGAATGCATATAAATGACTTTTGTTAATTTAGAAAATAGAACGTATTAGATTTTCTGGATGAAATTCGATTTTGTTTATTGTTACTTCAATTAAATTTGGAGAAGGTAGGTCTCCCTCTATAACGTGGTATGAAACTATTACTTTAATTTAGCTTCCTTTTCCTGGCTTAGAATGTAAAGGAAGAATATGGAATTACAAAAGGGTATGTAGACTTAACTCCCAATCGGAAAATGCTAAAATAATAGCTCCGATAAATATAACATATTTATAATTTATAGTATGTCCATCCATAGTAATTATGCCCGAAGGCAGGTCCTTCACTGCAATCATAGCATTTTCATGCTATGCTTGCAGCTTTACTAGGGAATTGTAGGTGTGGTAGCTTCCCGTTGCTTTCCACATTTATAGTATATAGTGATATTATTTAGAATTGCACAATACATATATGCATGGATGAACCACATCAATAGAATGGATAACAACAGAATCCCAAAACAGATTCTTCACTACATACCACCAGGAGAAATGTAGGAAGACCCAGTAAAAGATGGACAGACTGTCCACCGCTGTGGTTTCGGGGTAGCGTGCTGCCTTGTCACGCAGCGGGCCCGGTTCCCGGTCGGGACAGTTTTTCTGGCTGAGGTTTTTATCGGGGTTTTTCCTCACCTGTAAGACAAATGTCAGGAAAACTTTAAGGCCCAAACGGTCCCCGAAATCATATGGCCATCGCAATCATCATTCATCTTAGGTTAAGTTTAGGATTAGGGACTCTCCTGGCGCACCACTATCATCATCATCATCATCATCACCCATCAGATCATCGGGGCAACGTAACCCCGCCTTCCAGGCGCCCCAACCTCAGAAGTGGGTTACAATTACGCCATGCCAGGAGAGAAACCAGGAATGTCGAAAGACAAACCTGGGGCATTTGAGAAAAAAAAAGATGGACAGACTAATTCTAACATGACTTAATAATATATATATATATATATATATATATATCCTTATCTTAGAATAACCTCTCTCTTCTACGTACTTTTAAATGTCTCACACCACATTCGCTTTACAGAGACACGACCTGTCGGGAGAGAATTTGTAACTCTGGAACACACACAATTTTTTTGACCACACAAGGGACATAGATGCTCTCCATGGATGAGTGATGTGCTCAATGTCAGGGCCATCTCCGAGACAACACGAATGTTTAAGACAAGGTCCACCATTCACTCATCCATTCATACTTAAACAAGGTGAATGTGATATGGATGAAAGTGACGACTAGATGATGTTCGGGAACTATCTGGGCCCTATGTTTCCCCTACATTCGCCTTACAGGTGAAAAAAAAAAAAACTTGCCGAGATCAAGGTTCGAATTTGGACCCGCTGCTTAGGAGGCAAGGACGTTACAAAGACTACAGCGGTGGAGTAATAATGATAATAATAATTAAGATATCCTCAACTCGTGCCCAACTCAGGGTTGATGCATTGTCACAGGGGCGGATGAATGATATCAAACGAAATTAAATGGGTGAGATGAGTATGGAGAAATGGTAGAATGAAATCTGTAGCAGGGGAAAACGGGAGAACCCCCGAGAAAAACCTGCCCAAGCTCAGTTTCGTCCACCAGAAACCCACATGGAGTGACTGTGACTCGATCTCGGGACCCCAGCGGTGAGAGGCGAGCGTCTAACCGCTTGCGGCAAGGAGCCGCCTAATAATACCTTCTTGCACCTTGTAAGTCCATGTTTCCCTTAACAGATATTTAGGCGCTCTTCCCCTACAGGGAAGAATTTGAACCATACTAATTTAGTTACACTTGTTTTCGTATAGATGTCATTTGAGTGGTCCGTGGTCAGCGTTCCGCCTCATACCGACATCTAGGAAACCAAGATAGCACTAGGACGGGAAAATTCGGTAAATTTTGCTTAGAGGCCTTTTCATTCAGGCTTAAGGATCTTTTATGAGCCTGAAAATCTTCAGACTCGGGACCCACGGCTTAAAGTCCCTCCCGGAGGGCTTGCTCCTTGGATTTTTTCTATCCTAAAAATCCATCGATCCCGGCCGGGTTTCAACCCGCGACCCTCGGGACCAGAGACAAGGAGCATAACCACTTATAATAATAATAATAATAATAATAATAATAATAATAATAATAATAATAATAATAATAATAATAATAATAATAATAATAATAATAATAAAAAAACAGCCATATGTAAAATTTATACACGATACAAATTCAGAAAAGTAATGACATGATCCAGAAAGTGTTATTTATTCAATTTTTTCAAGTCAATGGCGTCAGGTTGCAATTACAACATTTCTGGTATTCTCTCCTGACACGGCGTACTTGTAACCCACTTCTGAGATTGGGGCTCTTGGAAGGCGGGTTTATGCTGCCCCGATTATATGAAACGTGATAGCGATGATGCGACAGGAGAGGCCTTAATCTAAACTTATCTAATGAGGCGAATGTGATAACGATGACCAGATGTTGTTCGGGGACCATTTGGGTTTTAAAGTTTCCTGACATTTGTCTTATAGGTGAGGAAAAACCCCGGGGAAAAGAAATTCATCCAGGGAATTAGTCCCGGCCGAGGATCGAATCCGGGCCCGCTGCGTGACAAGGCAGCACGCTACATCGAGAAAACAGTGGTGGACTATTTATTCAATGCTAATACAATGAAAATCTAAGGATCACCAATATATTTCATTAACCTACTAACTATGCCAGATGAATATTTTATGGATAATAAAAGAAAATTCCTTTATACATTACATAATATCTCTCTAAAATACAATTTAAGAATATCTACATCTAAAACAAAAACATTAGCTCTGAAAGGAAAATGTGCAATAAGAACAAAAATAGTGATAAACAATGTAATTATAGACCAAGTTCAGAATTTTAATTATTTGGGTTGTCATTTAGGCAATGGCAGAAATTTAGATAAACACACTAAAATATGATTCAATTATCTATGTGGCACAATTAAACGCACTTTATTGAATAAGACTAGAAAAGAAACTATTTTGAAGTTTTACAAAGTATTGGCAGTTCCATCTCTTATCTATGGATGTGAAACCTGGACATTAACAAAGGCAGATAGTAAACAAATAGAGGCTGCTGAAATGAAGATTTTGAGATCAATAGCAGGATACTAAAGGACCGGTAAAAAGAAAAACGAAGATATAAGAACAGAACTTAATATATTTAATCTCTGTGAAAGAATAAAATATTACCAAAATGCTTATCTTCAGCACGTACGGTATTACGAATGAATGAACAGCGCATACCAAGAAGAATGTATAATTATAAACCAAAAGGGAGAAGAATGTTGGGAAGACCATTGAAGAGATGGAAGGACCAATTCGACCTATAATGAGAACGGAACAGGCCATTGGGCTTAATCCTTGTTGATGATGATGATAAAAGAAAATTCATATGAAGTATCTGAGAATTCAAAACTCGTGCAGAGCATACATTTTAAAACTTATGTATATGGTTAATAGCTGATTGCCAACACGTTTTCATCGGTCGGAAAGGTCGTGGTATCAAATGTAGCCACAGGTGTTGACTTAAAGATTTGCTTCCTTCGAACAGAATAGCCATAAAATGAATTTGCATGTATGGTTATTCACATAGTATTTACTTTAACTGCAAATAGTTGTGCGGCGAAATCCACTGGGAACATGATTTGTAGTGTTTAGGTTCGGTGCGTTCAGGATGTTACAAATTTATCATCCACCCACCCACCCACTTGTCCCATATTTATACAGTGACTATTTAACTCATGCCCCAAATGGGAGTCAATGACCAATCGCATTTCAATGAATGTTGATTTACAACCAATCACAATCGTTTTTTATCTCGATTTTATCAATTTAATTTTGTCACTTTAAAAATCAAGCTCCTCCTTTTTAACATTATGAATAGGTCAGACCATTATTTTGCAGTGACAGACACTCTAAGAAATATGTTGAATATAACAATTTATATATTAAGATGTAAGAATTCTAGAATGCATGTGGATACCAGATTGTGTGTGTGTGTGTATATATATATAGTGTACAAATGTAACCAGATAGTGATTGCGGGGTATAATATAAAAACATTTGTAGCAATTGATTATACCACAAAAAAAACTGTTTGCACTTTCTTAAACGTATTATTTCCCAGGTAATAAGAAAAATATAATTGACACATTTACATCATAGGACATCAGAAATTAATTAATATACAGTTTGATGTGTTTCATTTTTTATCCACTAGAGTGCATTCTTACAATATTGCGTTGCAGTGATGTCCCGCGCCGTAGCCGAGTGGTTAAGGCAGGAAGCCTTGGCGCAGAGCTACGGGAGTTGCGCTGGCTCGAATCTCCATGGGAGAAGAAATTTTCTCATGGTATTTCGGACAGTATGGGACCGGTGCGCACCCAGCATCGTGATGCATTTGGGTAGCTACAATAAGTAGCGGCTCGAGGTTGAGAAAACCAGCTATAACGGCTGGGGGACTCGACATGCTGACCACATGTCACCCCTACACTGGCTGATTATCATCTATCTATGTGATTGACACATGTGGATGTGAGGCCTGCAGCCGGCTGGTAGGCTAAGGGCATTGTAGGCCTGTCGAGCCAGGAGGAGGTTGCAGTGATGAACAAGTGAAACAAACTTTTCTCATTTGTTTTCAAATATCGCCATTTACATTAAATATATACATATTTTAAAATAACTATATTCAAATAATGATTTGTGAGTAAACATTTTATTCGTTAAATAGTGCTAACAAATGTCACTCTTGATTTCCAAATTCTCCAGATAAATTCACTCCTCACTTCGTGAATTTATCGATAGTTTGGAAATCAAGAGTGGCATTACTTATGAAAAATTCTACTTTGATCTGTAAAAGAGCAACATTTAAACCAATATACGAGTTTCTCGTTATAGTAAAGTAAACTCTCTATACCAGGGACTTCAAACTATGGTCCGCGAGCCGGACTCACCACTTTCTACCTGGCCCCTGTAGGCCTTATTACGGCTGTAATAGGGCCACATTGATGTTTCTTCCATTTGGCCCGCGATACAAATAAGTTTGGGCGGATCTGCTCTTTACTCTTAACGGGGTAATGCCTGGTAGAGAGATGATATACAAGAATTATTAATATAGAAGGACGCCGGCTGAACAGGCTCGCCGCACCATCACAAAAGCAACGAAATTAAATGGATGTCATGATAAGTATGGATAAATGGTGGAGTGAGGTTTTTAGCAGGTCGATAGGAAAACTAAAATTCTTATGTATAAAAAATCCGTTCTAACGTATGGCTGTGAGACGTGGACAAAATCCCCACAAGAATGCTGATATGGTTAATACCTTCGAGAGGATGATATTACGAAGGATATATGGACCCATTAATGAAAATTGTGTTTGGAGAAATATAAATAACTCAGAAAGTCAACAACTCTATGGAGTGCCTAATTTAGACACCATAATACGCCTTGGTACAACACGACGCTTCTCCGGAAGAAAATTCAAAGCAGATTTTGGCGTGCAGTGCTTCACTGTTCCCTTGTCAGAATTTTTATTATTTTAAAAATCCATCGACCCCGGCCAGATTTGAGCCCATGAATCTCGGAACCACGGGCAGCTTTTAATGTACATCAATAATGTTACGTCATCATCATCTTCCTTCATGGATTAGGTCTTTACCTGGGTCCTCCAGGTTGGGGGTTGAGCATCGGGCTGGAAACTCACCACGTAAAAATATCTTCCTCAAAAGTCTCACACGATTAAGCCGGGCAGAATTATAAGACGGCGACTTGGATTATGAAAAAGGACAAACTATTAGGCAGGAAATATAAATTAAAAATCGGAACCTGGGACGTCAGAATTTTAAGGGATGAAGACGAATTAATCACGGAACTCAGAAAATGTTACGTAAATTACAACATTACCATATCTATGACCTCTCTGAATGCTTGGCAATTCAGATCATGTAAAGAAATGTTGCAATTCATGAGTTTACAGGATGCGTTTTTTTTTTACCGCTACCTCATTTATTCGAATAGTAATTAGTCCTGTGTAAGCTTAAAACACACAGATTGTACTTACAAAACAACAAAGTTCTAAAATTAAAGTTAAGCGTTATTTTATTGAATGCTTTATGTCAACACATTCTAATTCAGGGTCAGACAGCTGTCTTGTTTTTTAAAACATTTTCGTAAAATACTTCTACAGACAAACGAACGAATTGGTTCAGTTGATCAACACTTTTAAAATTCATATTAAAGCATCGTTGAGGTTATGTGATAAGATTTTAAATATAAAATTGGTACCTGGTAAGTCAGTCGTCCTCAACTAAATTATTAAATAGATCCAATATGGAGGCCTTTCAAAACCAATGTTTCATCTTCTGCATTTTAACTGGTACTAATGTTGTTGTACAGGTTGTACAACGGGTTTATGTCTGCGGGTATGTTTTCATTGAGTAGGTCTGTATTCTTTGTGTCTGTTAGAATCTCTATATCTTCAAGGATCAACAGAATCAGCATCCTTGAAGATATAGAGATTCTAAAAGAAGCAAAGAATACAAACCTACTCAATGAAAACATACCCGCAGACATAAACCAGTTAAAATGCAGAAGATGAAACATTGATTTTGAAAGGCCTCCATATTGGATCTATTTAATTGAGGACGACTGACTTACCACGTACCAATTTTATATTTAACATCTTGGTTCAGATGGTAAACATTGGGAACTTGTATTCGGAGTTTCCGATTTTCAAACATTTTTACGTTCTTCACGTCATCGCGATTTTACACTGGCATAACTAGTCGGTAGAAGATTAAAATACTTTGAATTACATACTTTTTTTACCACACAAAGTAATGGAGGGCCTCTCTGGATGAGTAATCAATGTCGAGGGTTTCCTATAAAAATATATATGATACGACACACTTGACACTAAACAAGGCGAATATATCATGGAAGGCCAGATGATGTTCAGGGACCATTGAACTTTAATGTTTTCTGATATTTTCCTTACAGGCGAGGAAAAAATCAGAAAAACCTCACGAAGGAAACCCGGATTCGTTATGTACGAGGCAATGTTACCCTGAGATCACAGCGGTGAACGCAGTCCGGGTTAGATTTATGGGGGGTGATGGGTGAAATTTCTATTTTCTACACTTTTAGAGCTAGAGACTTGATTTTTTGTACAAACATTCACTGCACGATACGTAATTATATGTTTAAGTTTCATTCTTGTGAGACATTTTAGGAGTTATTAAATATATTTTTAAAAATTTGCATATATTACAATTAAATGGGTTCCACAATTGTTTAGTAAAATTGTCTGATTTTTACAAGACCTCTAAAATATTTAGAAAAACATCATGCATTAGAATTCCTATAATGTGAATACAAAGGGAGAAAAAAAATGTACCTCATGCGTGGAATTACAAAAAAATTAATAATTGCATACATTTTCTTTTGTTTCTTAAAATACTACTTCAATCATGAAAACCCATGCACTACTTTGTTACCCATTGTTTTTAGGACATGCAGTAAACATTTGAACCTTCTAGGACAAAATTTCTAAATTCCATTCAATTTTGAATGTACAAAAATGCAGTGGAAATAAAAGTGTAGGAAAACAAGTTTAAAGATTTGCATGCAGGTAGTATTTAACTGGCGTAGCCTTTTAACTCTGACGTAATTTAGGACACTTAGATGATAATGATGACGATGGACCGTTTGAGCCTTAAAGTTCCCTGACATTTGTCTTACAGGCGAGGAAAAACCCCGATAAAAACCTAACCCAGAAAAACAGCCCCGACCGGGGATCGAACCCGGGCCCGCTGCGTGACAAGGCAGCACGCTACCTCGAGACCATAGCGGTGGACATAACAAATATATCAAACAATAATTCAGAGCATTTTAACGTATGGTGCTGAAGTTTGGCAAATTCCTACCAGGGAAATTAAAAGAATTTTAAGTACAGAAATTGATGTTTTAAGAAGATCAGCTGGAAAATCTAGAATGGATAGAATAAAAATAAAAAAAGGGGGGATTATGGGTGTACAAGAGGAGCCGGACATCATAGATATTATAGAAAAGAAAAGATTACAGTGGTTTGGCCATGTCAAAAGAATGCCAGAGCAAAGATTGCCTATAATTGTTATGGAATGGATCCCAATGGAAAGGAGGAAGACCGAAGAAAGCTTGGAATAGAAGGGGTACAAGCGGCTATGAATACCAGAGGATTGGAGGAAGATCAATGGCTGGACAGAGAGGAATGGCGTTGGTTTCCGGAAGACGGCGGCAGCTGCCATGATACCGGATGATGATGATTTATTGTTTAACTTACATAACTAAGTTATAGTTCTGTATAGTCTACATATTTTGGTATCATCCTGTGACAGACCCTGCAGGTAATTGTTCCGCCCAAAGTAAATAAGAAACCCGCTAGAGTGAATGACGAATCAACAAACGAGTATTGTTTTCTCCTGTACTCATACATCCGAACACTCTCCTGATTAAAAAAAAAATATATATATCTCCTTTCGATGGGATGAGATTGTGCAGTTAGTGCTTTATATTAATTAGAGAAATGCATTTCACGGTAGTGTTTTTATTAATTAGAGTAATGCATTTAAAAACATGAAAAAACCTTAGTCGATCCATTTTTAAAAGATGTTTTACATATCTCAAACTACAATTCAATTGAAAGAGTTGGCTCAGGCGAGGAACGTATTCGAAAGCTCCGGGTTCGAAACCGGTACCCATCAATCTAACATTTTCTAGGTTTTACTCAATAGCTAAGGCAAATTGAGAGTTGGATTTTCATTTACCGGGATTCATTAACATTAGGAATTAAAATAAATAAAAATGGGAGTTATGAAGAGGAAATAAGAAATAGAAATAACAAAGGAAAATTTGCAATTGCTTGCCTCAATGGAATATTGTGAAATAAAAATATAATAAAAATAAAACGAATATCATACAATTGTTAAAAGCATCATTACTTATGGAGCAGAACTTTGGCCATTAACAACAAAAACAAATAAGTATATTTTGGCAACGGAAATGGATTTTATATGCAGGGCAGCAAGAATTTCAAGAAGAGAAACAATTAGGAACTCAGTTATAAGGGATTTGATTATATTAAAACTCAGCAATTAAGATGGTACGGACATGTCCAGCGAATGGAACAGGATCGACTATCAAAATATGTTTTGTAATGAAAACCTGAGGGAAGACGAGGCAGAGGAAGACTTAAAACCTCCAGGAGTCAGGGAATATGTTAATACATGAAAGATAAACATCTACAACCAGGAGATTGGATGGACCGACAAAATTGGTTATTAGGAATCGGACGATGTCAAAGACATTAATCAACCGATGATCTATCTATCTATCTATCCAGTAACATAAGTCAATCTATATAAAAATGTATAAAGCCAGCAATAAAAATACTTAGCACACTAGATCCTAGACGTGACCATGAAAAGTTAAAGCATCCATAGATACAAATGAAAAACTTGAATTTATAGTCCAGCCACTGGATCCCCGGCTCTGACGTTTTCACGACAGTGTTGCCAATATGAATATTCAGTGGAAGTGGTCGCTTTATGTATGCGGTTAGCAAAAATACAACAGATATCTCAGCAATTTCAAACCATACTAGCGCGCTATAGCGGCGTCAAGAACAGTGATTTGTTGTGGCAGACGTCCACTCCCACTTGAACTATTCCCTTATTGGCAGTAGAGGGCGAGTTTCTCCTTTTACCCCTCGTATAACTTAAACGTCAGAGCCGGAGATCCAATGGCTGGACTTTAGGAATTCACATATTTTTTTAAACAAAACATATTAAAACTCACAACCTACGATAGTTTTCTATGCTTTAATTTGAAATTGATAAAATATATATCAGAAACACTAATGCTCTTTATTAGAAACAGGCAGTGGACTCGTGGTGTTCCTCACCTCTGGTCCCGAGGGTCGTGGGTTCAAATCCGACCGATCTAAGGAGCAAGTCCACCGGGAGGGACTTTAAGCCATGGGTTCCTGAGTCTGAAAAATTTCAGCCTTGTAAAAGATCATTAAGTCTGAATAAAGAGGCTTCTAAGCAAAAATTACCGACCTTCATCCTAGTAATATTTTAATTGCCTACTTATACACCTCACTGATAGTATTCTTTTAGCAATATTAATATACTGTATTTAATTATTTATGAAAATAATATTAAGAATAACAAATATTTTTATATGTTTTGTTTTAAATATTGTATAATCGTAAAATTAGTTTTCTATATACACTAGACAGGGACAATTTAATATGCCTTGCTTGTATACATTTTATTATTAGTTTTAGTCTTAATTTTAACTAATATTAACTGGTTGTATTATAGATCGTAATATATTAGATATTATCTTTTGATCAAATTTTTACTTAGTGTTTAATATTAGAGTTAATTAAGATTGTTATATTCTGATGTAACATATGTTTGTCCTGGTGAGTGGAAGAGAAGACCACATGGCCTTAACTCCACCAGGCTAAATAAATCTAATCTAATCTAATCTATATGCCACCAGGTTGTCTTTTATGGCATTTCTGGTTTTCTCCCCTGGCATTGGAACTGTAATCCATTTCTTAGGTTCGGGGCACCTGGAAGGCAGAGTTACGCTACCGCGATAATATGATGGGTGATACATAATAATGAAGCGCCAGGAGAGTTCTTAACCTAAACTTAACCTAAATTCCAGACCATTGGGAACCACAGGAATAATTCCCTTTAAGGAAAAGTTCCCTCTCTGTTGATTATCACCTTGGTGTGGTAGGGAGGCTTAGTACCAATGACCCAGACGATCATAACCGGGAAGCCTTGGCTTGCGGTTAGATAAGAGAATAGGGAACTAAGAAAAATCCGCAACGTGGGAGCAACGACCACACTGGAAGCTGCAAACACGGAAGACCACAACGGCAGACACGGCAGAGATAGAAATATCGGAACGGCGAAAATGGCGGAAGTGGCAACCCAATCTCTAGGGATGAAATAAGAGACCCAGCTTGGGGAAATAAGAATGAAGTCCTCGACGGCAGAACGCGGAAGAGGCAACCCTCCTTGTGGGGATAAAACACAAGGAAGCAAGTCCAAAGGCTTTAAGGAGGCAGCCCCTCCAAAGGACTAATCCTGCAGAACGTTAGTAGCGTACTCAGGGGACACTCCAAAATACAAGCTCCAAAGTGAACAGCAACAATTTGGAACCGGAACAGGCTAGTAAATAAGCTTAAACCGTGACGAAGGGGAAGAAGGAAAAATTCCTATGGTTTGACCGGGAATCGAACCCGGGACCTCATGAATTGTGGTCAGAAATGGTGACCTTAGCCCTTGAGGCTGATCACTTACAGTATATATGAGTTATGATTATGTAACTTTATGAAGTAAATTAACATAAACAGTAGAACAAAGACAATTACATAACAATATTATAATAAAGATGAACAGAGTAAAATTAAATTATAGTTGAGAATAAACACTATTTACAAAAGAAAAGAAGTAATATAACATTTGTGTTGTGAAGAATATAATAAAGAGGATTGGAATAATATTTTTCATTAAAATTCAAATATGTTTCAAGTTTTTAACGTTCAAACCACAATATTGGACAATTAAATAGAACATATAATTGGTCAAATTTCAAAAACTTATAGGAACAATAAAAAGCATTCTTTTCCGAAAAGTACGTCCAGATACAATTCTAAAATTTTATAAAACAATGACTCTTCCAACTCTACTTTATGGTTCTGAAACCTGGACTCTTACTACAGGTAAATTAAATAGGATAGTAGCTGCAGAAATGAAGTTATTAAGACCTTTAGCGGGTTATACGCTTTATGATCACATACGTAATGAAGATATCCGCAAAGCTCTCAACACACCAGCAATAACTGAAATCATTCAAAAATATCAAAATAATTGGGCATGAACACCTTCTGAGAATGCCAAACAATAGACTACCTCTGCAGCTATTGAACTACAGACCCACAGGGCGAAGAGACCCAGGAAGACCTAAGAAGAGATGGAGGGATCAATTTCTTTCCTGAAGCGGAAGAGGCCAATGGCCTAATCCATGCCTGCCATTGATGATGATGATGATGAAATAGAACATCTTTGACTGTTTGAATATCTTCTCCACATTTACAAGTTGCATTTGATTATATTTTTAAATTCATATACATATGCTTGAACATTTCCATGTCCTGTTAAAAAAACTGAGTTAATATGAAACTGGGAACTATATTTGGACATTTAAGTCTGTTGTAGATTGTTGGGAAAAAATAATTCTCCAGTTATTAGTATTTGCCATAATATATCTTTGAATTTCATAATGGGGACACATTTTAATCAGAATCATAGCATCTTTACAAAAATCAATGATCTAGAAAACTCGTAAGAAACTCAAACATATAATAACATAGCCCGATCCCCGGTCGGGACAAGTTTCCTGAGTGACGGTGTTTTTCCCCTCACCCATAAGACAAATGTCAGGAAACTTTAAGGCCCATACGGTCCCCGAGCATCATTTGGTCATCATCATCATTAACATATTCATTAAGTTTAGGATTAAAGCCTCTCGTGGCGCATCATTACCACCTATCATATATCATAGGGGCAGCGTGAACTCCGCCTTCCAGGCGCCCCAACCTCAGAAGTGAGTTATAATAACGTCATACCAGGAGAGAATACCAGAATGTCGAAATAACAACACGGTGACATTGAAAAAAAAAACCTCTGAACAAAATCTGTCAGCACTTTGACGTCCAAATTTGAATTGTGACGCTAATTCGTGAGCTGTTAAAGAGTAACGTCAAATAAAAACACTAATTGTAATCGAGGTCATCATGTCCTGTCGTGTTACACATTAATTAGTACACTGAATCATCGATAGCAAGTCTCATTACAAAAAAAAAAAAGTCAAGGAAGGTACAATGATTGGCAACCAAATAATATTCATTGGTTATGTGGATACCAGTACAGATTTGGTTATTCTTTCAAAAAAGTGAGAAGAGGAGGCATTCTATAGGTTCAATGGGGTACACTTAACCCTTAACAGAAATTTGTTAAAAATACTGAATAGTTATGATGTTGGAAGTAAACATCAATAAAACTAAATATATGTTCACGCATAGAAATACATTAAATAATGGAAATGGGCAGTTAATGACAAATGTGGGAAAGTTTGAAGAAGCGGCTGAATTCAAATACTTATGAACAATTACCAATAGGAAATGAATCAACAGGGAAATTAAACATAGGTTCAATTCTGGAAATGCATGTTATTGTGCATTACAGGGACTCTTGTCCCTATTTCTCTCAAAAAATGTTAAACTGAAAATATATAAAACTGTTATTCTCCCAGATATATTTTGCTAATTTCGATATATTCAAAAGCAAATTAATATAAAAAAATGTTAAATTCAAATTATATACAGCAATAATAAGACCAATCATATGTTATGGAGCTGAAACCTGGGTACTAAAAGAAGCAGATAAATTAAGACTATTAACGTTTGAGAAGAAAATATTTAGAAGAGTGCTAGATCCAGTAAAGGAAAATGGAAATTGGAAGTTGAGAAGGAATGACGAATTATATCTCAAGAATAATAAAGAAAATATAGTTAGTTTCATCAAATCCAAAAGATTACAATGGTTTGGACATACACTAAGAATGCCAAAGGGAAGATTGCCGAATGATATTTTAAATTGGAAGCCACAGGGAACAAGACCAAGGAGAAGACCCAAGGATCGATGGGAAGATGACGTAATTGAAGATTTAAGAGAGATGGGGATTTCTGATTTGAAATCTACTGCACAAGATAGGAAGAAGTGGCGTAAACTGGTTGAGAAGGCCAAGACATTCCACTGGAAGTCGTAGAGCCTGACGAAGAAGAAGATTCTCCCAGATATGGATGCGAAACATGAACTCTTACTTTAAGGGAGGAGAATAAAGTTCTCAGGAAATTTTTTGGACCAAAGAGAGATGGACAGGCGAATGGAGAAGACTACGTAACAATAAGCTACATGATCTTTGTAAGAAACCAGATATAATACGAACAGTGAAGTCTCGTAGATTGCGATGGGCAGGAAATGTGACACGAATGGAGAATGAAAGAGGAGCATAGAAGTTTCTTGCAGGAAAAACAGAGGAAAAATGCCCAGCTGGTAACCAAGAATGAGGTATGAGAATAACATGATTTAGGGTAAGTGGATTACACAGGGCATGATTGGAAAACATTGGCTCAGGATAGGGATGCCCGCGCGGCCATGAACCTACAAGTTCGGCAGTGCCAGTAGTTAGTTCTACTTCAAGGGTGTACAACTTTACTAAAGAAACATGTTTAAACAGTTGCCTAAAAGGTCCTCTATTCAAAGAATTATTACTAATATCTGATTGACAAGGACATATGAAAGACTATTTAACTCAGAGACCGATAATTTTGCCTCTTCATGTTCGTAATGAGAGATATCTCCGCAAATTAACTTATTTGACAAGGATATTGGTTGATATGGTGCAGCAGGAAATGCCAAAATAAAACAACTTCAAAAATTTAAAAAAAAGTTCTGTTGCTCTAAAAATATTTAAAATGTATAATGAACCTGCATTATTGTTAATAGTTATTTCTCATACAATAATCTGTTATTGATTTTTCCCAAGCACAAAGAGATTTAACAGTAAATATGATATTTATAACTATACAGCCGGCTTAGAAATCGCCCGGAAGTAAGATCGGAATACATAACCTCACATTTGGTAAATATTAAAAAATATAATTATGTTTAGCTTCTGATGTATTATTCGCTAAATAGTCACTCCAAATCCAACGCGAGGTTGAGTTTTTCATTAGACAAAATCACTCGCGACTTTGTCGCTTGTGTTTTTTTTTTCAGAAAAACACAACCTCTTGTTAGATTACTGTTGATAAATCTCGAGAAAGGAAACATCTGAATGGACTATATGTGACTGTTCATTTTTCAAAGTTACGAAACTACACGTTCAGTCTCCGTTGAGACCCTGATCTCATTCTCAGTCGGAGATAAAGTATTGCAACAATCGTTTTATGCAATTCCGATTTCAGATCCTGTGTTCTCAATCCTACACCCTTCCCCCTAAAGTTGGTATTAAAGGCCACTAAAATAAAAACTAAAATGTCTTAGTTAAAATCAGGAATATAACATAAAATTCTTAAAATATAATAAAATCGGTGAAATTGTAACTAAGGTTGATCATCATCAACAAATTCGTTTTAAGCCATGTGCCTGTGACGGTAAACCTAACGAAGATGTTCTTGATCTTTGCACCGATGTTTTGGTCTTCCTTGGTCCCAATGTCCAGTTGGAGTAGGCCTATATTGGAATGTCAATTTGGAAGTTCATTTCTTCCAATTCTTCTCAGATTATTTTTCCATTCTTTATACCGAATAACTAGTGTTGTCAACTTCGATTCCGATTGAGGGTCTTTCCACTTTTCAGCGGTTGCCCTTTTACCAGCCGGCTGCTGGCCCTTCACATCCACATGTATCAATCACAAAGGTAGATGATCAACAGCCAGTGTAGGGGTGACATGTGGTTAGCATGTCGAGTCCCCCAGCCGTTATTGCTGGTTCCTCAACCTGGAGCCGCTACTTATTGTAGCTACCCAATTGCCTCACGATGCTGGGTGGGCACCGGTCCCATACTGGCCGAAATACCATGAGAAAATTTCTTCCCCCATGGAGACTCGAACCAGAGCAAGTCCCGTAGCTCTGCGCCAAGGCTTCCTACCTTAACCGCTCGGCTACGGCGCGGGACTTGTCAACTTAAGTCCACAAAAAATCTGCCTTCACCATATTGTACCACACTCTTTTCTTCTCAATCTCCTAGCAGAAGAATAACGTAACAACAAAGTGTCTCCAACTTCTTTCCAAATTATACCTATTCCTCCAACTTTATCAGGTTTGTATTGGCCTTCCTATTTGCCCCTGAGGATTCCAATCTAATGCCGCCTTTTCAACTGCTTCTTATCTTTCGGTAACGTATATCATACACAGTTTAATTATTTCTATTTGATCTCCTTTTCTATTGTTCTTTATGGTGCCATTAATGACAAAGAAACTTACATTGTCAAAAATGACAAAATACACTAAAATATAAAAAAGTTTCTTACTGGAGTAAATCTCCTTTATATAAACTATATTTTGGATATTAAATAAAGTTATATTGTTTTTTTTTATCTTTTCAAACTTTTCAAAGACTACTGCTTTATCAAATTATTTAAACATAACCTATAGAATTAAGTAGTTTAAAACTGATGGCTGAAAAGGGAGCTCGATTCTGAAGGAAATTATTATGAATTGAATATTTTGTACAAAACAAAAATTAAATGCAATCTAATGTACTGTATATAAATTGTAACAAATGCAAGAGAGTTGTGAATAGACTAAACGCCTTAAATATCGCTCTAAAGGTGTTAGAAATTTATTTGGTTTAGCTTGATGCAAAGCCAATTAAATATTATCCCAACCACAACACCGAGGAATCGATAAATTGAATAGCCCCTTTAAATTTTTAAGGTCAATGAAATTAGGCATATAAGGTAAATCAACTGGCATATATATATATATATATATATATATATATATATATATATATATAAATCTGGAGGCACGCCGTAGAGTAGTGGTTAAGCCACTGCGCTACAAGCCGGAAGGTCGAGGGTTCGAGTCCCGGTGGGGTCAGGATTTTTAAACTCACCCAAACCTTCTGGCGGCACTATGGCCCTGGGGTCGACTCAGCCTCTAACTGAAATGAGTACCAGACGCTTGTTCTGGGGTAAAGGCGGCCGTCACGCAGGGCTGACAACCCGGCTGACATCAAGTGCCGATTGTCAAGAAAAAGTGGGAGCCTTAACCTTCTACTACCCCAAGGGCCTCCTGAGGCCTGTAGTGGGATCACTTTACCTTTATATATAAATCTAATCGTAATTTCTGTGTATAATTTACTGAACATGTTTTCCCATTCTTTAGAAAACATTCGAGTCTATTCCATGAAGTTAAGAGATTTAATAAAATACTCAACAAAATGAGCATTTATCTGGAAGCATACATTTGTGATTAAATGTAACCGTATGCTGTAGACTGTTATCCCGTCCCGGAGAATATAGGCTATTATGATATTCAACGTTTCTGACAGGTTCTCGAACATACGATTCAATTAAACTAGGTTACAACATTAGTTGTATCACGAAATTCGATAAGCTGCAAACAAAATACGCAGCATTTAAGAATATGTTAATTCCAATAATAATAATAATAATAATAATAATAATAATAATAATAATAATAATAATAAATGATTCCATTCCCATAGCGCAGTTTAACCTCACCTTACAGTACTTTTGTGCCACATGCCACCCGGGCCTTACAGTGACACAACCAGTCGGGGGAGGGATTTTAACTATGGATCACATACATCATTTTTTTGACCACACATGGACAAGGAGAGCTTCCCCGAATTAGTGATTAGTTCAATGTCAGAACCTCCTCCGAGACAACACAACATTAAGACAAAACTATTCTCACACACACATTCGTACTATCAATCAATCAATCAATCAATCAATCAATCAATCAATCAATCTATCTATAGAGTTCTGCCATAGGACAGGTCTTTCACTGCAATCACTGCACTTTTATGCTATGCTTTGCAGCTTTGTATGTGTGATAGGTTCTCATTGCTTTCCACACCGGAGTAATGATGATGGCCGGATGATTTTCGGGGACCGTTGGACCCTAAACTTCCAGACATTTCACACTAAACTCGGCGAATATGATGATTATGATGGCCAGATGATGCTCGGGCACCATTTGGCCTTAAAGTTTCCCGACATTTGTCATACAAGTGAGGTAAAACCCCGAAAAAAAATCACCCAGGAAACTTGTCCCGACTGAGGATCGAACCCGGGACCGCTGTGTATGAGGCAGCGACGCTACTCTCGAACTACAGCGGAGGACAGGGATTTTAATAGAGGGCCTAAATATGCTTTTAAATACATTAAATTGCGAAAGTTAGTGATACAGATATTAGACAATTCTGTTAAATCCTATGTTTCTTCCTGAAAACCAATAAAAATAAGCATTACTCATAAACGTTCAAAGGTCTCTAAAGAGGCGATAACACTACTCATAACCGCATCTTTAGAGTTATCATTTATTGGCAGAAGTTCAATCGGTCACTCATAACATGAAATCATAGTTCATATATCTTGTTTACATGCTATACTATATATCGCATGTGAACAATTAGAATTATTCACTAGTTACACATTTTAATGATTGTTGCATTAGCGTGAACGTTTGATATAATCAAATCAAAGTTTTAACTTAAGATTAATCTACGGATTGAAGTGTTTTTGAAAGTTTTATTGTGAAATGTTTCCAGATTTATGCCAAAGCTATACACATATCCGGTTCTATTCCCATGTTAAGACAATAAAAAAACTCCAAGCGCGACAGGCCTAGAAGGCCCTTGGCTGACCAGCCGGATTCTGGCCTCACATGTGTTAATCACAGAGGTAGACAATAATCTAGCCCATGTAGGGGTGACATGTGGTCAGCATGTCGGGTCCCCTAGCCGTTATAGCTGGTATTCTCAACCTGGAGTCGCTACTTATTACTACAAATGCCTCACGATGGTGAGTGGGCACCGGTCCCATACTGGCAGAAATTCCATGAGAAAATTTGTTTCCCCCATGGAGACCCGAACCAGAGGAAGTCCCGTAGCTCTGCGCCAAGGATTCCTGCCTTAACCACTCGGCTACGGCGCGGGATTGTTAAGACTAGCCTATATTATTATGAAAATGAGTTTTATTTTAAATTATATATATATATATATATATATATATATATATATATATATATATATATATATATATATGAAAATGAAATGTATTTAAAGTAAGGCGTATTAAAATATAATATGCTTAATTCTTTCTGCGACCATTTTTGGTCACAATTCCATTTTTTCACCCATCTATGACGGCTAGTGTTCACATTTCATCACCATCATGAACAAATCCGCTTTAGGCCATGTGGGCTGTGACGGTAAACCTAACGAAGGTGGTCTTGATCTTTCCACCGATGTTTTGGTCTTCCTTGGTCCGTATGCCCAATTGGAGTGTATTGGTATGCCAATTTTGGAAGTCTATTTCTTTCCATTCTTCTTAGATGATTTTTCCATTCTTGTTGGTAAAATTAATAGATTGGCTTGGGACGGACAGATATAACACATGCATGATAACATAATTACCAAAACAAGTTTATGATACACAACCTTTGGTAACTATGAAATTGGGAAGGCCTAAGTCAAGGTAGGAGGATGGAATAATCGAGGGTATCAAGACTCTGGGAATAAAAAAGTGAAAGGAGCAAGAGGAAGACATGAAGGTTGGATGAGATCTTCTTAAGAAGGCCAAGGCCCACAAAGAGTTTTCGTGCCATTTATGATATATTTAATAAAATCAGTAAATTAATTTCCTTCAATTTACAATATACATACGCTAACGCTAGGATAAATAGTTGATACTTTTGTTATATAAATTTGTCTTTTAATCAACAATATGGTACGGTAATGCTAGGATAAAAAGTTGATTTTGTTATAAACACATACGTCCACCGCTGTGGTCTCAAGGTAGCGTGCTGCCTTGTCACGCAGCGGGCCCGGGTTCGATTCCCGGTCGGAACAGGCTCCCGGGTAATGTTTTTTTTTCGGGGGTTTTCCTCACCTGTAAGACAAGTGCCAGGATGCTTAGGGCCCAATGGTCTCCGAAAATCATCTGGCCATCATCATCATCCATCACCGGCGTTGAAAGCAAGGGGAAGCTACCATACCTATAATTTCTTAGTAAATCTGCAAAGCATAACATGAAAATACTTATGATTGCAGTGAAAGACCTGCCCTCCGGCAGAATTACTATAGAATAGAATAGAATAGATGTACATACATATACACACATACAATTATCTTGCAAGCGCATCATATTTCGGACATAAGCTCTCCATATATCACTATCCTGAGCCAATGTTTTCCAATCATCCCCTGTATAATCCACTTCCCTCAAATCATAGTTAATGTTATTTTCCCACCTCGTTCTTGGTCTACCAACTGGACGTTTTCCCACAAGAAGCTTCCATGTAGTCTTTCATTCCCCATTCGTGCCATATGTCTTGCCCATCGCAGTCTACGAGACTTAACTGTTCTGATTATATCTCGCTACATATAAAGACCACGTAATTCACTGTTATGCAGTCTTCTCCAGGAAATACTCTGTTAGTTCATTTGTAAATTAAAAAATAATTATACGTGTTATTACATTCACGAAACCATGTTTACTCATTTCAATTAGAGAATCAAGAAATAACACGAGTCACGAAATTACCTAAGTTTGTCTTATAAGTTACCTTTTAGAAATAACATTTTATCTTACAGAATAATCGTGCTTTAATCCGCCATGCATAACTTTTATTATTATTATTATTATTAATAAATTCTTAAGAATTTTGTTATATTAGAATGGATAAAGTTTTAAAAACATTTTCACTTTAAAATCAACAATAATAAAACAAGCATCCAATAAACTAGGAAATTAAGACCAAATCTGTGCCTGAATACATGACAGAGGGCTGTACAGAGGATTAAAAAAAAAGTAAAAATGCGGCATTTTATCAGGTCTCAAAAGAAAATTTATATTGTTAGATTAAGATAAAAAAAGATAAGTCTAAATTTAAACGTTTTAATATATCTTACAAATAAGACGATCTAAGAATATAGGCTACTATAAAATACTTCATCAAACTACACATTAAAGTAATAGTAATTATAAAGGTGCTATCTTGCAGGACTTGTATAAATACAGTAATATTGTGTCCTAAATCTCTTATCTCAGCATTTCATGCATTCAAAATTTACAGCTTAAAAATATATTACAAGGACTCACCAAAGTTTAATAAGGAATTATCATTTACAGTGTATAAGGCTGTAGGAATATACAAGGATAAAATGAAGGGGGCATCAGAAAAGCTTTCGCTTTAGACTACATGCCACTCAACAAGGTAGATTTGGTTGCCTATCCAGCACAATAATACATGTTTAATATCACAGTACATGGTTCTAAAGGTAGATGAATTAATGAGGTAGATAATTTCACACAGATTGACTGATCACCCTGTAAAAATCGCCATGGACTGCAGAGAGAGTTTCTATCTCAGCTAGGTTTTGCTCGGCTGGCCGCCCAGAATCGATATTTCACACCGATGCTACGCTGCAATCTTTACCTCAACATGTGTTACGGGTCCTGAGTTCAATAAATATTCCAATCGCGTTAAAAAGGATGTAGCGACAACATCTTTGCGGTCCAATAACAATCAACACAGCATTGCAACATTTCCTGTTTTTTTATACACAAATTTTAGATGCACTGCGACAAAATTTAAAGTGGATATTTTGGAAGTAAAACCAGGAGTAGAGGGCACGACACCCACCAGAACTAAAACACATGCAAACCTCACCCTTTGAAAGACATTCCCCATGATTCTTCATGCCTCGACACTCCCCCTGTTTTGACGTTCTCCTGTCAACTGGCGACTACAGTCTCCCCCAACCCATCTGGCCGGACAAGCCGCCTCGCGCCTGCGCACCAGGTGATTCATGTGTATTTATTAACAGATGTACCTGCCGTAAAAACTTATCACAACACAACAAACACACTACTTGATTTCGTATTCAAATCTTGAATCGAATAATCTTCCTGTTTTACGCATTTCTTCTGCACCGCAGTCAATAAACTCTTACGATATAGTAGATGCAATTATTAATATGCATTTGTGTAATGTTAAGCGAAATATGGTGAATATAAGATTTCAAATTTTGAGTAATATAATTTAATTATCTTAAAGCCGAAGTAACTTCATTAAATAAGGAATTCTTTACCAATAAGTAACAATCCTACAGCATTAAAAAAAAACTGTTACACCAAGAGCAATACAATTAAATATTTAATAATGTTGTGTGTATATACAGGGCAAGTCAAAATGTTGTGCACGTTTTCAGAAATTTATTATGTGAAATGTAATGAACATATAATATCGTGAGACATATTGTATGAAAGGTAAACTCTCAAAGTTTAGTTGTCCACTTCTAAAGTTCCGCGTTCACCCGCAAGATGTCAACAGCAGAGCAGTAAAGGAAAATGGCGTTGACTGGGGATCAGAAGTCTTTCTGTGTGCTTGATTACCATGTAAACAACTCTGTGACTAGTGTTCAACGACATTTCTGTACCAGATACGATAAAGACCCGCCGGATGGGAGATCCATTCGTAAGTGGTACACACAATTTAGGGATTCAGGCTGTATCTGTAAACGAAAATCGACTGGCCGTCCGTCGACGAGTGAAGAGACAGTCGAACGCGTTTGCACATGCTTCGTGCGGAGTCCACAGAAATCCACCTACCGGGGAGCGACAGAACTTCAACTACCACAAAAAACTGTATGGCGGATTCTCCGGAAACGTTTACAGATGAAACCCTACCACTTGCAACTGGTTCAAGCCTTAAAACCCGCCGATTATGCTTTGCGAGCGTCCTTCTGTGTTGATTTTCTCGCATTAATGGAAGAGAATGAGTTCCATGAGAGGGTAGTTTACAGTGATGAAGCGACTTTCCACCTTTCAGGAAAAGTGAATAGACACAATGTAAGGATTTGGGGAACTGGTAACCCCCATGCAACTCTGGAACATCAACGCGATTCTCCGAAAGTGAATGTCTTTTGTGCCATTTCCCATGCAAAGGTTTATGGGCCCTTTTTCTTTCATGAACGTACTGTGAACGGACATGTTTTCCTTGATATGCTACAACAATGGCTCCTTCCGCAGCTTGAAGCGGATAGTCCAGATTTCATTCTGCAGTTGGATGGTGCCCCTCCACATTACCATGGCAGTGTTCGAGACCATTTGAATACGGCTTTACCACAACGCTGGATAGGCCGTGCATCTCAGGGTGATCAACAACTCATTCATTGGCCACCTCGTTCACCAGATCTAACCCCGTGTGATTTCTTCATGTGGGGTCTTGTAAAGGATCACTGCATGAACTGCGTGCCCGCATCACAGCAGCCATTGCTGATATCGACCGCGGACTGCTACAGAAAGTTTGGCAGGAGATTGAATATCGGCTTGACATCTGTCGTGTATCAAAAGGCGCTCACATAGAACATCTGTGAATATTTAAAAAAAAAACTTTGAGAGTTTACCTTTCATACAATATGTCTCACAATATTATATGTTCATTACATTTCACATAAGAAATTTCTGAAAACCTGCACAACATTTTGACTTGCCCTGTATATATATATTATATATATATATATATATGTATGGGGCACGCCGTAGCGTAGTGGTTAAGGCACTGAGCTACAAGCCAGAGGGTCGAGGGTTCAAGTCCCGTTGGGGTCAGGATTTTTAAACTGACCCAAACCCTCTGGCGGCACTATGGCCCTGGGGTCGACTCAGCCTCTAACGTAAATGAGTACCGGACGCTTGTTCTAGGGGTAAAGGCGGCCGTCACGCAGGACTGACAACCCGGCTGACATAAGTGCCGATTGTCTAGAAAAAGTGGGAGCCCTAATCTCCTACTACCCCAAGGGCCTCCGGGTCTGTTGCGGGATCAAAAAAAAAAAAAAATATATATATATATATATATATATATATATATATGGAAAGGAGATCACGAGTATATGAGAAAAAAGTTCTTAGGAAAATTTTTGGACCAAAGAGAGATGAACAGGCAGGCGAATGGAGAAGATTTACATAACAGTGAACTACATGGCTCTTATAGGAAGCCAGATATACAGGGTGGACCGCTCGAATGGACCTAATTTCAATTGCTTGTTACTGGCAAACGGTTGAAGATAGAAACTTAAAACAACGTTCATAGTACAGAAAAACTCACCAAGTTTCGAATCCTGTCGGTAGATGGCACAAAGATACGTTTCTCGTTCTTAGATTTAATTGTTTGTGAAAATGGCGACTCCGCAGATGAAAGCGCAAGCTGTTTTGTGGTATGCGGAGTTTAAATCAATCATTAGAGTTCAAAGGGAGTTCCGGCGTGTGTTTAACCGTGATGCTCCAACTGCTAGAAGCATAAAGAAGTGGCGTGATACATTATTAGCTACAGGATCTGTGTTGAAGAAGCATGGTGGTGGTCGCAGAGCATCCGATGAAATGGTAGCAAATGTTCAAGCCGCATTTGAGCGAAGCCCCCGGAAGTCATTAAGAAGAGCTTCGCGGGAACTTCAAATACCAAAATCGACATTACAACGGATTGTCCACAAACGCCTCAAACTGCACGCATATAAAGTGCAGTTAGTGCAACGTCTGGAGCCGAATGACATGCCGAAACGAGTGGAATTCGCCAATACGATGCTGGACCGTCTCGGCGCTGATCCTGACTTCATGACCAAGATTTTCTTCTCGGACGAAGCCACTTTCCATTTGTCAGGCAAGGTAAACCGGCATAATGTGCGGATCTGGGGATCGGAGAATCCTCACGCTATTCAAGAGCATGTTCGTGATAGTCCGAAGATGAATGTTTGGTGCAGTTTGTCACATAATAAGGTCATTGGACCGTTTTTCTTCGCCGAGAAAACTGTTCGTGGTACCACATATCTTGACATGCTGGAGCAGTTCTTCTTTCCACAAATTGAACAACTGCAGCCTAACATCGTTTTCCAGCAAGATGGTGCTCCTCCCCACTGGTCCAATGAAGTTCGTACGACTTTGGACAACATTTTCCCTGGCCGTTGGATTGGTAGGGGAGGACCAATCGCGTGGCCCCCGAGATCTCCCGATTTAACACCACTGGATTTCTTTCTCTGGGGCTATGTCAAAGATAAAGTTTACACCACCCCAGTCAAAGACCTTCGTGATCTTCGTGAGCGCATCATAGAGGCTATTGAGAACATTCCAGAAGACATACTCCAACGTACTTGGCAAGAAATTGTTCATCGCTTTGATATCGTCACAGTGACTGCTGGGGCTCATATAGAGATGTGGTGATCTGGATATCAAAACTTGGTGAGTTTTTCTGTAATATGAACGTTGTTTTAAGTTTCTATCTTCAACCGTTTGCCAGTAACAAGCAATTGAAATTAGGTCCATTCGAGCGGTCCACCCTGTATAATAAGAATAGTTAAGTCTTGTAGACTCCGATGCGCATGACATTTGGCACGAATGGGAAATGAAAGAGGTGCATGGAAGCTTGTAGGAAAGCCAGCGGGAAAACGCCCAGTTGGTAGACCAAGAAAGAGGTGGGAAAATAACATTTATCAAAATTTGAGGGAAGTAGATTATACAGGGAATTATTGGGAAACACTAGCTCAGGATGTCCGCGCGGTCATGAACCTACGGGTTCGATAGTGCCAGAGAGTTGGTTGGTTAATTAGTTATGTAGGTATGTACGTATGGAAAATAGAATAAAAAAAAGGCCGAAGAGATGAATAGACAAATTAATCTGAAACTTCATAACAGTGATCTACATGATCTTTATGGAAAAACCAGATGTAATAAGGATAGTTAATTCTTGTTAGACAGCGATGGGCAGAACATGTAGTACGGATGGAGAATGAAAGAAGGACATGGAAAATGACCATAAGCTTTTGGGTTTGATAGTTCCAGTGAGCTTATGGATATCCAGAACTGGGATATTATAAATATCACGGAATTTTACTTGAAATTTAAAGAAGGGAAGGAATTAATGCCGATAAAATACAATTCTGGATGTTCGATGCTAAACAAATTCTCAAGTCTTTCTTAAAAGCCAACGGAATAGTTACATGTTTAAGAAAAATGTATAAGATTAATTTTAAAATATGTAGAATTTTACTTTAAAAATTCAAATAGAGTAGGCTCTATAGTTCCATAGTTCGTTCCAGAATACTTAACTGCATTTCTACGAAAGGGGGGATAAAGAAAGAGGAAGGCTATAAGTTTTATGACAACGTTCACTTTAGAGATGATGATGATGATGATAATAATAATGATTTCTTTATTCTGGTAGAGTTAAGGTCGTAAGACCTTCTCTTCCACTCAACCAGCACAAATACAAATAAATATTTGACAATATAGATATACACTATACTAATTATAAAGAATTAAAAATATATTAAATGTTGCAATGTAAATTTCATATGCAAACAACATTTTATACGATAATAAAATGTCCACCGCTGTGGTCTCGAGGTAGCGTGCTGCCTTGTCATGCAGCGGGCCCGGGTTCGATTCCCGGTCGGGACAGGCTCCTGGGTGAGGTTTTTCTCGGCGTTTTTCCTCACCTATAAGACAAATGTCAGGAAGCTTAGGGCCCTACGGTCCCCGAAAATCATCATCATCCTCCTTCATCGGTTGGAAAGCAACGGGAAGCTACCACACCTATAATTTCCCAGTAAAGCTGCAAAGCATAGCATGAAAATGCTATGATTGTAGTGAAAAACCTGCCCTCGGGCAGAATTACTATGGATGGAACAATAATAATAATAGTATAAATAATAGATTATACGAGTAACACCAATTAACATATGTACCTTACACTGGGCAATGATGAAGTCGAGGTTAGAGCAGATAGGCCCCTATAAATTTATATTTATTTTAAAATATGCCAATGTCCGGCAACCGCTTATTTCTTGTGGTAGGGAATTCCAGTTGCGAGAAGCGAAGATAATATATGACATGGAAGTGATATGATGTCCTATGTTGTATATTAAGCAAGAGACTATGTTGTGATGGTGTTTTAAGTTATGGTTGTGGGATAGATACTGGAAACGAGATGATAAATAATTGGGAGTCGGGGTACGTAGGATCTTAAATAAGAGAATCAGACAGTATGATTTTCTTCTCTCTTTTAGATGTAGCCATGACAATTTCGCTCAACTACATGTAAGAAATACCGTACTATTCCTTAATGCAGCATAGAGTAATTTAAAATATGAAAACAAAAATCCAGTTGTGGAGATTTCACATATTTTGAGATATTTAGAAGCGTCATATTTCATTTTATTTTGCCATATTTGCAAGAATTGCCAAAACAATCATTTTGAAATAGAATTTTCTCATATTCAGGGAGTCAATTTGGTTTTAAACGTTTGGTAGTGTGAGATTTTCTTGAGATATCGTGTCAATTGGAAATTTCAGCACGCTATCTTACCAATTACTGAATACAACCCTGACGCTCTCAAACACGCAATTCGGACGATAGAATTCGCTGGCCAATACCGCAGTAAAGCATTTTGCATTTTTATTTTGGGCAAAACTATGCCTACATAATTCCATATAAAATATTTTAGAAATACAAACTCGTTCATAATACAAGTAAGAAAAATAATTAATTGGCTCAAGCACGATTCTATATACGTCCAAATGTATATAGAATACTTTATATTTAAGATATAGACTATTTTTACAACTTACAAAAGAAAGATGAACGCATACAAAAATTATACTTAATTACAAACCGAAAGGAGACAGGAATGTTGGTAAACCGAAAAAGAGATGGATTGAACTTTTTGAATGAGAATTTATGAGACCGGAAAGTCATATGGGCTTAATCCGTGATTGTTGATGATAAATTTAATGGTTAAATTCCTTGGATACATATTTCTATGTAGTTAAAACATGTAACATTTTCACTGTGAAAATATTAATTTAAATTATCACATATCAAAATATAGCTTAATTACCAAGGCGTTTGAGATTCGTATTCAGAATTAAGTGAATTGAAATCCCAGTGCGATCAAGCCAACTGGTTATTCTTTTCATAGTTTTCATTAATCGTCAAGACAAATACTGAATCAATTTTGATTATCACGAAGTTTCATTATTAATCACCAATTTCATTAAAAGTGGTATCCACCATATTTGCAAAATATAGGTTATAGGACCTAATAAACACAGTAAGATATCTAAGTGTCTATTATGAAAATAAATAAGCGAGATAAGACTGTTAAATAGATAATTTATAAATGGATAAAAATGAATGTGCTCCGCCGCCGTTCCGTAGCGAGCGCGGTAAGGTTTTAACGTAGGAAGCCTTCGCGCAGAAGCGTAATGGCGTCTTGCGCTGGATTCGAGTCGTCCATGAGGGGAGGAATTGTATCTCATGGTATTTCGGCCAGTATGGGACCGGTGCCCACCCAGCATCGCTGGAGGAAACTTGGGTAGCAAGTGACAATCAAGTAGCGGCTCCAGGTTGAGGAACCAGCTATAACGGCTGGGGGGCTCGACATGCTAACAACATGTCACACCTACACTGGCTGTTGATCATCTACCTCTGTGATTGGACACATGTGCACTGTGACCACGGCGCAGCAGCCGGCCTGGTATAAAAGAGCAACCGCTGAAAAGTGGAAAGGCCCTCAATCGGAATCGTAAAATGAATGTCTTCAGCGCCACAACTATAGCATTTTTACTACAATATATGAATTGATTTAAATAAAATGAGCTAAGGTGAATCTATAAAGGAATGTGAAGTCTTGCAGAGAAGGCATGACTAGTAGTTTTGACAGACACTAAAAGGAAAAATGGAGGCTACTTTTCTAACTACCCGTAATACTGTGTACACAATTAACAAAAATTGGGTACCTTAAGTAAAATAACTAAATAAGTACACTGAACATAGGCTATTATGTACAGCAGTTAAAAATATACATTATTTGTGTAGAAATACTCATACATGAAACATATAAACAATTTTCCCCACATGTAAGACTAACGTCAGGAAACTTTAAGCCCAAAACGGTCTCCGAACACATATGGCCATCATAATCATTCGCATTCGTCTTAGATTAAGTTAGGATTAAGGGCTCTACCGGCGCACCATTATCAGCATCCATCATATCAATGGGGTAGTGTAACTCCCCTCCAGGCGCCCCGACCTCAGAAGTGGGTTAGAATTACGCCAATGCCAGGATAGAATACCAGAAATGTCGAAATGACGACTTGGGGGCATTCATTAAGTGCCAGTGATTTTAACAGGTGATTGTTATCATATACCGAACCAAGACTCATTCCGAGCGTAGATAATAATAATAATAATCTATTAAAATCTAACATCATAGTATTAGTAAAATCATGCACGTTCACATTTTCTCAGCTTAGAGCGTATGCTAGTGGATAGTGCCTAACATTATTTCCATTCCAATGGTTCATTAAATCGCTGTTTTGAATACGCTACTCTACATGCTGCAACTTTCTTATTAACAAAACACGACAAATAGTCTATTCTCTTACAGATCTTTGCACGGAGCGTTTCTTTTAAACTTGTAACCTTGTAACTGAATACCGAGGCCAATCAGTAATACCAATGATCCGATGTCACGGTGGATTCGGGTTCAAAGTCCGGTTAGTTCAGTTCCTTACTTGAAGTTATCCTTCAACCGTTACGTAACAGTCTAGACTTCTAGAATCTAGACCATATATGTCTTCCATTAATAATAGAAAAGTCTTTATGACTCGAAACACAAATTTTATCAATTAGATAGTGATAATAAATAGGAATGAGATCCACAAAGAAAATAAACATAGGCTCAATTCTGAAACGCATCGTCCCAACTCCTTTCAAAAACGTTAAAATTGAAATATATAAAACAGTTATTCTTCCAGTTATATTATTATGGATGCGAAAGATGGACTCTTACTTCAAGGAAGGAAAAGATATTACGAGTATTTGAGAATAAACTTCTTAGGAAAATGTTTGTACCGAAGAGAGATGAGCAGATAGGTGAAGGGAGAAGATTGCATAACAGTGAGCCACATAGCCTTTATAAGAAGCCAGATATAATAAGAACAGTTAAGTCCCGTAGACTGCGATGGGCAGGACACGTGGCAGGAACGGAGAACGAACGATGTGCATGGAAGCTTCTTGTAGGAAAACCAGAATGAAAATACCCAGTTGGTAGATCAAGAATGAGGTAGGAGAATAACATTAACCATGATTTAATGAAAGTAGATTATACAGGGGATGATTGGAAAGCATTGGCTCAGGATTGTGATGTGTGGATAGCTTATGTCCGCGATGCCATGAACCCCACGGGTTTATAGTGCCAGTGAGTTAGTTGGCGATAATAAAACTGTAATATTCAATTCTTAATGCATTTTTTTAAAAATTCTGAAACAAGTAAAAACCTGTTACTGTATGTTACTTCAATCTTAATTTCAATTATAGTTCTTATATTCAGTGTAGGTTTAATATATACTTTCACAAACTAATACAAAGTCATTATTATAAATACTATACTAGGGAATTTGGCTGCCAAGGAACCTCAACTAGTTCCAGCAAGCTGCACTCTGGGCACAAGTATTTGTGATTGCCATCACACAGCAGTACTGTACGTCGATCGTTTTAGCTTACGGCACTATTTAGTTCGATACGAATATTAGAATGTGCGCATACAGTAAATGTTAATAAATTCTGTAATATCTTCTTACAGGTCTACAAGAGACTTCGCCTCCTCAAAGGACTTCCCTCCAGATATTTCTATCCAGCGATGTTTACTCCAAATCCTTCCAGACGCCAGATTCTGATGTTTACACAATCTAACTCTCTTCTTAAGTTCCATTCTCTGCAGAAGAAGTACGGAAACATATCTCAAACTCAAAGAACAAAAAAGTCTGCGGGTCAGATGGGATCTCCATAAACAGCAAAGAGTCTCGCAACTACATGGACAGACCTCTTTAACGAATGTCTGAGGCAAGGAAACATCCCAAACAAATGGAGGCTAGCAACACTGAAGGTGTTATATAAGAGTAAAGGAGACACGAGGAACCTGAACTTATATAGGGGTAAAGCCCTGGAATGCACAACACTCAAAATTCTGACTAGTCTACTCGCCACAAGATTAAGCAAAATGGCACACCACAGTTTGGCTTCATCAAAGTTAGTTGGCGAAATGAAATACATACCATACAAGAAGATATTGCGACAGCGCTAAAACACCCAAAAGGAAAACTGCACGCAATATTTATATATTTGTTTGGCATAGTGCTGTCAGTTTTTTTTACAAAAATGAGTAAATTGCACGGTTATAATGAAGAAACTGAATACTGCATTTCTGATATATCAGCAATTGATATCACTTAGGACAATAAATATCTCCATGATTATCAACATTATGCTAACTTCATTCTTTGTACACTGACAAAATTGTTTTCTCAAAATGAAGGAAAATGACCTACTATGCCTTAATCCCTTCATTTATTGATTACGCTAAGGCTTTATAATTTGCTAAACAGACAGATAACAATAAGAAAAATAGAAGAAATCACATGAAGAGACCAAGAAACATGACTTACTATACAAAGTACCCTGTAAGAGAAATCAAATAGAAATAGATAACAGAGTGTCAACAACAGATCCAGTAGAACAAACAAACAAACAAACAGAATACTCCAGAGGGACCCTTAAATCATTTTCTTTTTTATAATAGCCACTGCGGAAGTACCACGAGAAATAACCTTAGAAAATGTGAAAATATACGCAGACATGGTATCCGTATACCAGAATCTAGAAAATGAATAAAAAACATTCAACATACTAATAACGTGAACCGAAAAAAAAAATGGCCTAACACTAAACGGGAGAAAAACTGTAAAAATTACACAAAGAAGAGGAGGCAGAATCGCAGCAAGAGACTTATTGTGTATAAGAATAACCTACTGCAAAACGTCCCCCACTTCAAATATCTGGGAGTCACGCTGCAAAGCCGATGAGACATAATATGATCTACACATCAAAGAGCGAACATCAGCAGCTAAAACAACAACCAATGGTATGAAAAATCTGAGCAAACGATCACTGAGTACAGCCACTACCCTGTTCCGTTTAAAAGTCGCACCAGTCATAACACCTACGTATTAGATTTTTTTTTGGGAATATCTTACTACGCCAAGACCTGTTTCTACTGTATACCTAAGCCTACAAGGAACTACTTAACAAGAAGAAACGTGAAATATGACCGGATTTCTCCTCCACGGATACGATGATCCACAGGGAGTGGACGCAAACCAGATATAACTTACGACACACCATGGTGAGATTCGCAATACACATGGTTTCCATCACTGAATTTACCAGACAAAGAAATACCATGAGCCGAAAAGAAAAGTGCAAATACAAACTACATGGGTCAAACTGTGACCGATATCACTTAATGTATTAAAAAAAACTTCTGTAAAAACAGAGCAAAAAACTTGCACACTGTGCGATATCTTCCTCATTATTATTATTATTATTATTATTATTATTATTATTATTATTAAGCCTCCCTCTAGATCCTTATGGATAAGCAGGAAACATTTATTTCGCCTTTGAATTCTTACTCATTCTGTTCACATGAGCGATCGAATTAAAATTCAATTTTCTTATTTTAATTAGCGTTATTATGCCAGTATCAGAAAACAACTCCCAAAGATTGCTGATTGCACAGTCTTCTCAATTCTTATATATTTTAATATCTCATATTATTTCCCATCTTCCTTTCAAAAATATTAAGTCTGTTAATAATATTCGTATTTAGTCTCCAAGCTTCAGATCCTGAAGTAATAAATAAGAGGCGGATTCCTATGACATGTCATATTTTTACCAAAGCCTACATTCTGAGCTTCAAGTAAGTAAACACATTTATATATGCCTTATTATTAAGATTAAGTGGTTTTTATTGGGTCTTAAAAGTCATTCTCACTTTTCAGATATTTCTGCTTATATCTATGATAGGTTACATTTTGGTCATATTTTGAGCTTTTTTAATTGCCTAGTCATCAGGCGATTGGAAATAACCAACATTGTATCTGTATAAAAATCGTCAGTTTCTCAGTACACTTGTTTCGAAGGTTTCTGTTAACAGGTAGCAAACGTTTGCACTGGACAATAGAAGATTTTCTTTTTCTTATGATACAATTGAAAATGTATATGAATGAACAATTAATATAGTATGGGTAAAAAAATTAATTCAATTATAAGGTCGTATTTTTATCTTTTCAGGTCATAAATGCATACACATTTTCCATGTTTTAGATCATAGAAATCCGCCCCTTAGTAATAAATAATGTAATATAATTTTTAAGACATGGTAACCCTTATGTATTCATATTTGTAAGATTAGTAAATTACAATGATCTAACTAGTAATTTGAATGTCTATGGACTAGAAGATCAGGGATCCAAATGACACAAAATTAACAAGGTATATCCGATTTCTTTAAACTAGTCCCGTAATCGATTTTTGTCACAGAAATAAGCGATACATTAAAAAAAATCCTTAGGATATGCAAAGAAAACCCCTGTGAATACATTTCTCATATGTGTTAGCCTTGAAGTAAAAACATGTAACGTTAAACCCAAGAAATAAACATCTCTTTGGGGCTTTCATTCATTCCATATTTATCGAAAGGCAACATATTGCTTATGATAGCTACTGACAATCGAAATGCAGTACGCTACTGCGGTCGAGAAAACCAGTCTATTAAATAGGCATACGGGATAATCACTGGTTCGAGTCCCCATGGAGTAAGGAATTTTCTCATGAAAGTTCGGCATGTATAGAAACGGTGTCAATCCAGCATCGTGTGGAATGTAGGTAGGTACAACAATTAAGGGTTTCAGGTTGGAGAAAACCAGTTATAATGGTTGAGGGACCCAACATGTTGACTACATGTAACTCCTATACTGATCTGATCATCCACCTCTATAATCGTCACGTATAGAAGATGTGAGATTAGTAGCAGGCTAGCAAGCAATAGGCCTTTTAGGTCTTATCTAATAAATTGGTCTACGTTTACAAAAGTTTCGTTGATATGACAGCAGCCGACAGAATGTCAAAAGCTTTTTGCACTTCGTATAACAGACATTTCGTATTAGAATATCTCAGTTTGACGTGAATTACATTCCCTTTGAGTTAATGGAAGTTCCTAGTTTCGATTGCATTTTCAGCGCATGTCTAACGATCTGTATCCTACCTGTGGAGCTTCTCTTCTTATCACGTAATATTAATGTCATTGGGATAGAATTGGTTAAGAAAGTCCATTTTAAAAATGTCAGAAACATTTCCTTTCCCTAGAGAAATGCAGATGAATATTCCTACATTTTATTAGTCTCCATGACAAACATTAGATTTTAAAACACAGTGCAACACAAAATATAATACCTTCACCATTACGAAATTAAAATAAACACACAGAATACAAATGCACATAACTAACTCACTGGCACTATCGAACCCGTAGGTTCATGACCACGCGAACATAAGCTCTCCACACATTCTTATACTGAGGTAATGTTTTTCAACCATCCCCCATATAATCTACTTCCCTCAAATCATGATTAATCTTATTCTCCATCTCATTCTTAGCCTACCGACTGGGCGTTTACCTTCCAGTTTCCCTACAAGAAGCTTCCATGCTCCTTTCATTCCCCATTGGGTGCCATTTGTTATGCCCATCGCAGTCTACGAGACTTAACCGTTTTTATTATATTTGGTTTCCTATAAATATAATGTAGCTCACTGTCTCCATTCGGCTGTCTGTTAATCTCTCTTTGGTCCAAAAATTTTCCTAAGAACTTTATTCTCAAATACTCGTAATATTTTCTCCTCCCTTAAAGTAAGAGTCCATGTTTTGCATCCATATAATACAATTGGGAGAATAATAGTTATTTTCGGTTTAACGTTTTTTCCTTCATACGAATGCATGTGGGTATAAGAATAAATGTGGATATTAAAGAATCGCTAACTAGTCATTAAACTAATAATAATAATAATAATAATAATAATAATAATAATAATAATAATAATAATAATAATAGTAATAATGGTAATAATAGTGGTCTATAACATTTCCTATGATATGCCTACTCGGTGCTAGCGCTTGTTCCCAGCGAACGAGGTCCACTGCACTTGCAAGCTATAGTTTTTCCTGTCCCTGTCTTCTATTTTTCTTCCTCCAACACAAGTAAACTATATGAATATTGCAATTTTAATAGCCGACTGCAGGGGTTTCGATCACACCAGCTATGCTGGCAAAAGTGTTTCGCTGTACACAAGAAATATGAAGTCTGTGCAGCGACTTAGAGGGCTACCATATTGAAAAGTACTGAGTTTATCATCCAGTGCATCCATTCCATATGCAATAACAAGTTCGGCATAAAACAATGATTTGACGAAAATGTCAAGAGACTTTTAATCACCCTGTATAATGCTATATTGCATATTATAATAAAAATTGCAGAAAATTATCAACTATCCTTTTTACACAATTTACGAAAATAGTACAGGAATTAATGTGTAGTATTTTGAGCATTAAGACGTACATATACATATATAGAAGCAAGTGGCTGACAGACATCACATTTATATCTCTCTAGAACCGCAGTCTCTTTGCAACTCGAGGACAAAGAACAAAAGAGGGCAATATGATTATGTCAAGGCTTACACACAATAGTCTACAACTCCAGAACGTTCTTCTGACAATGACGTTGTCACATTTATTTATGCAGGTCTTAAATTTTCTTTTGTAATAATAATAATAATAATAATAATAATATAATAATAATAATAATAATAATAATTTATTTACATACACATTTTCAATGTATACACATCTTCCTGTGCATAAAGTTTTATTTTCCTTCTCCACTGGTCCCTATCCATCCACTCCATGTATTCCAGCCCGCGTTCTTGTCCTCTTTCCAGTTCTTAATTATTGCGTCCACGAGTTTCGAGGCCATCCTTTCGTTCTTCCAGGTGGATACATCATCAACAACAAGGATTAAACCCAATGGCCTGTTCCGATCTCATTATAGGTCGAATTGGTCCTTCCATCTCTTCAATGGTCTTCCCAACATTCTTCTCCCTTTTGGTTTATAATTATACATTCTTCTTGGTATGCGCTGTTCATTCATTCGTAATACGTGCTGAAGATAAGTATTTTGATAATATTTTATTCTTTCACAGAGATTAAGTATATTAAGTTCTGTTCTTATATCTTCGTTTTTCTTTTTATCGGTCCTTTGGTATCCCGCTATTGCTCTCAACATCATTTCAGCAGCCTCTATTTGTTTACTATCTGGATACCATTCCAATATTTGTCTGGTAACCTTTCTTCTTGCATTCGTAGTACATGCCCTTACCAATTTAACTGCATATATCTTATATAATCTACTATTGAATATTTCATATGCATTTTTTCTCGTTAAGACTGCATTTCTTATTTTTTCCAATTTTGAACAGCTTGCTGTTTTCCTCAAGAAATCAATTTATTGACAGACAAAATAGAGTATAAAAAAGCTCAAGCAAAGGCAAGAAAGAAGGTGACGAGTTATACTGGAGGAAGGTGTTCAGAGACCTGGAGGAATTAAAAAAAATAGGACGTACAATTATATAACTCACATGTCATCAGGGATATAAGCTCTTCATTAATTTCTATCTTGAGCAAATTATTTTCAATCATCACCCGTATAATTCAGCTCCCTCAAAACACGGTAAATGTTATTCTCCTACTTCATTCTTGCCCTACCTACTGGGTATATTCCCCTCTGGTTTTACTACAATAAGGTTCCTTTCCTTCTGGTTTTCCTACAAGAAGATTCCATGTCCCTCTTTCATTTACTATTCCTTATGGAAATGCAAGCATTCCACGAGAATCTTAGTGTATGAGTACCCATGAATATGTGTTATTAAAACAGTTTAAAATACTTGGTTAAAATAAGATAAACAAAACATGCAGTACAAAATAATCGACAGACGTGGACTTAGGGTTCTTAAAAAGCTAGACCCATTCTCATCGAATGAAAAATATATTCGTTTCAAAATCACATTTTCATCATCTTCATCAATATTATCAATTGCAGTCATGGATTAGGCCATTGGCCTGTTCCGCTTCAGGATAGAAATTGATCCCTCCATCGCTTCTTAGGTCTTCCTCGGCCTCTTCGTCCTGTGAGTCTGTAGTTGAATAGCTGCAGAGATAGTCTATTATTTGGCTTTCTAAGGAGGTGTTCATTCCAATTACTTTGGTATATTTCAATGCTTTCAGTTATTGCTGGTGTGTTGAGAGCTTTGTGAATATCTTCATTACGCTGTGATCAAGAAGCGTATAACCAGCTAAAGGTCTTAATAACTTCATTTCTGCAGCTACTAACCTATTTAATTTACCTGCAGTAAGAGTCCAGGTTTTAGTGTCATAAAGTAGAGTTGGAAGAGCCAATGTTTTATAAAATTTTAGAATATTGTACCTGGGCGTACTTTTCGGAGAAGAGTGTTTTTTATTGTTACTATAAAATCACATTTTCAAAACCAAAAATCGAATATTTGAATCCTACCTACTGTAGTAAATTGACAAGAAATAGAGATTGAAAATATATCAGGATTTCAAATGCAACGTTTCTAATACAAGGGTAAGCATGCTACAAGCTGGCAGCATGTTTTATGCAAATAGCTATTTCATAACTTCAATGAGCTTGTGTGCACTGCCAAGCGGTGACTAACCACACTTTATTATGTAACTAACGGCTTATGTTCAAACAACCATAAACTGCATTTAATAACTAATTAACATTTGTACAAGGAGAAAAGCCCTTTTATCCTCACACCTGAAAACACACGGATCAATGGCGATGTTGATAATTTAATGCAACATACCAAGACAAATGTCATAAAATTAAACATGTGGGCGAATGTCCTTTTCTTCTGCACTTCACAGATTAAGGAAACTGCCTGCTCCGCCTCACAGTTGTTCTGTCCATCTTTTCATTGGGCTTCCTACATTCCTTGATTCTCTTGGCTTGTAGTTTTTTTTTTTTAATCTTGTTACATTTATTCTTTCCACATGTCTAAACACATTATCTCTGTATTCTTTGATTTTTATATATATATATATATATATATATATATATATATATATTTAACTCTGTACTTATATCTTCATTCTTTATCCGATCCAATCTTGTATAGCCTTTTGTCCTTCTAAGGAAGTTCATTTCTACGCTTTGTATTCTGTTTTGTAATTTTTTGGTCATTGCCCAAATTTCGCTCCCATAAAGCAGTGGAGGAGTTCCCAATGTTTTATAAAACTTCAATCTAGTATCTCTTCTTGTTCTGTTATCTAATGTTTATGTATAGTTCAGCGTATCATTTGAAATTACATTTTCATATTTAAGCGGGTGAATGTTTGTAAGATAAATGTACTCGAGATAAGCATTTAATTTTGGAAATTAATTCATTATAGCATTATATATTTTATTTTCCATAAAGGAATTCTAAAAAAAAAGCCAAAGGAATTCTAAGAAATCGAAATAATAAAGGAAAATTTGCAACTGCTTGCCTCAATGGAATATTGTAGGATAAAGACATAAACAATAAAAATAAAATTAATACATAACATACAATTGTTAAAAGCATTATTACTTATGGAGCAGAACTTTGGCCATTAACAACAAAAACAAATAAGTATATTTTGGCAACGGAAATGGATTTTATACGCAGGGCAGCAAGAATTTCAAGAAGAGAAAAAAATAGAAACTCTGTTGTAAGAGAGAAAATGAAGATTCAAGACACTATTTCAGATTATATTAATACTCAGCAATTAAGATGGTACGGACATGTCCAGCGAATGGAAGAGGATCGGCTACCAAAATCTGTTTCGAAATGGAAACCTGGGGGAAGACGAGGCAGGGAAGTTCTAAAACCTCCTAGAGTAAGGGAATATATTTATACATGAAGGAGAAACATCTACAACCAGGAGATTGGATGGACCGACAAAATTGGCTATTAGGAATCGGACGATGTAAAATACATCAATCAACCGATCTATCTACCAAAAGGAATTCTTTAAGGTTTTATACTAATGCTTTTTCATTAATATTGTGACGAAATTAGTGTTATATTAAGGATTTTTACATCCATCCATTGTAATTCTGCCCGAAGCCAGGTCCTTCACTACAATCATAGCATTTTCATGCTATGCTTGCAGCTTTACTAGGGAATTGTAGGTGTGGTAGCTTCCCACACCGGTGAAGGATGATGATGATGGCCATATGATTTCGGGGACCGTTTGGGCCTTAAAGGTTTCCTGACATTTGTCTTACAAGTGAGGAAAAATCCCGATAAAAACCTCACCCAGAAAAACTGCCCCGACCGGGGATCGAACCCGGGCCAGCTGCATGACAAGGCAGCACGCTACCTAGAGACCACAACGGTGGACGATTTTTGCATAAATTTATAAATATTTTATGGCTTTATTTTTCAAACAAAATTACGTTAGGGATAGTTATGGAAATGCCTAGCTTTCTAAGAGGGTTTGACTTTAAAACCAGTTACGTATAAATCAATTGTAACTAATTCACTGGCTCTATCGAACTCGTGAGTTCATGGCAGCGCGGACATAAACTCTCCATATATCCATATCCTGAGTTGTTTTCTAATCATCCCTGTATTATCCACTTCCTAAAATCATGGTTAAGGTTATTCTCCCATCTCATTCTTAGTCTACCAACTGGGCGTTTTCCCTCTGGTTTTCCTACAAGAAGCTTCCTTGCCCCCCTCTTTCATTCCCCCTTCGTTCCACATGACCTGTCCATCGCAATCTACGATATTTAACTATTATACATTTTCCTACGAACTTTATTCTCAAATACTTGTAATATTTTTTCATCCCTTACAATAAGAGTCCACGTTTCGCTGTATAGTCAATTCTAGTCTAAAAAAAATAGCAATTTTAATCAAAATCGCCAATTTTTACTTAAATTAATGTAGAATACACATAAATGAATCACAATAAATATTTGTCAACTATGACGTATGAAAGAAGTGATTTTCGCTATTCAATCTGACAACGGTCGATTGCAAAAGCAGCAATCGGTCAGAGAACAATGTTCAGAACTATTGACTTTATTGGATCAAGTGCTGTCCTTCAACATTTTACGATCATTCTTGTATTATTATATTGAATGAAGATTATTTAAAAACTGTCGGGGGGGGGGAGAGAGAAAAAAGAGTGTAAAGCGCCCAACAGCCGCTTAATAAACAGATTTAACATAATAGACTATAATGGAATGATCAACAAGGAGAATCAATCGATAATTATTTGAGTGTAAAGCGATCTTCACATCCATCCATGTAATACCTTAGTTGTCTACTAGATGTCTCATTGAGGCGATGTGCTAACCACATGTCACTCATTGACATCTGTAACGAAATAACAGTAACTAAATTAGCTTGGCTTATAAACTCCCGCTATGGAGCACCCTTGTCTCCACGTGGGACATAGGAGGTATAGGAAAGTTCGGGTAATGTTTGAGTGGACCCTGTTAATATCTTCTTTAATTGGTGCTTCCCTCCAACAGAACATATTTTAACTTCTTCCCCTCATCAACATTGACGGGTTCAAGGACAGTTTCTTTTATTCTTTGTGTGAAGAAGGGTTTATTTGTGATATTTATAAAAATGACCACTTTAAAAGTTTTTCAAGCTAAGAATCAATTCTTAATTTCTGTCATTGAATATTAAAAATGTTGAAAAAAAATTCCTAAATATATTATATTATGTAGATGCTGTTTTAATATACTGATGAGTTTGGTTTGGTATTATGTGACATGGTGGCTGTATAAATTAATTAAATATAACAAAGTAATTCGGTTAATGTGAACCCTCCACGAGGACTTCGGTCCACTTTACAAAAATGCGTATATTTTATCAATGAGGATGCTATCTGTAAAAACCATTCACTTCAGTAATTTTATTTAATATCCTTGTAATTTTACTAAACCCAAAGACCGTCGCTTTCTGCAGTTGAATGACGTGTGAATGTTATACTTACTTACTCATTGGCACTATCGAACCCGTAGGTTCATGGCCGCGCGGGCATAAGCTCTCCATACATCCCTATCCTGAGCTAATGCTTTCCAATCATTCCCTGTATAATCTACTTCCCTAGTTAATGTTGTTCTCCCACCTCATTCTTGGTCTACCAACTGGGCGTTTTCCTTCTGGCTTTCCTACAAGAAGTTTCCATGCACGTCTTTCATTCCCCATACGTGCAACATGTCCTGCCCATCGCAGTCTACGAGACTTAACTGTTCTTATTATATCTGGCTTCCTATAAAGACCATGTAGTTCATTGTTATTAGTCTTCTCCATTCACCTGTCTGTTCATCTCTCTTTGGTCCAAAAATTTTCCTAAGAACTTTATTCTCAAATACTCGTAATCTCCTTTCCTCCCTTAAAGTAAGATTCCATGTTTCGCACCCATATAATATAACTGGTAGGATAATAGTCCTATATATTTTCAGCTTAACGTTTGTTGAAAGGAGTTGGGACATCAAAAGTCTCTGCAATGCATAATAGCACGCATTTCCAGAATTGAGCCTATGTTTAATGTTATAATCAACAATTTTTTAAAAACATTAAATAAATATCAACGCTTTTTAATTATGACTAGTCATAAATATTTTCAGATTAATCTGTGCCTGCCTGTATAAATTAATAGAATATATATAAACTGAACAATAGACTAAAAGCTAAGGTGGACTCTGGGGTCCACTTTATCCGAATATGGATGTAAAAGTAGACCTTTCTTGTAATGTAAAAAAAGTTTATAAATATGAAGATGTTTCCATATTAGAATATAATAACAATGATATTTCATAGTTACAACACTAATGATAATCACTGTGATCAAACAAAATTCAAATTACTTAATCCAAAGAAGAAAAACAACAAATTTAAAACAAGGGTCTAAATTACCCGAAGTTCCTCTATATACAAGGTGGCCTTCGATTATGAAATTACTTTTATAGAATCTAGTAACTTCGAATGAGGGTTTGTTTCATCAGATTTCATTAATATGGTCATATTGTATTCGGAACGACTTGAGTTCAAATCCCAGTTCCCATCAATATGACTGGGAGTTTTACAATGTCGTAATAGTATATTAGGTTTTTTATAAGATGGGAGGTTGGGAATTGGTTTTTACAGAAGCGAGGAAATGTTTAATTTCCGAGATTCTGTAAAAGATTTCACAAACGTGAGTTGTGCATTATATTTTGCCCGATTGTGTTTTCAAAATAATAAATATTAGTAAAATAATATATTTATTGGAAACATCTACGTGCATTATAAACAACTGACTAACGTGAACAGTGTGGGCAATGTTTATTAGTCGAGACTACAGCAGGCCGTGACACCAGTCATAAAATGGCGGCAAGTACGTATTTATTGTAATAAGGTTCAGTTAATTTAAAATGAAGTGATGTGTTTCGTATAATGTATATTGACACTATTTTTTGGATATAATTTTGTATATACATTGTACGTAATATACATAAAGGACAGTGGTTTTACTTCCCGCACGAGGTATGTAATAGCCCTATGTAATATTACAGTATAGTTATTTACGTTGGCAACCCCGAAATGTAGGAAGTTGAACTTTCAATCATGGTAGCCAATGCTGTAAGACAAAAAGCACTATCGCGCAAAAATGATTATATGTCTACAAAAAATGAAAACGCTAATTTGAAATATGTTTTGTGAATGTTATGAATACATAGTCATTATATATAGATTTTTTATTGTTTTATAGATTATTTTAATTATTTAAGCAAAGTCTTTTGAAATAGAGTTTAGACATTCAAAGTCTGTTGAGATAGAGTATAGTTCAGAGCAAAGTCTTGTTTAAGCTAACTGTAAACATCCCTACATTTAGTTCATTGGAATGTTAGTTGGTACAGTTAGGGTGAATTGAGGTCATTTTTAGTATATAACACTTGAGAAGTGAGGGTCTCGTGTCTGTCTGTATGTGTAAACGGCTGAAGGGTAAGTCACCGACCATTTTTCTTAATAATGTAGTCCATTTCTTTTATATTTGTATCAAGTACCATTAACATTTTTGAAACTATATTTTAGAAAAGGGATATAACATTTTTAATCATGTAGATTTGGTTAGATTTAAAAATTCCACAACTCCCTCTTCTCAACCCCCCAAGAAAGTACTGTAGTTTTTAATATAGGCTTAGACTAGATTTAGGGCTAGAGATATTTAGGATTTCCAATTATTTATACTTTAGTAATAAAATAGTTTAAAATAAGACTCCATTTGTTCATTTCAAACATGTATACTGTACATCCTCATACTAACGCTCGGCTAGATAAACGCTACCAGATTTTCCAAGTCCCGAAGGTCCTTTAAGCCTAAGAAATCCAGTTGGGTTTATAATAGTGAATTTTCCTTAATCGTAAAGATCAATGTTTGGATGAAACTTACTTAGAACGATCCATTTCATCATTGAAAACTAATCTCCTTTGAATTTGCAGAAGAGCATGATGCAACAATATATATAGCATAATATGATCAATATTCTAAACATGATACCATCTGATACTTAGGCATACATTAAGAATATGAAAATGAAATAACCGAGACAGCCCGTTTAAATTGATAATTTAAAAAAGAATAAGAAGCGATGAATGTCTACTGCGTCACACTTGTAACATTTCCTCACACAACACTACACTTTGTATTATACCTTTAAACGTTCATTTAGGAAGCTTTTCTTACTTTATTTTATTATATTTTATTCCATATTTTGTGTTAGCTAATATTATAACACACCCGCATTGTTCTTTGTTTAGTCTATAGTTTAATAATATTTTTAGAAAAAACTGCACTTAAACTAGCGTGAAATATTTTCAAAGTCCTATAGAACAACAGTGCGCATGCGTCAGAGTTTATAGAGCCAGCGATAATCCACAATCGAACAACATATCGATTATCATCCTCGATTACTATCCGTCGCTATGAAATTTAAAAAAATATATATATTAATAACATTGAAATTACCAAACGTTTATTTAAAATGGGTGTACACTTATTTATCACTCCCTAACGCTGATCCAACCAGCGATAGAAAAATCATAGACTAAGTAATATACTCTGTGGAGAAAATAGCAGTTAGCATCACAATATTGTCTAACAGTATCATTATATTGTGAATTTTCATATTTAAATAAATACTTCAAAATTGTCTAATAATGTTATAAACATTGTTTGAAAGTTTAAAATATTAAATAATGTTAGTAAATACAGAAGAAGAGCTATAATTTACAACAATATAACTGAAAAAATCAAGTGCTAGTAGAAGTGCAGTTGAGCCTATTTTTAAATTGTAGTAAGTATGTAATTTTTGTATGATTTTATTATTCGCTAGTTGAGTGGAAGTGAAGGCCCTATGGCCTTATCTCTGCCATCTTAATTACTTCATATTATTTTTGGGAATCTCTGTTCTGTCATTCTTTTTATATGACCATACCATTTTAATGGTTTGTTCTTTATGAAATCCACAATTATTGAAGTTTGAACATTCATATTTTGTTTAATTACACTGTTTGTTATTTTATCTCTTCTAGAAATTCCAGCCGAGCCCTCCAAAAATTAATTTCTGCCGAATTTAAAGTGCTTATTATTCTAGATTTTAATTCCCATGTTCCTGCACAGTGTACTTACTCCTCATTATTGTATTAAATTATTATTTCAGAATATGATCTTGAAGGAAATTGGCGTGAACTGGAAGAAGAAGAAGCTCATAAGTAGTCATTATATGAAACAGCGAATAAAAGTGAAGATAGGAGAAGAAATGTCAGATGGAAGAGAAATTGGAAGGGGGGTAAGGCAAGGATGTCCTTTATCACCTAATCTTTTCAACATCTACCTGGAAGACCTATTGAAGAATGGATTCAGCAATACGGGAGGCGTAAACATGGGGGGAAGAAGAATAAAGTGCATAAAGAAAAGATTTGCTGATGATATGGCTTTCCTATCAGAAGATGCAATGACACTGAGGAACATGCTGATAGAGCTAAATGATAAGTGCGAGGATTATGAGATGACGATAAATATAAATAAGACGAAGGTCATGATTACAGGAAAGAAATCAAGGAAGATAAACATGAGGATTAAAGACGAGGCCATTGAGCAAGTGGAGAGCTTCAAATACTTGGGTTGTACTATCGGTAGTAACATGAACTGCGGTGAAGAAGTAAAGCAGAGGATAGCAATGGCAAAAGAAGCTTTTAACAGGAAGAGAAGCATTTTCTGCGGATCTTTGGCCAAATAATTACGGAAGAGGCTAGTGAAGTGCTTTGTGTGGAGTGTAGCATTGCATGGTGCAGAGACTTGGACATTACGACGGAATGAGGAAAAGCGACTGGAAGCTTTTGAGCTGTGATTATGGAGAAAAATGGAACGTAAAAAATGGACGGACAAAGTAAGGAATAAAGATGTGCTAGACAGAGTGGGTGAAAGAAGAACAATGCTGGAACTCAAAAAAGAAGAGGAAAAGGAATTGGATTGGCCACTGGCTAAGAAGAAACTGCCTGCTGAAAGATGCCCTAGAAGGAATGGAACAGAAAGAAAGTTGGAGGCAGAAAAATACATCAGATGATAGACAATATTAAAATAAATGGTTTGTATGCAGATACAAAAGGAAAGTTGAGTTAAGGAAAGAGTGGAAAATGCTGAGTTTGCAGTGAAAGACCTGCTCTTGAGCAGAACACTATGAATGAATGAATATTCTGAACCCATGTATTTAATATTCCCCTTGAAGTAAAGATAGAAACGTTATCTTAAGTATCTTCTTGTATCTTGTAAGCCCACGTTTTTCTTAACAGAGATTTAGGCGCTCTCCCCTTACAGGGAAGAATTTGAACTGTACTAATTTAGTTACACTTGTTTTCGTATATATGTCATTTGAGTGGTCCGTGGTCAGTGTTCCGCCTAATACTGGCATCTAGGAAACCAAGGTAGTACTAGGACGGGAAAATTCGGTAAATTTTGCTTAGAGGCCTTTCATTCAGGCTTAAGGATCTTTTACGAGCCTGAAGATCTTCAGACTCGGGACCCACGGCTTAAAGTCCCTCCCGGAGGACTTGCTCCTTGGATTTTTCCATCCTAAAAAAATCAATCAACCACGGCCAGGTTTGAACCCGCGACCCTTGGGACCAGAAGCAAAAAGCATAACCACTAGTCCACCGCGGCCGATTTTATCTTAAGTGAGAGTTGAAATGTTCGATAGTCGATGAAATATGAATCAAATTAAAACCGTCTGTTGATCACACAGGATATCGTAAGAGAACTACGAACTACACACACACACTAGACACGATAATAGCTGAGATATTAAAATCAGTTAAAGTGACTATAAATAACAAATAGTAATAAATTTAATCGAAAATAAATACATATAACGAAAGAATTAAATTTAAATTTATGGGCTCTGCATCATAAAAAAGTGAGAACCTTTTCATTGGTGATTTTTTTTTAAATAAAAGAGAATACAATTGTGTTTCAGGACGTGGTTTTTATGTTAATTTATGATCATGTGCATAGCCTTCAGTAAATTACATCCGTCATTTCTATAAATAATTTTACCTAATATTGGCAATATGGTAAAATAATTTATTCATGTCAGACAATGCGTTATTTATCTTTATTTAACACATTAACAAATATATATTTCAATACACCAGGCTTTTATATCATTTCTGGGTTCTTCTCCTGGCAATTGGCGGAACTGTAATCCATTTCTTAGGTTGTGGCACCTGGAAGCCGAAAAAAAAAACTGCTCAGAGCAATTTTATTTTCAGACATAAGGTTATTATACGTTCTGTAAATCTACGATACGGGATACACCACTTTTCCTTTCTGAAGGAAGCTATGCTCAGGATTTTTACGCCCTTACGCATCGGCCCCGGCCGTTTGAACCCTAGAATCTCGGAACCATAGGCGAGTACGTCAACTACTATTCCGCTATTTTGTATTTTTTGTGCATAAAATTGCCCTTTAAATGTTAGTAAGGTTAAAAAGTATTGTATTATTTTATTATTTTTTAAATTAAAAATTAATATTCTGTATACTCTACAACGTTTATTAGACTCTAAACAAACTAACTCACTGGCACTATCGAATCCGTAGGTTCATGGCATAAGCTCTCCATACATCCCTATCCTGAGTCAATGTTTTCCAATCATCCCCTGTATAATCTACTTCCCTCAAATCATACTTAATGTTATTCTCCCACCTCATTATTGGTCTACCAACTGGACGTTTTTCCTTTGGTTTTCCTACAAGAAGCGTCCATGTAAGTCTCTCATTCCCCATTCGTGCCACATGTCCTGCCCATCGCAGTCTACGAGACTTAACTGTTCTCATTATATCTGGCTTCCTATAAAGACCATGTAATTCACGGTTATGCAGTCTTCTCCATTCACCTGTCTGTTCATCTCTCTTTGGTCCAAAAACCTTCCTAAGAACTTTATTCTCAAATACTCGTAATCTCGTTTCCTCCCTTAAAGTAAGGGTCCATGTTTCGCATCCATATAACATAACTGGTAGAATAATATCTAAAAGGTTATAAAATCTATCTGGGACCAAATACTAGAATATAGTGGGAATATGAAAGTTTAATAGGTCTATATGATAATTTTATGGAATGTTATCTGTAAATTATAAAACAAATTAAGATCGTAAGTAACATCTTGGGACATAGGATTTAGCGTAAGTCATTAAATACTAATTCATTTTTAGAATAATGATGTATTGCAAGGAAAATGCCCGTAATGAAATTGTGTATCTTCTCTTTCAGCAATCACTCAATTAATTAATCTTTTAAAAATATTAATAGTTTATTGGCGATACCGCTCCTATAGAGAGATCATTGCTGGAAGTGTGCAACAACATAATAGGTATCATGGAGGTCAATTTTTTTACAATGCCACCACGTCATTTCGACACACTGATATCTCCTGGCATGGCGTTATTATAACCCACTTCTTAGGTTGGGGCGCCTGGAAGGCGGAGTTACGCTGTCCCGATGATGTATTACGATAGACGATGATGATGCACCAGGAGATGCCTTAATCCTAAACTTAATGAATATGAATGATGATAACGATGGCCAGATAATGTTAGGGGACCGTTTGGGCCTTAAAGTTTCCTGGCAATTGTCTTACAGGTGAGGAAAACCCCCGATAAAAACCATCACCCAGGAAACTTGTCCCGACCGGGGATCGAACCCGGGCCCGCTGCATGACAAGGCAGCACGCTACCTCGAGACCACAGCGGTGGACTGGAGGTCAATATCAATTGACGAATTTGCACAAGATCGCGGATTCAAACTCAATCAAGATATCGTACTTTAAATCTTTAAAAAATTGGAGTGTATAACCTTTTTTTATAATTAATTACCCTACATTTTGGCTCTACTTTTACGGAAAGAAACTGACACGAACATAAGCTTCGATCCTTTCATCATCACTTTGAAGTGGTTTATAATTAACTGCGTTTTAAGAAACATCCTACATAAGACCTACATTAATATTGCCTGTATAGGTTACAGTAATTGGTCTATTATGGTCTTAAGTTTCCTCAAGGATCTCTATCTTGGTACCCATGTCAATCAACTCATTTTGAAATTTGTAATTAATTAGTCAATCAACTCATTTTGAAGTTTGTAATTAATTAGTCAATCAACTCATTTTGAAGTTTGTAATTAATTAGTCAATTGCGAGTTGATTCATTATCTAGCAATGAATTCCTCTTTTAAGCTCAAAATATCTAATTATGGTAAGACGGTAGGCCAAATTTAGAAAAAATTCAATTTTTGTTTTTTTTTTCGTAATTGAATACTCAGTTCTTTTCTGAACATTTCTGTATATGATTTTTTTTTTTACTGAACGCCAATTATAAGTGCGTTAATTATTTTTTTTAAACAATAGACAGTTGTCAGTCTGTAATATTAATATACTTTAAACCTTGTTTTCTCCATAGTGAAAATTTTCGAACATTTGCCCCAATATCTCAGGAACTATTAGAACTATTTACATGACATTTTTACAGGGTAAATCTAGTTATACTAAAGCTGTGAAACCACAATCATGACAATCTCTTGTACAGATCCCCACTTATGTTTTTTAGAAGTATTTTTTAATAAGAAAAGAGACTAGTGGCAAATAAAATCAATATTTAGTCCACCGCTGTGGTCTCGGGGTAGCGTGCTGCCTTGTCACGCAGCGGGCCCGGGTTCGATCCCCGGTCGGGACAGTTTTTCTAGGTGAGGTTTTTATCGGGGTTTTTCCTCACCTGTAAGACAAATGTCAGGAAAACTTTAAGGCCCAAACGGTCCCCGAAATCATATGGCCATCGCAATCATCATCATTCATATACATCTTAGGTTAAGCTTAGGATTAGGGACTCTTCTGGCGCTCCATTATCATCATCACCCATCATATCATCGGGGCAACGTAACCCTGCCTTCCAGGCGGCCCAACCTCAGAAGTGGGTTACAAGTACGTCATGCCAGGAGAGAAACCAGGAATGTCGAAAGACAAACCTAGAGCATTTGAAAAAAAAAAATAGATACAAGTTTGACTGAGGTTCAGTGGTCTTTACAATCCTCATTTAATATGCTGTAAAAATTGCATTACAATCCATTTAGTAGTTCCTGAGATAATGGGTCTCAAATTCTCGTATTTTAACATTGATGGGATAGGGCCTACCGTCTCACCTTAACTAAAACTCTAGTAGGACCGATGAAACTATTTAGGTTTTACGGAATCTACCTGTGTGAATCCAGCTAGCTAACTAACTCACTTGCTCTATCGAAACCGTAGGTTCATGGCCGAGCGGACATAAGGTCTCCATATATCCCTATCCTGAGGCTAATATTTTCCAATCATCCCTTGAAAAATCTACTTCCCTCAAATCATGGTTAATATTATTTTCCCACCTCATTCTTAGTTTACCAATTGGGCATTTTCTCTCTGGCTTTCCTACAAGAAGCTTCCATACATCTCTTCCATTCCCCATTTGTGCCACATATCCTGCCCATCGCAATGTACGAAACTTAGCTGTTCTTATTATATCTGGCTTCCTATAAGTACCATGTAGCTCACTGTTATGTAGTCTTCTCCAATCGTCTGTCTATTCATCTCCTTTGATCCAGAAATGTTCCTAAGAACTTTATTCTCAAATACTCGTAATATTTTCTTCTCCCTTAAAGTAAGAGTCCATGTTTCGCATCCATATAATATAACTGAGAGAAAAACATTTCAGTTTAACATTTTTTGAAAGGAGTTGGGACGACAAGAGTCCCTGTAATGCATAATAGCATTGAATCCCGCTAGCTTTAAATTTATTTATTCACTAATCCTAAAATTGAATTCCTTGAAACACTGGACATATTTCTTAGAGGCCTAATGGAGCCCGGGTCACGAAATGAAATCTGTGAATGATCTAATAACAGTCACGGGAAATTTGATAACCGTCTTCCATATGAATGGTTTCTTAGTTTTTGATGTCTTTAGCAGACGTTTCAAATATTTTGGGTTACCCACAAATGATCTCTCTACCACATGTCGTGCTAGCCCCATTTTAAAAAAGGAGTTTCGAGTGCGTCTACAAAATAATTGCATATGCTACTTTGTGAATTACTTCCAAAATTAAGTCCAGATGCGTGCTGCCTTGTCACGCAGCGGGCCCGGGTTCGAACCCCGGTGGGGTCAAGTTTCCTGGGTGAGGTTTTTATCGGAGTTTTCCTCACATGTAAGACAAATGTTAGGAAACTTTAAGGCCCAAACGGTCCACCGAACATCATATGGCCATCTTATCATATTCACCTCATTAGATTAAGTATATAATTAGGGTCTCTCCTGTCGCACCCGTTACCACCTTAATCGCCTTCCACATATATATAATTTCGGGGCAACGAAACCCCCCTTCCAGGCCCCCTAACATCAGAAGTGGGTTAGAATACTCCAATGTCAAGAGAGAATACCAGAAATGTCGAAAAGGCAAATTGGTGGCATTGAATAAAAAAAACTTTCAAAATTAATTAACTTAATATTAACAATGAAAGAATAGAAGTTCTAAATTATAGGAGCTAGTAATTAGTCCAAGGATGTGAGATCACACTATTTCACGGGAAGTGTGAAATCATATTACGTTTAAATCCTAAACCAATTCTTTACTTCGGTACAAAACGTGGTAGATTAACTATTAACAATTATGTAAAGCTTACTTCATTAACACCCGTACATCAGAACAAAATGCTCATAATTATGAGGAATCCCGGCATTTTTATAAATGGCCAAACGGTTCCCGAATTTCATCTCCGAATCATAATCATTATCACATTTGTCTTTAATACAAATGGTGTGGTTTGTCTAAATATTGTGCTATTTCGGAGGAGACCCTGACATAGCGCTGATCACTCATTCGGGAAAGCTCTTTAAAAAACTGACTTTTTATACTTGATGTACATAATTGAAATCATAATGCATTTTAAACCCAAAAATGGTGTTTCAAAAAACATCGAAATAAATAATAAAAATGTAAATATAGCTTGTATATAATTAATAAATATCCAATAAAAATGTATGTGAAGAAACGACTTATTAAATTATAAAAGAAAGGATACAAATAGTGACGAATTTACAATCTAAAAACAAGAAGGCCTTTGATAAAGTGTCTAGACCAAATTTATGGAACATATTAAGTGAAAAAGGAATTCCACTGCACTCGATAACAGTAATTAAGAAAATGCATGAGAAAATAGAAATAAATCAAAGGGAACCAAATACATATAACAGGAGTTAGACAAGGTGTCCACTATCAACCACTCTTTTTAACATTTATTTTGACATGATAAGATCATGGAAGCAAATGACGACTGGGGGAATTAACTTAGGAAATATAGTAATAAAAACAGTAGTCTTTGCAGATGACCAGATTTTAATAGCAAAAACAGAGGACGAACTACAAAGAATGCTATATAAACTAAATGAAATATAAAAAAATACAACATGGAAATATTATCAGAAAAATAAAAAACATTGGCCTTCAAGGGCGCTCATCCAGTTCGGACAAAGATAATATTAGAAAATAAACCAATAGAACAAGTAGTAAGATATAACTTCCTACGTTGCGAAATATCATACACAGCGGAAACAGATATAAATAACAAACTAAATAAGTTTAATTATATAACAGGAACACTAAAAAGAACTTTGAAAAAAAAAAGCCAGAAAACTCTATAATGAAATTATATAAGACAATGGCAGTGTCTATTATTACTAGTGGATCCGAAACAAGTGACAACAAAACAATCTGCCAGAATACAAGCTGCTGAAATGAAATTCCTCAGACCAATAGCAGGATATCAAAGAACAGACAAAAAACATAACACAGAAAGAAGACAACTAAAAGTAGAGGAATTAAACACAACAATAGTGAAATACAGAACAAACTGGAAAGAACACTTGGCAAAGATGACTAAGAATAGAATACAGCTATTCACCACGAGGAAGAAGTTTGGGAAGACCAAAGAAAAGATAGAAACAGCAGCAATTTGGAGCCGGAACAGGCTAGTAAATAGGCCTAAACCGTGATGCAGATAATAAAAAACACTTATGGTTCCTAGAATGCAATAAACGAATGTGTGTGTGTGTATATATATATATATATATATATATATCCGACCGATTGAGGGTCTTTCCACTTTTCAGCGGTTGCCCTTTTACCAGCCGGCTGCTGGCCCTTCACATCCACATGTGTCAATAACAGAGGTAGATGATCAACAGCCAGTGGAGGGGTGACATGTGGTTAGCATGTCGAGTCCCCCAGCCGTTATAACTGGTTCCTCAACCTGGAGCCGCTACTTATTGAAGCTACCCAATTGCCTCACGATGCTGGGTGGGCACCGGTCCCATACTGGCCGAAATACCATGAGAAAATTTCTTCCCCCATGGAGACTCGAACCAGCGCAAGTCCCGTAGCTCTGCGCCAAGGCTTCCTACCTTAACCGCTCGGCTACGGCGCGGGACTATATATATATTGCAACAACGTGCAGTAGTGAAAGTAAGTGATGTTTATTTGAGAACCAACATCACCTCGAAACACTTCAAAATATCTTCCACGAAATGTAATTCATCTTCTTAAAGGTCCACCGTTTGAAATGCCACGGAATTAGATTTTTGATTTCCAAATAAACTTATATTTATTTGATATGCTAGTAATATTGTCGCTGCAAGCTGCACTGCTCAATAAGATATAACTGCACTAAAATATTCAATTGTAACATTCATATACATTTATAAAAAAATATTAACGCCAGGAATTTTGGTTCTATCAGATCACTGTTTGGTTAAAAAATTGATAGCATTATAATAAATATGTCTACTTTATTTAATTAATGCTTACTAAAATATAAAACAATGCATTGGTTTTGCTTTTAAAATAAATTTTTAATTAAACTGCAGATTTTTAAAAAACTATTTTACGCAATGTTACATGGCTCAATATAAAAAAGTAGTATACAATTAATATTTATTTATAAGTAATTTACCTTATGAAAGAGAAAGGTTGCATCTCAAGCTTTCAGTATAGAACATAAACAAACATCGATGACTATGTCTGTTTTACACATAAAGTAAACATAATATATTTACGTAACAAAATTTTGCATTTTCTATAAATAATATAAATCTGCCGAATATTGTTTTTCTGATTACCCAGCTGTTGAGACGGAGTCTAACAACTATCTTACGAGAGTTGGCTATCTCAAATCCATAGGTCCATGTATTTCACTGGCTGACAAAACATTGGTTACCTGTATTCTTCGAAATCTTGTTTATAAGCAAGCTAGACCAAGAAGAAATTGGTACAATAATGTTAATAACTCACTAACTTGTACTATCAAATCCGTAGCTTAATGGCCGAGCGGACATCCCTAACCTGAGCTAATGTTTTCCAATCATTCCCCGTATAATCTACTTGCCTCAAAGTACGGTTAATGTTATTCTCTCACCTCATTCTTGGTTTACTAACTGGACGTTTTCCCTCTGGTTTTCCTACAAGAAACTTCCAAGTCCCTCTTTCATTCCCCATTCCTGCCACACGTGGTCCCGATCGCAGTCTATGAGACTTAACTGTTATATCTGGTTTCCTATAAAGGCCATGCAGATCACTGTTATTAAGTCTTCTTCATTCTCCTGTCCGTTCAATCTCTCTTTGGTCCAAAAATGTTCCCAAGAATCTTATTCTCAAATACTGGTACTCTTAATACTTTTCTCCTCCCTTAAAATAAGAGTCAATGTTTCGCATTCATATCATATAACTGCGAGAATAATCAATTAATTTTTAGTTTAACGTTTTTTGAGAGAAGTTGAGATGACAAGAGCCTCTGTAATGCATAATAGCATGCATTTCCAGAAACGAGTCTATGTTTAATTTCTTTGTGTATCTCATTCCTTATTTATAATTATTGTTCTTAGGTATTTGTTCAAAACTTCCCTCATTTGTCATTACAATAATGTTAATACAGTAATTAATACTGAAAATATTTGGGCAATTCCCTGAATAAAGATGCATAATCGAGAGCTAATAAAACAGGGAACGAGTTGCAAGACAACTGATTGAAGACTATAAAAAAAAAACTAAATGCAAAGAATACGTTTTCAGTGTTAGTAGTTCTTTAAGACAGAACAACTCCATTTAAGTTAATGATCTCGCTAAGGAAAGGATAAACAACGTCATTGCGAAACAGCTATGAAACAACCATTTAAAATAGCCAACTGACCACACGTAAGGATTATGAGTCATTCAGTACGAACTAGATTTAATAACTACGTACATTTCAAACAAGTGTGTGCAAATTTAAAGCAGAATTACAAATACGTGTTTAAAAAAGTTTTACTTATATTTTAAGTAATTTCTGTAGCGAGTAAAATTATGTCCACTATTCCAAATCAATACTCGTTGCAGTAATGTTGCATCAAACTGCATTGCATCTCATTTAAGAAAAATACCAATGTAACATACTTACTATTACTTTCTTTGCTATAAATCTTGAAAATGCATAAAACAAGAAAGTGAAAATAACCAACATTCTGTAACATTTTGGCCTACACAATGAAATACAGGTGATCAACATGTTAAATACAAACAATTAGCGTTCAAATAACTCATTTCTTTCAAGGCCATCTGTTTCTTTTCAATTTCCATCGAAATATCGTACTAAATAAGATATTAACTATCGACATATCCATGTTCGACTGTGATGTTTTTAGGCGTCTAAACATCAAGAAGTCATTAGCGCCCTCTCAGTGTCATAATATAATTTACAAGGTTGACAATATTATACTATAGTGCGGGATTGAGAGATTATATTTGGCTGCAGAACAATAACTTTTTGCGCGATAGTATGTCTTGTACTTACAGCAATGGGACCATGATTGAAAGTTCAACTTCCTACATTTCGGGGTTGCCAACTTAAATAATCATCATCATGGACAAATTCGTTTTAGGCCATGTGGCCTGTACGGTAAACCTAGCGAAGATGGTCTTGATCTTTCCACCGATGTTTTGGTCTTCCTTGGTCCCTATGTCCAGTTGGGGTATATTGGAATACCAATTTTAAATAATTATACTGTAATATTACAACCTCGTGTGGGAAGTAAAACCACTGCCCTTTATGTATACTACGTACAATGTATATACAAAAATATATCCAAAAGGTAGTGTTAATATACATTATACGAAACAAATCGCTGCATTTTAAATGAACTGAACTTTATTTGAAACAATATAAAACAAGAAATACGTACTTGCCGTCATTTTATAACTGATTGGTGACACGGCCTACTCTAGTCTCAACTAATAAACGTTAATCAGTTGTTTATAATAAACGCAAATATTTCCAACAAAGATATTATTTCACTATTATTTATTATTTTGATAACACCCCTCGCGCAAAAAAAAAAAAGTACAACACACGTTTATGAAGTGTTTTACAGAATCTCGGAAATTAAAAACCTCGGTTTTTAAACATTTCCTAGCTTCTGTAAAAACCACTTCCCAACCTCACATCGAAATACACTATTTTGTTACGTATCCGAAACAAGGGACTCAAGACTGAATGTTGACATCATCCCTCTATCATATCATATAGTGAAATATACTACTTATACACAGAAAGCAAGACACTGCCAATGAGAATTATAAATGTCAACCACATACTTAAATCTTACGCACTATACAGTATATTCTAATAGATAAAATATATCTGATGGTTTAAAATCTGTGTAAAAACTTAAATCTATATAAGGATTATAATATTAAACTGTAAATCTTTTTTAAGTATAGATCCATATTAGAAAAGATCCGAGATCAAATCCCGGAGCCAGTTAATGTGATGTTTTATGGTATTATTAAAGGTAAAAACTACTTCGAATTAAAATAAAAATAGAAGACGTCAATCCTTAATGATTAACTGAAACTTGACCTAAATACTAACCTAGAAAAATATAAAGTTGGGCAAAGCTTTAACGATTAACACTGATCAATATTCCTTTTCTCATTTGGGTTAAGTAAATAGGGTATATTTCACAACGCCTTAAAATTCAACTTTATAAGACGATGCTAAGGCCTATAGGGTTGTATGGATCTGAATCATGGATTTTAACCAGTAAAGTAGAAGGACTTCTCCGGAATTGGGAGCGGAAGATTTTAAGAAAGATATATGGACCAACATGTGAGGATAGACTTTGGAGAATTAAAATGAACCACAAGTTATATAGATTACTTAATTCATTAGGTGTATTAGCTACTGTGAAGATGCATAGATTGGAATTGTTGGATCATGTTTTGAGAATGGAAAACACAAGGATACTCAAAAACATTTTGAATGAGAAACCAGAGGGAAAGAGAGAAAGACCAAGATTACGGTGGATGGATGATGTGGAGAACTTGAGATCGATGGGAGTTAAAGAGGTGGAAAAGTAAGGTAATGGGTAGACAAGAATTGGAATTTACCTTAAAAGGAAGCCAAGGTCAAACTGAGAGAGAAATTGAGATTATGTTACAATATACAAAAATTATAATTTTATAATTTTTTATATTGTGACCTGAATGGAATTTTATCACGACATTTATTAGATTAAATTTAAGCCAAAAAGGCATACATTAGTGACGTCTTCTGGAAAATTACCTATGATCTTCTCTTAATAGATAAGATACAGGAGTAATTACAACATGGTCAATATTGCAATATCGAAGTTCGGTCAAAATTTTGGTACTTTCCTAGTATACGCCACTGAACACTTAGGTTTTTTCTTTCTATATGCAAGAACTCAGAAACTAGTTAACATGTTACATATAAGCCATATCTAGAATCCCCAGTAACACCCCTAAAGCAGAATTTCTTATATACATGAAAATCAAAACTATGTAAACTCAAACTCCATCATGTTGATATCAATTATAATTGAATCAGTCATTTCGAAAAGGAATCATCTCCAATTTTTCTGAAATTCACTTTCTTCTTTATTCCATGTTTAGATACCTACTTCCATCGTTTCCATGTGAGAATGGATCAACTACACTGATCCTTTGCCACTTTTTGACTTAATTCTGTATCAATTTCACATTCAATGCTTTATCCTGAACAAGTTAAATCAGTTTTTTTTTTTTCCTCTCATGTAAAATTTGATCAGCTGTAGATGATCCCTTTTCGAAATGACATACAATTGTAGTGATTTCCATATCATAAATACATTATTTTTTTGAGCGACTTTTCTAAAAATTCACACAGCACGAAATGTTGTATATCAGTTTTGTCCTAAAAGACATATAGGAACAAGAAACATAATAGTTAAAAACTGTTTGTCTTTTGAGATTTTTTCTTTAAATCTAAATACACACTAATACCTCATATCGGTTATTACTAAGAAGTCCTTTTAATAGTTCAAGGTTAGTCATATAACAATGAGTCGCCAACAAAGTTCTGATGATGAGACAGTTATAGTCTCAAAATCGCGATCAACTTAGAAAATATATATAAGGAGAGATAAGAAACATTTAATTTCACCATAAATTAAACCTCATAGTGATTAATTCCTATAAAAGTTAAATTACATATAACAATAACTTCATCCTTATTTTTTCAACGACAATAAATTGGTGACTTGGATAGTTTTAAATTATTTATTATTATCCAAGTCCTAGTTTGTTTAATTTTATTATTTTTAGTTATTCTAAAATATATTACCAAAATATTTTCTTTAATAAATTTAACAAAACATATTGACTATTCTAGTGCAAATGAAATTCTACAGAAGTTTGAGGGAAAATATAAAAAAATTCAAAAATTATTCAAGTAGTATGTGGACAACGACCTGAGAAATATGCATGTGGTTTTTATTTTTGCCCAAAGAAAGCAAGCACAGGAAATACCTGAAAACTGAAACAAGAAATTGAGAAATAAATAAAAACGCCATTTAACAATACATAACTTCATGATATAGCTATGAATTATGGGTGTACGTATGGGAATACACTAAACTAAATGAATAATCCACACCACTCAAACTTAAAAAGCTAACAAATATAACTCATCCTAACCTTACATTTGTCTATTTTGCATAGTATATGAAGACATTATTAAAAAACAGCCCTTGTCAAAATTTTTTATTTTTCAGAAAAAAAACTCCCAGCCCATGTAAATTGTAGCACACAAAAAAAAAGTAGACTCTTTCTTCAGGATATAAAAATCTGGTATGTGATTAAACACATTTAAGTTTTTATATATTAGAGACCTATAAACAGTTATGAATGTGGGGGCATGTGACATAGGCTGCTTTTGTATTAAAATAATACAAATGAACATTGTAATATCACAAAATTGACAAGAAATCACATAATAAATTAATAGCTTTCTTTTTTCACTGTGTTGTTGTTGTTTTCAAATGCTGGGCCTTGGCAACGAAGCCATTAGCGTTCTTACTCTCCAATATTTCTCTATGGTGGATCCAACAGGCAATACTTTGTAGGTTTGTAAATGTACTTCTCCACTGTTGTTATGGGACTCTTCTATGTCTACAATAGAAATATATTCCGTTTCTGATTCAGATTGGAGACTTTCAAAGAACCGGCAGTATTCTGGAGACAATAGTCCATACAGTTCTTTCAGTTTTGTTTGCTTGATTTCCAAGGATTCATTATAAAGAGGGGCTAACAATAGTTATTAAGGTATTGATACCCTTTTACAGATTTTACAGATCTCCAGGTTCCCGAATAACTGTCCTTACTCCTACATGTGGGAGTCAGTTGCTTTATCTAGAAGACTGAGCAAAACAGGGCTCCAGTGTTGCCTTGATGTTGAGAAAATTTGTTGTATTAACCTTCTTCATTTCGAAAGGTTTTGTATAAACTTTACAGCTTCTTAGTAAAAAAAAATGCTCCAAAATCAGGCTGAGGACAACAAAAGAGATATCCCTACAAAGACAACAGGAGCTAAAACAAAATATACATCTCAATAGAAAAGAACAGAATATAAAAGATTTTCGAAATAAGAAATATGAAGACATAGCGAAATATGCTGAAACAATAAAACACCTAATAAATTAATGAGTCATTTTAACATCTTACCTCATATTTCATGTTTTATCAAACACGGTAACTATAGTTTTCAAATGATCTTGTCATTCATTTTCAACCGCCATTATGACTACCGGATATTCGTTGGAATCTCCCTCTATAATGTTGCCATCTGGTGTTGATTTGACGAACTTCGAGATATCGTTGCCATCTGGTATTGATTCGATGAACTTCGAGATGAGGTCACGTTCATCCGGAATGTCGAAATTCATAGATTTAAATTTGTTCTTCTGTATAAATATTTTCTCCCAAACTGTCTAATCCAAAGGTTTTTCCAAATGTTTTAGAAGTTTAGCTTCTTTTTCAATTTCACCATTTTTAATATTTCTAAAGTGTTCCTTTGTGCGAGTGTCCAAATTTCTTTTTGTTTTTCCTATGTATACTTTATTGCAATCTCGACAATCAATTTGATAAATTCCAGATTTTTTACTATCTGCGGTGTTCATTTTCTTATTGGTTATTAATAAGTTACCAAGGCTAAATTTATTTATCGGTGCCAATGTAATATTGAATTTCTTGAAATTTTTTTAAAATTTGTTATGTATTCCAGGATGATAAGTGATTTTCTTAAATTGTTTTCCTTTCTTTGAATCAGATTGCAGGGTAGTGTATTCTTTTAATCTTTTTTGTTGTCTGAATTTCTTCAATTTAGTTATAATTATTTCCTTTCCAAAACCATTTAAATTAGCTATGTCCAAAATGTGATTGTATTCTTTCTTAAAATCCTCTTCATTTAGTGGAACATTCAATAATCTATATATCAAACTGTTGAAAATTGCATGCTTATGCGCAATATGATTGAAACCTGAAGATTTATGTAATTGTCAATATGAGTATCTTTTCTGTATATATTGAATTCAATTCTTTGTTGTTGTTCATTCCTTCTTATGTAGAGGTCCAAAAATGGGATTTGGTTATTATTTTCTAATTCCATAGTAAATTTCACAGATTCATCCTGGAGGTTGAGTAATTTTAATGCATCTTCAATATATTTAGAATTTATCACAGAGAAAATATCATCCACATATCTATACCAACATTGAATAAAACACCTCCCTAGAAGAATAGCAGTAGTTCTCTTCAGATTGGAAACGGGCCATGCCTGTCTGGATGACCACCTTCATAGAATGGGGATTGTCCCTAGAACTATGGGATGCTCCTTGTATGGAGAAAATGTTCTCCTAAGCAAGGAACATTTGCTAAATTGCAGGCGATTTGACCCTGAGACAAAGGACAGGAAAGACATTGCAGGACTTTATTGGGAAGCAAGAGGACTAATGGTGTAAACCAAGCTCTAGCCATTTGAAAACAACAACTTTACAGCTAGCTATCATATCATCCCGTCCCGCGCCGTAGCTGAGTGGTTAAGGCAGGAAGCCTTGGCGCAGAGCTACGGGACTTGCGCTGGCTCGAGTCTTCATGGGGAAGAAATATTCTTATGGTATTTCGGCCAGTATGGAACCGGTGCCCACCCAGCATCGTGAGGCATTTGGGTAGCTACAATAAGTAATGGCTCCAGGTTGAGAAAACCAGCTATAACGGCTGGGGGACTCGATATGCTGACCACATGTCACCCCTACACTGGCTGTTCATCTACCTCTGTGACTGACACATGTGGATGAGATGCCAGCAGCCGGCTGGTAGGCTAAGGGCCTTCTAGGCCTGTCGCGCCAGGAGTTTTTTTTTCATATCATCCCACTGATTTGAAGTTTACACAGAGGCAGTTTGTTTGTACACCTGAAAAACAGTGTACTAGCAAATAAAAAGATGTATATCATACAATTTTCTTTTTATTCTGACCTGGACAGCTATCTGATACTATAATTAACTCTTTGTTAGTAACCAAAGAGCAAAGATATGACTTTATTTTGTCCCTTCTTACCAACTGCTTCATAGTCGGCAAAGTGTTACCTCATCATTTGATAAATCATGTACCCCAAAACAATATTGCCATAAGTTGATGAAATAGTTATAATTATAATGCATAAGTCCACCGCTGTGGTCTCGAGGTAGTATGCTGTCTTGTCACACAGCGGGTCCGGGTTTGATCCCCGGTCAGGGCAGTTTTTCTGGGTGAGGTTTTTATCAGGGTTTTTCCTCACCTGTAAGACAAATATCAGGAAAACTTTAAGGCCCAAACGAAATCATATGGCCATCATCATCCTTACCATCATCATCATCACTACCACCACCACCCTTCACCGGTGTGGAAAGCAACGGGAAACTACCACACCTACAATTCCCTAGTAAAGCTGCAAGCATAGCATGAAAATGCTATGATTGCAGTGAAAGACCTGCCTTTGGGCAGAATTACTATGAATGGATGGATAATGCATAATGTACCTAATCAAGTGAACTACATGGACTTTATAGGAAGCCAGATATAATAAGAACAGTTAAGTCTCTAGACTGCAATGGGCAGGACATGTGGCATATATGGGGAATGAAAGTTGTGCATGGAAGCTTCTTGTAGGAAAACCAGGGGGAAAACGCCCAGTTGGTAGACCAAGAATGAGGTGGAAGAATAATATTAACTATGATTTGAGGGAAGTAGATTATACAGGAGATGATTGGAAAACATTAGCTCAGGATAGGGATATATGGAGAGCTTATGTCCGCTCGGCCATGAACCTATGGGTTCGATAGTGTTAGTGAGTTAGTTAATGTACCTAATCAATTCAATACTGAAAATATTTAACAAAAGAATAACCCATGTCAGCCGACAAGGACAATTTTTGTTCGAAAACAGAATTGACATGGGCTATTTTTCTAGAAAAGGTGTTTTTTTCTTATGGCTACTGCGCCTGACACAGGTCGTTTTTGGCTTTTAAATACATTTCAGATTGTAACAAAAATGCGCCTCCACATGATGATGCTCTTACCTCATTTCCGTTAAAAATTTACAGGGGGTTGTTTTTGTAAAACTGTCTTCATATAGCCTATTTATGTTAAGTGTTAATTTCAAGTTTCATAGACTGTTGTTTGTGCTAAAACAGCCAAATAAAAATTAATAAAATTCTGAAAACCATTCATATTATTAATCAGCTAGTTATTTTTATTAGCTTTTTCAATTCAGTTGAATGGATGATAAGGGCATAAACTTCTGAAACCTACTTATGAAGTATTGAACAATGTCTGACTGCAGGATGAGGGATACAAAAAGATATACCAAGTACAATTGTGAAAATAACACCACAAATTGAATTTAATTATAGCTAAATTTTAGATTTGACGACTACTTTTCATTTTAGGAAACAACTATCAGTCTATTGATGATTTTATTATTAATTTAACACTTCTCATTGAAGGATAAATTATATTTGAAGAGAAAAATTTTCAGTTGGTAGAGCACTTGGCCCGAAAAGCCAAGGGTCCCGGGTTCGAGTCCCGGTCTAGGCGAAAATTTTTCTCTTCAAATATAACTATCAGTCTCTTTACACAATTCAGAATCTATAGAACTAAGAAGACACAAAGAAATAGGAAAGTATTGCCAATAGGAGGAAGAAAAAAAAATATATATAAGGTGAGTACTAGCAAATCATACTATCTATGTAGTTAAAAAGAAATGTTTAAAAGTTGATTCATAATTTCTTAGATCTCTTTATGATACTATCTTTTCTCCAGACAAGACTTATTTCTTAACAAATTATATCTAAATTAAAAGAGTAAACTATTGTACCCATGTCACACATTGGTAACGTAACTTAAACAATTATAGGGACTTTTAAAATTCATCGGAGAAAATTTTTTAAAAAATCACCTCATGAATTTCTTGCTTTTTACGAAACCATGGTTTTGGATGACGTCTCATCCATCTTCAGTCAAAACTCTGACTGATGAAAACTTCCACCGTCAAATCTATTGTCACCATCTCCTGTGCTACCATCTAGATGGGTGACAATAGACGGTTTGACGGCAGAAGATTTCAACAGTCGGAGTTTTGACTGAAGATGGATGAGATGTCATCCGAAACCATGGTTTCATGAAAAGCACGAAATTTATGAAGTGAGTTTTCAAAAAAAAAATTTCTCTGATGCATTTTAAATTATTATTAGCTTATAATGTTTACTTTCCAACATTAATTTCAATATAATTATTGGGACCCATATTCTGATGATCTCCCAAAAAATAATATAAATGATGGAAAATTACCTGAGAACTTAAAAAAAATTATCCAGAAATATGAAATATATTTACTCATTTAAATACTACTAATTAACTTAATCCACATATCTCTAATAGAATACAACAATGATAAAATATTCATCATCATCATCATCCATGCAAGTATTAGGCCGTGAGATCTGTTACGGTCTCAAAGAGGAATTTTCTATCCAGCGCTTTTTTGGATGTCCCAGCGATCTTTTGCCTTGGAGGCAGTAACGAAGCATAGCTTTTGGAATTCTACGAGATGGCATTCGTTAAATATGGATTCATCTCTCCTATCCAAATCTCATTCTCAAACTGCTCATGGTGCAACCTGCTATGAGGCTCTGAGGACCAAGTACTGGCAGTATAACCATATCACCTTAATGTAGAGGAAATGTTACATTAGTGGGAACCCCACAATAATACCCCTATGGGCCAGCAACCCATTGAGCGAAAAATTTACACTTGCTTTCAAGTCTCAAACCAAGCCTCGGATGAATCAGATTCTCGCAAGACCAGTATTAAGATATGGTAGTGAAGCATGGACAATACAAAGAAAAGATGACAAAATATTATATTTGTAATTCATACAAACAGAACAATTGAATATCTACATGCCATCAATTTATTTTTCCACAGAAGCACCCAACACAGGACTGAATTATGAACTTAACTCTAGTGGGAACTTGTGTTTATCATAATGGCCAACATGACTCTAGCAGTCACTTGGCACAGGTGGCATAGAATAACCAAAATTATAAGTACCATAGGGAAATCATCTACTATACAATCCCCAAAGTTTTTTCTTTAAATTGGCAGTGTGTTATATATTAAGGTTAACCTTCCTCTTTAATTTTTACATTTTTTTTAAGAGGGAGAAACAGCAGTTTAACTTACCCAATATATTTTATATTTTCGAACAACAGCGTGCATGCGCCAGAGTTTATACAGCCAGCGATAACACACCATTGAACCGCAGATCGATTATCATCCTTGCCTAGTGGGTTATTGCTGCTTGCCACACATCGATTTTTTTCAATATTGTACTAAAGTTTATACAACTTACGCTAGATGGCAGCACATCACTGTGAAATTTGAACGACCAATCTTTGCAATAAATCCCCAAATCTATTATTAAAAAAATTATTAATAATATTCAAATTACCAAACATTTCAACCAGCGATAACCCATCAGTGGGTTGTTAGTAAGTTATCGCTGGGAAGAAGAGAGAAAAGTCTTAGACTAAGAAATATACTTTGTGAAGAAAATAGCAGTCAGCATCACAATATTGTCTAACAGTGACATAATGTTATAAAAATTGTTTGAAAAGGTTTAAATTATTAAAAAATGTTAGTAAATACAAAAGAAGAGCTATAGTTCACAACAACAAACGTGAAAAATCAAGGGTAAGTTGATCTGCTGCTGAGTGTTTAATGATTGTTTTTAATTTTTAAAGTAGCTAAAACTACTAAAGTTTAATCATAAAAATTACTATTAATAGACAATATATATATGAGGAGTTAATCTGTATTATTACCAACAGATTTATAGTAAAAATAATTAATGATCATAACAAACCAACACAATTCTGTTTTTTACAGCAGCAAGTGAACTAGTTTTTTTTTTTTTAAATTATGCTTAGACTTTTAAATTGGTCTTGTTAAAGTGTGAATACAACAATGAACCTCAAGATTAATTTCTATAAATGTGTATTCCAATTCTACACTGTAACTTTCATGCATCAGGTACTGAACTAGGTAGATGGATGGCATCAATGTGGTCTATTTTCGGGGCAGTTGTAGCTAGCAAGAAATTTATTTATCATAAGTAATGCCACGTGTGATTTCCAAATTATCGATAAATTCATGACTCACGAAGTGAGGATTGAATTTATCTAGAGAATTTGGAAATCAAGAGTGGCATTTGTTAGGACTATTTAACGAATAAAATTAAGCTGTATACTCACAAATCATTGTTTAAGTATACTTATTTTAAAATACTTATATATTTAATGTAAACGGCGATGTTTGAAAACAAATCAGAAATGTGAGGTTATGTTCATTCACTGCTGCTTGATCATATTATTTATTGCCAAATAAGATTGCAATATTGTAAGAGTGCACCCAAGTGGAGAAATAATTAAACACATCAACTATATATCATAATCAACATTACGGATTATTCATTTATTTTTTAGTAAACAACTCAGTAAAATCAAGGAATCTTTTCATTATTTGCTATATTCAATGTATTTGTTGGAGAAAAATAATGCTTTGACCTGTTCAGAACATTAAAAAGGAGGAGCTTTCTTTATCACAAAAACAGGAGCTGATAAAGAGCGAGGTGAAACACGACTGTCATTGGTTGTAAAACAACATTCATTGATACGTGATTGGTCATTGACTAGCATTTTTGGCATGAGTTAAATAGTCCACTTAAACACTATTTAATGCAACAAATATTGATAAAATATACATTAAATGTATTTAGCCATGAAATCTTTAACTCATTTTATTTGTAAATATGAAAAAAAAAAAAAGTGGGACTATTTCCTGTCATGGCCACCATAATACCTCTGCAATTAAAGTACATGGAAGTCATAACCATACTAATAACTATGGTTACAACAACTCTGTCAATAACAATAATTCTCTATTCGAAACAAACATTTATGCTCATATTTTTACAGGTTAAAGTAATTGAATTAAGTTAGATTAGCTTTTAGGTTATACACATGCTTTACTCATTTTTAAAATGTGTTTAACCTCATATTTTTACAGGTTAGTGAATTGGATTAAGTTAGGTTAGCTTTTAGATTCATATACATGTATTTTTAGACATTTTTAAAATGTGTTAACTGCATAAAAAAACTATCTCTTCATTAGAGTTGTTCTATGGAAATTGAAAATGGCCAGTGATTTTAATGTAAGTAAATACTTCCACAATAAATATTTCCATGTATAAATGGGAAAAACTGCACTTAAACTAGCGTGAAATATTTTCAAAGTCCTAGAACAACAATGCGCATGCGCCAGAGTTTATAGAGCCAGCGATAACCCACATATCGATTATCACCCTCGATTACTATCCGCCGCTATGAAATTTAAATGACCAATATTTGCAATAAATCCCTAATCTATGTTAAAAAAATATATTAATAAATATTAAAATTACAAAACGTTTATAAAAAATGGGTGTTCACTTACTTATCACTCCAACTAGCAATAACCCAAAACAGCGATAGAAAAATCATAGACTAAGTAATATACTCTGTGGAGAAAATAGCAGTTAGCATCACAATATTGTCTAACAGTGTCATAATATTGTGATTTGCACATTTAAACACATACTTCAAAATTGTCTAATAATGTTATAAGAATGTTTGAAAAAGTTTAAAATATTAAATAATGTTAATAAACACAGAAGAAGAGCTATAGTTTACAACGATATAACTGAAAAATCAAATGCTAGTAGAAGTGCAGTTGAGCCTATAAATGTTATTAATATCAATAACTAATAACATTAAATGCATTAAAATTGTATTCAATTGATTAACTAAATTTCTGCTATTGTACACCCGAACACTATTTTCAATTTATGCACATTTTGGCAGTTTACTTTGCTTAGATGTGTACTTGTATTCAAAGAGGAGTGTAGAACAAATATATGTTTAAATATAGATAATGTTAATGAAAATGAAACAGTAACATGTATGTTTCAGGTAGGATGAGAACCCAAAATTCCTCCTTTATTTCCATAGATTTTATCAATACAAAGTAGCAGTCAATGTTGCAATAAGCTTAGTTCTGGACAGAATGATTTGAACAATATGCTGTAAAGTGTAAAATCTAAAAGGAATTACTTTTATGGTAATTACAAGTTAGATTAATAAGTGACAAATTATAGCTAAATTTTTACTTGGGGATTCTCCACTTTAATTTACCTCATATATTTTCAAAGTCCTATAGAACAGCAGTGCACATACGCCAGAGGTAACCCACCATCGAACCACATATCGATTATCGTTTTTTTTTGTTTTATGTATTTAGACACATTTAAAATGTAACGGATCTAAAAGCTAACTAACTAACTCACACTTAACCTAATTCAATTACTCTAACCTAGGGTGGATCCCACTCCTTAATAATCACAACCATCGATAACCCACTGGTTCGTACTATATAACATACTCTCTGGAGAAAATAGCAAGTCACCATCACAATATATTTGAATAAATACTTAAAAATTCTAAAATAAAGTTATAAAAATTGTTTGAAAAAACTCAAAATGTTAAAAAATGTTAGTAAATACATACGAAGACTTATAATTCACAACAAGAAACTCAAAAATCAAGGGTAAATTATTCTAAAGAAGAGTCTTTTACTTAGCTTCAACATTTAGAGCAAAACCTAAAATTTGATGACTGAACTATTCTAAATAAAAACACATACAACCATTACATTTATTTGTCCCCAATTCTATAACTTTTTCTCTCCACGTTTGTTACATTGGTTATTATCAACATGAAGTCACTGATTATTTCAAGGTTAGGACAATTTTTTAAATTCTAAATCCAAGTATTTTTAAATTTAAATCTTTAAAATAATAATGAAGTTTGCATTTTGAAAATGTATAATAATAGATTAAGTGAAAATAATTAATAATGACTATTACATTATTTCACTACAGGAAATTAAGCTTAATCTTTCTTTTAAAAAAATATTTCTATGAAGTATTATGTATGACACTTCACTATCTTTAAATACTAAAAAGAGACACCTTTCTTAAAAATAAAATAATAAAACTTCGAAAATGCATATATCATTATGACATGCGAGAGAAGTTATTTAAAGTCAATTTTAACAGGTAAGGATTGTATATATAACATTCAATTGATAACAGCATGCCCCTGATTTTGAGTCATCACTATGACCTATATCGAAGTGTCATACTCACCGCGTAGGTTGGTAATGGTTTGACAGAACACCTGTTTCGTAAATCTTGAAGCAATGATTCCACTAACTATTATTCAGTCTAGCATTAATCATAAAAGTTAAACGTTATGTTAATAATTAGGGTTAGATATATTTTGCCTGGAAAGGCCACTGTAATTTACAAATACGATTAAACATCGAACACCATTTGTTTAAACGTTTGAAGTCAGCTAGCTAATAATAAACGAATTTCTGAAGGTCTCAATAGGCAGAATGGAATGCTTCATAGTATTTTAAAACTAATTAAAAAACAGGAATTTACAAACACGAATTAAAACATATTTTAAATGCAATGACCCCGAGGAATGGACAATATTCAGTCGCCATGTCATCGAACTACCAACACGCACGCCATTAATGTACGAGCATGCATGGTTATTGTCGGAACTACTGGAGAATGACAGCTATAAGTCGCATTTTCTGTTTACCTTTTACGGGAACCGGCATAACCACTTAAATTCATGGCCTCACACTATTTTACACCCTGATTAAACGTCAAAACGCAATAAATAAATATATCCATATAATTCTCTATTGGAAATAAATATATTCTTCATTATCCTGGTGAATAATTCATTAAAATAAAAGCTCTAAAAATAATCCTGTTCTTTCAACATTTTCATATTATTCAAGATTTATTCCGATTATACGGCTATATACAAAAACAAATTTCGATAGTAATCCAATGAATTTGCAAATTTTGGAATGCATCGTGCGCCGGCGTTCGCGCATGTCAAGTATTTAGTTTCTGTGTGAGGAATGCAGTTTTCACCCTTAAAGTACATAAAATCGAATAATAGTGATTTTTAATTATAAGGGACTAATGGTGATTATAAGCTGATATTAAGCATGTTTTAATAAACCTTTTAATAGCCGTTTCAAACTAGTTTTAACACAAAAAATGGTCATAACAGTTTCGTTTTTACTCCCATGGACAGAGTAAATCTAAATCCATGATGAGTGACAAGCCTAGTTTAGGCCCTCAGTTTACCAGCCGGTTGCTGGCCTCATCCACAAACATGGTAGTATTCACAATAATATTAAGTGCAAGAGTCCGAAAAAGAAAACATTTTTTTTTTCCAATGCCATCATGTTGTCTTTTATGACATTCCTGGCTCTCTTACCCTGGCTCTGCATTGGCAAAATTGTAATCCATTTCTTAGGTTGGGGCACCTCAAAGGCAGAGTTAAGTTTCCCCAATATGAAATGATGGATGATACATAATAATGAAGTGCCAGGGAAGTCCTTAATCTAAATGTAACCTAAATTCCAGACCATGGGCAACCACAAGAATAATTCCCTTTAAGGAAAAATTCATATGGTCATATGAAAAATTCATATGGAATCGGACCCAGGACCTCATAAACTGTAGCCAAAAGCACTGACCACTAGCCCAAGAGGCTGGTCAGTCTGAAAAATATTGAAATTTCATATTCCAAAATTAATGTCTCTGATGATTAAATATCAGGAGTATGAGGGTCATACTGAAAGTCATGAGCAACATTTTTTTTAAACAATCATAATATTTATTTTAGACAAACCAAGTACACCATGTTAATCTACAGACCTCTGTGCTACTTTTCAACATAGTCTCAATTTCTTTGCATACATTTTGTCTAGCGTTCTACAAGCTTGAAAATTCCCTTATGATAGAAGTCCGTGATGGTTCTTCTCTGAAGTTTGTGGTCTTCACTCAATAAACGTGGAACCCAATGGGCACTAACTTTTCGGTAACCTAAACTGTGAATCATTTCTTGCACTGCACTGTGTCCTACTGCAAGTTTTGTAGCATTTCATTCACTGTGATACGCCTGTCGTCTCTAATGAGCGCATCAACTCTTTCCTTGTTGCAATCCGTGGAGGCAGAGCGTGGGCGACCGTTACGAGGCTCATCTTTGATACTCATGCTCCCATCTTTAAAATGTTTCACCCATCTCCTAACACTGCTGGCACCCATGCAGGCATCTCCGTAAGCACATTGAAGTCTTTGGTGAATATCAACAGCAGATTGTTCCTCTTTAACAAGGAATTCAATGACAGCGCGCTGTCGAAACGAAACATTGATGTCTGCCATTTTGGAAACACTGCGTGTGGTCACATGATAGAAGCTATGACGCCACAAAACGGCAATGTTGTGGTATAAAGTCTGTAGATTACGATCCTGCAGTTGTTTTTGTTACATTGTTGAAATTTTAATTTTAACAATGGGTTGCTCACGACTTTCAGTATGACCCTCGTATATCAATGAGTCCCATGGGAGATATTATCACCTCACTATGATGGTTGTCCAGCGGCTCACTATGTTTCCCTGCAGCTGTTATATATAATTAAATACAAAGATGCTGACTACCATCACTGTAATAATTCTGCATGTTAATCATTGTCAAGTATTCTTGTGTGGCACCCGATTTTATATAAATGGACAACCATCATAGTGAGGCGATAATAAAAGAGCTGTTAGTGCTCGGGATTCAATCCTGGACTATCAATTAATATAGTATAAACTATCTTTACAAAAAATCCTAATTCATATTTTTATGAGTTGGATTGTGGTGAACTAATCTTATTGGTTCAAAAAATGGAAACTATTAAATAGTTAAAAAATTGGTAAAATTACATTTGACAAACTTTGGTCTTAATCTGAAAAGTCAGTAATCACAATATTTAACTTTATATTTCTTGCCTCATGGCCATACAAGCAAACAGAAAAGAATTAGATACTGGGGTTAGTGTTTTTTAAGCCCATAATAACTGTACCCCAATGACAAGAATGCATGGAGTCCAGTTGGAATGTCATTAGATTGTCCCTAGTTCTGTGAGTGTTTAAGTAATAAAGTCCCTCATCATAACTTGTGAATGCAGCATGGTATAACACACCTAACATAATTTAAGCAGAGATTATTGTCTTTGTTGTATAAAATCTTCTGGCTTGTATCCTAATGGTCCGAGTTTGATTCCCACCTATATCATAGAATTCTTTATGTCTACAGTCTCGAACAGAGTCCTCTCAGCTTCATGAAAACAATGTGTAGTTATCAAGTATAAACATCTGGTTAAGAAAAGTGAATATAGGTTGAGGGACATGCATCATGTAACTCCTGGTGTTATCATCTGCTTGTCACTAAGAGCAATCAATTCATTAATCTTGAATTCTTTTTTTAATTTTAATTAAAACATGCATTAAATTTCAAAAATTCAATAACAATGTGAAAATGAATATAACTGAATAACCAGGAAAATCTTTAAACCTAAACTAAACTCCAGACCATGGGTGACCATAGGAATAAATTCCTTTAAAGCAAAATCCTTGTGGTCGTATCAGGAATCGAAACCAGGATCTCATAAACTGGTCAGAAGCTCTGATCTCAAGACCATGAGACTGATCTATATAAATACATATACACAAAACTTAAACCCTACTTAACCCAAAGCCATATTAGGATTTTAACACATTTAAACAAAAGCTTACATGGGTTTTGATGATGGGGTGACCATGTAATTACCAGTTTAGGAGCAGGCCTTTTATCCTTTAATCGCTATGTTTGTACATTAGTGATACATATTAAAAATATGGAATATTCACTCACTCACTGACACTATCGAACCCATAGGTTCATGGCTGCATGGACATAAGCTCTCCATACATCCCTATCCTGAGTTAATGCTTTCCAATCATTCTCTGTATAATCTACTTCCCTCAAATCATAGTTAATATTATTCTCCCACCTCATTCTTGGTCTACCAACTGGACGTTTTCCCTCTGGTTTTCCTACAAGAAGCTTCCATGCACCTCTTTCATTCCCCATATATGCCACATATCCTGCCCATCGCAGTCTATGAGACTTAACTGTTCTTATTATATCTGGCTTCCTATAAAGACCATGTAGTTCATTGTTATGCAGTCTTCTCCATTCACCTGTCTGTACATCTCTCTTTGGTCCAAAATTTTTCCTAAGTACTTTATTCTCAAATACTCATAATCTCCTTTCCTCCCTTAAAGTAAAGACTCCATGTTTCACATCCATATAATATAACTGGTAGAATAATAGTTTTATATATTTTCAGTTTAACATTTTTTTTCAAAGGTGTTGGGACATCAAAAGTCTCTGTAATGCATAATAGCATACATTTCCAGAATTGAACCTATGTTTAATTTCTTTGTGCATCTCATTCATATTTGTGATTACCGTTCCTAAGTATTTGAATTCTGCCACTTCCTCAAAATTTCCCTCATTTGTCATTAGCTGTCCATTTCCATTATATAATGTATTTCTACGAGTGACAATATGTTCAGTTTTATTGATATTTACTTCCAGTCCTAATTTCTTACTGTTACTCAATAGTGTGTGTGTGTTGTCCTTTAGTATCTCCTCGTTATCGGCCAATAGTACATCATGAGCATAAACTAACAGCTCATTAATACCATTGAGTTGTAGGCCTTCTTCATCCTCTAGAGATTTGATGGCATGTTCTAGTACAAAATTAAATAGTAGAGGAGATAGTGAATCTCCTTGCTTTAACCCATTTTGGAATTCAAAAGTGTCCGAAATCTGTTTGCCTACACGCACCCTACTCTTTGTGCCCTGGAATATTATTAATATTAATTTAAGTAAAAGTAAAATGTACATAATTAACTAACTCATTGGCACTATCAAACTCATGGCGATGCAGACATAAGTTCTCCATACATCCCTAACCTGAGCTAAGTCCAATCATCCCCTGTATAATCTACTTCCCTCAAATCATAATTGTTATTCACCCACCTCATTCTTGGGTGCTTTCCCTCTAGTTTTTCTAGATCCCTAACCTGAACTAATATTTTTTAATCATCCCTGCATAATCTACTTCCCTCAAATCATGATTGGTATTCTCCCACCTCATTCTTGGGTGCTTTATCTCTGGTTTTTCTACAAGAAGTTTCCATGCCTCTCTTTCATTCCTCATTCATGTCACATGTTCTGCCCATTGCAGTGTATGATACTTAACTGTTCTTATTACATCTGGTTTACCATAAAGTTATGTAGTCTTCTCTATTTGCCCATGTGTTTATCTCTCTTTGGTCCAAAAATGTTCCTAAGAAATTTATTCTTAAATACTCATATCTTTCCTCCTCCTTTAAAGTAAGAAACCATGTTTTATATCCATATAACTGAGAGAATAATAATTTTATATATTTTGAGTAAAATATACATAGAAGATGAAAATTTCTGCTTGTTTTATTCAGTTTAAATGCAAACCTATTTATTTTTTCTCAAATAAAATTTCTCCGATTTACAAAGGATGAACTTCTAATTAATATACTGAATGAAAACTATCTCAATTCATTTAAACTATTGTACGCACCATTTGCAATTTTTTCTTAAACATTGCATGTCTGTCCACATGACTCAGTTAATGACTTCCTTTAAAATATTGTGAGACTCTTGAATTTATAAAACTGACATTGAATAAAGAAATAATCTACATAAGTTATTACCCATGGTTAAAAAAACACTAATTATACCATTTAAATAATTAGTGTTTACAACAGTTTTACTGATTTATTTGCCTTCAGACTATGTGGCAGTCCCAGCACGGCATATTTTGTAGGGATGAAACGGATATCTAGTAACTATCCAGTATCCGGCCAGATACCAGATAATAAACTAGTATCCGGCTGGATACCAGATTTTAAAAAATATATGAAATGTAAATAAATGAGTTTGTATTTTTTAAACATTCTTACCTCAATGTTTGAAAAATACAAATCAGATATTAAATTAAACCTCATAATGTAACTTCCTAATGATTTTAAAATGAAATGCAAAATTTAGGTAATTTAATTAAAACACATAACAAATACAATCACCATATTTTCATTATTAAAAAAATAGTACTCATGTAGTGCACTAAGGATACATTATGGTAAATGAATACCAATTTCTCTGCAGGGTGAGTCAGAAGTTTATTAAAAACTATTAAATTTACACCAATAACGTTAAGAAAATATTTCTTCATATTATGTAGCCACCAAGATGTTTTTGACGAATTCGACATAGGTATGTACCTACACCTACTTACCTAACAATAACACCCAATTGATAAATAAAAAAAGTAAAGTAAAGATATCCCACGACAGGCCTCGAGAGGGCCTTGGGGTAGTCGGAGGTTAAGGCTCCCACTTTTTCTGGACAATCGGCACTTGATGTCAGCCAGGTTGTCAGCCCTGTGTGACGGCCGCCTTTACCCCCAGAACAAGTGTCTGGTACTCATTTCTGTTAGAGGCCGAGTCAACACCAGGGCCATGGTGCCACCAGAGGGTTTGGGTCAGTTTAAAAATTCTGACCCCACCGGGACTCGAACCCTCGACCTTCCGGCTTGTAGCGCAGTGCCTTAACCACTACGCTATGGCATGCCCCCAATTGATAAATGGATCGATAAATTCCATGAAGTAATTAAAAACAAAAGAAAAAATATATAAGTTAGTTTTGTTTGGTACATACTTTTATTTTTCCTTCACCGTCACAAGAAATTTTAACATTGCATAACGATCATATGGCCATCACAATCATCATCATTCATATTCATCTTAGGTTAAGCTTAGGATTAGGGACTCTCCTGGCGCACCACTATCATCATCATCACCCATCATATCATCGGGGCAACGTAACCCCAACCTCAGAAGTGGGTTACAAGTACGCCATGCCAGGAGAGAAACCAGGAATGTCGATAGACAACCTGGGGCATTTGAAAAAAAAAACAGCAAATTTTGGATCGTTTCTATTTATATCAAAATATTCCCATAAAGACAATTTTTTCTTTATTAATGTCATTTTTTGTCACTAAATATTTTTAGATTTACTTATAGAAATACTTATATAATAACCTCAAACTACAATAGAAGGAGTTTTAATAAGCTCAAACGATCGTGTTTGCAATCAATTCAACAAGTCAATGAAACACTTGCTAACTTCGCTCATGAACGAAAAGACCCAAATTCAGCCGAATCCACCTGATCGTTCAAATGCCACCTATGCAAGCTTGCTTGTTACAATGCACCAATTGGCAATGATTGGCCAGATATCTGGCTTCAAGGCTGGCTGGATATCCGGTATCTGGCCAAACAGCTATCCATATCATCTCTAATATTTGTATGTGTATGATGCAGAAAACCAACATTATCTATAGTCCATTTGCTCAATTAAGAGAATCTTCCCGCGCAAATATTTGAAGGGATTAGGGGCGGGGGTGAATTCTGTGTCTACTTGAAGGCCAGCACTAGGTATAGGAAGGGTCGGAAATTCTTTCTTTCTTTCGAAGATATTGTACACTTTTGTATTGTGTTTAGTGGTGAGTTGACATATGAATTGTGCTATGTGAAGTATTTTTTTTCAACAATGAGTGTTAACATATTTTAGAAACTTTGGCTAGTTTCTCCCACTCTCCGACTGGCCATGCAGCAACCGTTTGAAAATATACGCGGGAAGATTATCTTAATTGAGCAAACGGACAATAATACCCAAGACAGAAAAATTACCTATTCAATAAGAATTGTGTCTTCTATATTGTAATTGTAACGTAACCTTCGGATAATGTATTATTTTATCACATCATGTCTAATACACATTTTTCACACTGTCCCTTGAGAAGCATTTTAATGAGGTTTTGCTGTATATATTAGTTTGAACTAGTAATAAATTTGAATTTTTTTAGGTAAACATTTTTATCGCTCACCTAATATTCTTCTTTTTTTTTAAACTAGTTTCAGAAATTTACACTTCAGTTCCATCTTCAGTAATTATGGAACTGAAGTGTAAATTTGCATAACTAGTTTAAAAAAAGAAGAATGAAAGGTGGGTAATAAACAATTTTACCTAAATAAATATATCTCATAGTGTGAATTCCTAAAAAAAGTAAAATAAATTTGAAGTTTAAAAGGTGAGACAAGAATTTCGCTTCCAAATTGGCAGCCCTGTTTAGTTTCAAATTTACGAAACATTTATATGAGTATCTACAGAAGCTGACAATTGCTATTAAAAGTAGTGAAACTTCAAAGAATATGTCAGATTACTCAGGAGATTTGTCAGGCTGTACGCATTTCCTCTTATTTTACTTATTTCACGGTAGCCTCTATCCACTACTGGAATTCCTTCCCTCAAGATATGAGGGGCCAGGTTAAGAAAGCCAGCAGTAATGGCTGGGGGACCCGACATGCTGACCAAATGTCACCCCTACACTGTCTGTATGATCATCTACCTCTGTGATTAACATACATAGATGTGAAGGCAGGTTTCCACACCGGTGAAGGATGATGATGATGATGATGACCATATGATTTCGGGGACTGTTTGGGCCTTAAAGTTTTCCTGACATTTGTCTTACAGGTGAGGAAAAACCACGATAAAAACTTCCCCGACCGGGGATCGAACCCGGACCTGCTGCATGACAAGGCAGCATGCTACCTCGAGACCACAGCGGTGGACAATCCTCTCTATAAGAAAATCATAAATAAGTCAATACTAAATCAATTTTCTGTTGAGGATGGGACCATTTTTCTAAAGGCCTACAATGTTTTAAAAGTTTCAATAGTTGAGACTGAACTTTCCATCAGATATTCAATTTTATATTATCCATATAATTTAAACTAAAGTGAACTCCATGGTCCAAAAGTCCACCGCTGTGATCTCAAGGTAGCATGCTGCCTTGTCATGCAGTGGGCCCGGGTTCGATTCCCGGTCGGGACGGCTCCTGGGTGAGGTTCTTTCAGATTTTTCCTCACCTGTAAGACAAATGTCAGGAAGCTTAGGGCTCAACGGTCCCTAAAAATCATCTTGCCATCATCATCCTTCACCAGTGTGGAAAAGCAACAGGAAGCTACCACACTTATAATTCCTAGTAAAGTTGGAAAGCATAGAATGAAAATGCTGATTGCAGTGAAAGACCTGCCCTCGGGCAGAATTACTATGGATGGATGGTGCAAAAGGCCTAGAAGTCTCTTGGCTTACCAGCCGGTTGCTAGCCTCACATCCACATGTGTTAATCACAAAAGTGTAAGATCATCTAGCCAGCATAGGGGTGATGTGGTCTGCATGTTGGGCCTCCCAGCCATTGTAACTAGTTTTCTCAACCTGGATCTGCTACTTATTGTAACTAACTCACTGGCACTATTGAACCCATAGGTTCAAGGCCGCGCAAATATAAGCTCTCCACACATCCCTATCCTGAACTAATGTTTTCCAATCACCTCTGTATAATCTATTTGCCTCAAATCATTGTTAATGTTATTCTCCCACCTCATTCTTGGTCTACCAACTGGTAGAATGGGCATTTTCCTTTTGGTTTTCCTAAAAGAAGCTTCCATGCACCTCATTCATTCCCCATTCGTGGCACATGTCCTGCCCATCACAGTCTACAAGACTTATCCATTCTTATTATATCTGCTTTTTATAAAGAGTGAAAGCAATGTTCATGAAACGGATCCTGAGAATAGGAAAAACAGCGCCATCTCGTTTTGCTTATGAACTCATGAGAGAGACCTACTTCATAGAGGACATAAGAACCCAATTCTATCTACAATCCACAGAACCATACCAGAAATTCATAAGCATCAGAAATAGGAAGAAGAAGGAAATAGACATAGATTTCTACACCACAACTGCCATGCTGGACGACAGATGGACCAGAGAGTGCAACCCCCAGAGACACGTCACAACACGACTCGCAGTACACGGATTTCACAACAAGATATGTACAAACAAGAAATTCCACGAGCCGACCGAAGAATGCAAGTGTGTGTTGTGTGGACAGAGATGCGGCAAATACCACATCATAACATGTGCGAAAAGGACAAAACCCATTACAGACTACAGCAAAGACTAAACCACCACTAATGCTCAACCTGAGTGCACATTTATTATTATTATTATTATAAAGACCCTGTAGCTCCCGTTATGTAGTTTTCACCATTCTCCTACCTATTCATCTCTCTTTGGTCCAAAAAATTTCCTAAGAACTTTATTCTCAAATACTCGTAATCTCCTTTCCTACCTTAAAGTATGAGTCCATGTTTCACATCCATATAATAGAAGTGGAAGAATAACTGTTTTATATATTTTCAGTTTTACTTTTTTTTTAGAGAAGTTGGGATGACAAAAGTCTCTGTAATGAGTAACACATGCATTTCCAGAATTAAGCCTATGTTTAATTTCTTTCTGCATTTCATTCTTATTTGTAATTAATATTCCCAGGTATCTGAATTTGGCCACTTTTTCAAAATTTCCCTCATTTGGGATTAACTGTCCATTTCCATTATATAAAGTATTTCTAATGTGTGAACATATATTTAGTTTAATTGATGTTTACTTCTAGTCCCAATTTCTTAGTGTTGCTCAATAAAGTGTGTATATTGGCCCTACTAAATAGGATCGGAGAAGATCTGTAAAAAATTTTCAACAATTTTTTCATGAGAACAATCTCAATTTAGCTTCACTCCTTCGGAATTCACTAATACAGACAAAAAGATAAAAACAGATCGTTGTAAAACAGTGCATTCTAAATTTTTAATTAATCTCATCAACAATGTTGATAAAAATGTACTAAACATGTATCCTTACCTTTCTTTGCAGTGTAGGATCTTGTATAGTATTGAGATCAATGTCTTGCAGAACTGATCTCTGATGAGAGACAGCCATAACTGCTTTACCATTCTGTACATTTAATGCTGGCAATGATAGGTTGTTTTCGTCATTTGAAGTAGACATTATGACTGCAATATAATATAAATAATAATCAAATTATTTCTTTAAAAGAATATCTCTACTTGGATTTTATATTGGTTAAGAACAATTCTAAAGTGACAAATCAAAGAAATTCTAAGAGCTTCAGGGATGGCTTGTGCCTTAAAAAGGAGGTAAAACGAGAACATGATGTAAAGGAGATTCATAATTCTTAGCTAAAGAGATGAGGAAGGGGTAGGGTGGGTAACCATACACTACAGTTGACTTTATTCCATAAGCGTAAAAATGTAACAATTGCCAGATCGACAATACCTGTTTAACATAAACATATTGTCGGCAAGCGATCAAAACTTCGTAACTCCATTCAAGAGTAAAATCTGGAATTTTGCATTATTCGATAAGCAAAAACATTGTCTATGTGCTGTTAAAATCTTATATCTCCAAGATGATTTTGCTGTCATCTATTAACAATTACAAAAAAACCATGCATTTCCTCAGCTATTAACCTCAGGTCCAAAAAACTTCCAACTCTAGCAGGGAGGAATATAGGTTTCGTCTGTTCTAATCTCAGACCCATGAGCTCGGCCATCTACAGTGTAAAACTTTTGAGAAACTAATTTAAAAATGTAATACATTTTGACTTATAAATCAACCAGTTACAAGATTTCTTCTTTCTCCTGATTTTTTTTCAATTATGGAGTAATGAGGTTTTGATTGCCAGCTGATACGAGATGAGAATTTGTTACATTCACATGAACAGTTTATGGTAGCTCACAGAAGTATGGACAAAACTGTTCAACAAATGCACAGAAAACAATGTCATTCCAGAGACTTGGAGAATATCCATTATCAAGACCCTACACAAAGGAAAAGAAGACACAACATCCCCAGATTCGTACAGAGGCACACCCCTGGAGAGTGCAATATCACTATTCACAATAGTGCAATAACTATTCACATAACAGAAAGGCTGACTAAAAAAAATAGACCACCCTATTCCTGAAGAGCAATTTGGCTTCCGAAAAGGCAGATCTACAATATAAGCTATAGCCAATCTACATGCAGACATCACAGATATATTAAAACATCAGAAAGGAAAACTACATGCAGTATCTACTGATTATAGCAAAGCCTTTGACTCACAAATAAGAAATACCATAAAATAAAAATTGGGAAAAATGATCGGACAAAGGAACTACCTCACAACAATCATCACAAACATACTTAAATTCAACAGCAGTATCATAGGTAATGGTCTGGAGAGATCCGAGCCAATCTTACAGACAAATGGAGTCCTCCAGGGAGATCCCCTAAGCCCAGTATTATTCAACATAGCAACAGCAGATGTCATAGAAGCAACTACCAACGAAGATAGTACCACAAAACTATACATTTATGCAGACGACATAGTCCTAGTATCAAACAAAATGGAGGACTTACAGGAAAGCCCAACAGCCTATCAACATGGGCCGATAAAAATGGACTGAAAATAAACACTGACAAAAGTGCACATATAGTCGGCGTTCAAGCAGAAGTCACTAAGTCCAAAATTGGCAGCTTTGAGATATGTAAACTATTATATTACGAAAATGATTCTTCACAGTCTGGCAAAAGCCACGAAGTGCTATCCCTGTCCTTTTTTAATTTATAGACGCTTAATATTTTCTTGCGTAACAGACTTCTGATGTGTGACCAAATTTGAATATCGCTGTATCTCAAAACAACAATTTTGGACTTAATGAAATCTGCCAGAACGGCGACAATATGATATTCAGGAAAAGACACACTACAACTTGGACCGGAAAAGTTAAAAATGGTACAGTAAACCAATACAAATATCTTGGAATCACACTACAAACATCAGGGATCACACATACATATCAAACAGAGAGCAATAGCAGCTATTATACCAATGCATGAAATAAAACAGCTTCAATCACTCTCCCTAAAGGCAGCAATGAGAAGTATTCAGAACGAAGATAAGCCACATATTCACATACATTCCGTATGGGAGCATCTTAAGAAGAGAGATCTGAAAACCCTAGAGTACGTCAAAACAACATATCTAAAGAAAGTCCTAGGTGTCTCAAAGTACACACCCTTCAGGCTCACAATACTTATTAACGAAGGAACCATTCTTAATAGAAAAAAATATGCTTCCAACTACTATTGCCATCCACCCAAACATACCAGAATCTCATGACGGAATATCTACAAAAAAGGAACAATATAGTAGATGAATTTTACATTGTCAGCCCGATGATGGATAGAAATTGCACAAGGGTGAATCAACAGATGAGTGCAGTCAACAGACTCGCAGTACACAGCTTCCATCACAAGCTTTGCAACATAAATACCTTTCACATCATATCTGAGAAATGTGTATGCAGACTAAAGTGTGACAAATACCATGTTTTAAAATGTAAGAACACAAAAACTGTAATGAAACTCAGCACAGAACACTGATTCCTGTGATTACTCTACTTTTCACATTTCCTACCATTATAATAGTAATTAAAAATTTCAACACATTATTTGTCTTGAAAGAAACCCATGGAAAACACTAGTTATGATTGTCGTTATCAAGATTTTATCTTGACCAATATGTCAACAAGTCCCGTGCCATAGCCGAGTGGTTAAGGCAGGAAGCCTTGGTGCAGAGCTATGGGACTTGCGCTGGTTCGAGTCTCCATGGGGGAAGAAATTTTCTCACGGTATTTCGGACAGTATGGGACCGGTGCCCACCCAGCATCGTGATGCATTTGGGTAGCTACAATAAGTAGTGGCTCCAGGTTGAGAAAACCAGCTATAACGGCTGGGGGATTCAACATGTTGACCACATGTCACCCCTACACTGGCTGATTATCATCTACCTCTGTGATTAACACATGTGGATGTGAGGCCAGCAGCCAGCTGGTAGGCTAAGGGCCTTGTAGGCCTGTCGCGCCAGGAGTTTTTAATATGTCAACAAACAAAACCAATTTGACGAAACAATAGCAGTTTTGGCTGAACTTTTCATTAGATCATAGAATTTTTTAAAATATCTCAACATGGGTCAAATTACTGGGTTACGGTTTCATTTTTACTAACATTTCATACCATGTTTTCTGATGCTTCCTAAAACATCGTTTACAATTCTTAAATGTTTATCTGCACATAATACAACATTCTTATGCCACTTATAATGTTACTTATTTTAGGAATTCTCATTATGAGATATATTCATTAAGGCAGAATTTGTTATCACTCACCTTATCTTCTTCTTCTTATTTGACTATAAACTAGTTTCGGAACATAGTTTCTGTTCCATCCTCAGTATCGTCATGACCGTTGTTCTGTCGTCTTGAAGAGCTGTCCTTCGCTCCTTCCATTGACTGACTGAAAAACCTCGAAACCAGGTCATTCTCACCGGGAATTTCAAAGTTCATCAATTTCTTCTTTCAGAGGTTTTTCAGTCAGTCAATGGAAGGAGCGAAGGACAGAACAACGGTCGTGACGATACTGAGGATGGAACAGAAACTATGTTCCAAAACTAGTTTATAGTCAAATAAGAAGAACAAGATGAGGTGATAAAAAATTCTACCTTAACTTATAATGTTGCTATTCCTCTCTTCCAATATTGCCAGAATCCTATACATTAGAAATGAAACTGCTCTATTCTGATGGTATATCCTACATGGAAAGTTTATTCTCATTCAGACTATTACATTGTTTATAGGTTTGGAATTATAGAACTTACTAGCAAAAACATAATACATTTTTTTCCTTTAATACTTAATCCTAGATTTGAACTCTTATAAAAACAAGTGGGAACAATCTGTATAAAACTAAATGATCATAAGTATTTAAATCTTTGACTATTCTGTGCCACCCGCAAATATTTGATTGGAGAACAAATGACTATGTGATGATAATTTGATAACAGATGTTACCACTAGAGCCAATTGCCAACATTTTAACTTGCATGTAAGGGAGTTCTATCCCAGGAGTACACCTATATTAAAGGGCAGATTAGGGTGAGTTAGTGTACACCAGATTAGTTTAGCATTCACTTGTTTGTTAGCAGATTTTTGTGATAAGTTGGCTATACTATCCTAGTAACGACTAACACATAATTTACATTGTATATATATATATATATATATATATATGTAGTGATTTTAAGTTACTTTGAGCTCAACTTCTCACTTCATTTTAAGGCATTTCTCATATTTTTATGGAAGGAAAAAACCAACATATATATTTCTCTCAGGTAGTTATTCACATTGACCTTTTTGGAATTAACATTATGAGGTATACTTAATTTGGAAAAAGTTCACTATTTGTCTGCCATGAATAAGTTCTACAGAATTGCAGTGTGCATGCACGAGTTGCTGTAATGGTTAATGTAGCTTCTGTTATATGCTCTGAAGTCAACATTGCCAACTTTTGGAATAAATTCTCAAATGCTAAAAGAAATGGATGTAAACCAACTTCCCATTTCCTAACCTAACAAAACAAATTACATGCATATTATTTAATACACTATAAACTAATTTTATGTACACTAACTTGTCCCATCGAAACCTAACCAAATGAAGTTAATTTCTTGAAATATGGTTTGGAATTATTTGCAAATGTTGGTAACACTGATTTGAGAGCCATCCAGCGGATGTTACATTAAGCATTTGCACGTGTATAGAATTCAATTTACAATATTCGTGTAATTATATAAATATTTAAAAATCTTAAGAAATATTTATTAAATGGTTCCAAAATGTTTAAAATAGTACAAAACATTATAAATAGTCGAAAAGTGTTTAGTGCAACAGTAGCATTAGAATGTTGTATGGAAAATTGTGGCAGACAAATAGGGAACCTCAGCCATTCATTTAAATAAAATGTTATCGCCACACCTTATACTCTTCTTCTCAACAAGAAGAATATGAGGCGATAAATTATTACTTTAACTATTCACATACTGTAACAATAAATTGTGTTTTTCCATATTTTTATTTGAATTAATGTACAGTAGGTGGCATAGAATCTGCAAATCTTTAAATTTAATTACAAAGTTTATAATCCCAACGAAAGATGGCAGCACAAGAGGTGATGTCACTTAAGAAATCAACAATCACGGAATTTCATCAGTGGAAGCCATGACTGAAGAAGGACATGACATTGTCAGAAACCGTCGGTATCAAAGAAGTTTGAAAATGTATGAGGTGAGTCGATTAAAATATGTTCTCCACTCACTATTAAATCTTTATATATTCAATCAGTCATGCTTCCTTAAATCATCTAACAGACACAAATCTCTATCTGAAATTCCATAATCTGGGATATCATTAGAAACTGAAATGTCATTTTCAATACATTCTACAGCATCAACTAAATTTACAAATTCTTCCTCCAATAAACCAAACTGTCCCACAAAGGCTGGAAAACTCTGATTGTCTTCACTGTCAAAAATATTATCATCTTCAAGAAAAAATATCACTTCTAGAGGTAACTTATATTCTGCCGAGCGGAAATTTGAACAATCAGGATCATGACATTTTTGATAATAACTAAAATTTTCAAGATTTACTATATATTTGATATTGTTACTCCGATGTTCACGACCAATGTTTCCACAGTATCGATAACCAACTATGTCATAAGCAAGAAGATTGCTACAACTAAAATAAAACCATCGCCAAATCTTTCCTGGTGATACCAAGTCATTAATAAATTTATCAACTTGAGGATAAGGAGACACTGTATTCCTGTTAGATATAACGTTGACAGCTGATTTTGATGAACACTTATTAGTTTGTTCTTTATCACACTGCGAAATGAATTTAAGCACTCTAAAGTTATCAATATTCTCATTAAAATATGTGATAAGTGAATCCAAAAAGAGCTGTTGCTCTATATCTGTTTTCTTGATTCTACTTGGATTATATTGATTACTGTCACTTAGTACGAGTGGTGCAGTTTTATTTTGTTTTGTAGACATGTATAAACGAAAATGTCTATTTTTTGTATACACAGCTTCATCACAAAACAATTTTGAAGATCCTTTTCTGTCGACAACAAGCAAATTGGAGACATCTGCTTTGCTAATGCCACAAAATGTGTCACTTTTATTAGGGTCATTAATATATTCCCTAATTTTATAGCACATATATTTCACAAAATTTCCTACATTATAATTATCTTCAAAAGCTACATTTGGGATGATAAACACCAGATGTCGACTAAATTTTTCAACTGTCGTTGAATCTAAATCAAATACATGCTGTCTGCTGACTACTATGCCCCATTCTTCTCTTATAAAATAACACACTATTCTGATAAACAAATCTGTCATTGTGTTACCATTACGATAAGAGTTGATCTCTTTGTTAAATTCCAAGTCAAAGTATAACTTACAAACAGAATGTTCTGTAATTATCTCATATGAATGTCTATCATGCAAATTTCGTTTAGTATCATAAAACCAAAATACAACAGGATGAGCTGCTAAAAATAAGCGTTGTCCAAATTTATCTTGAAATGCAAATGCCATTAATCCACTTTTTTTCGTGTGGATGAATTCTAAGACACCTTGCTGCTTCTTAAAAATTTTCCAAGTTGCTGTGAGATCCAACTGACGAGGCCATTTCCGAAGAATTGATACTCCATTTTTTAATTTTTGTTCATCAGTCTCCTTCTTCAAATTATTTTCATCGTGTTGTTTTTTACCATAGAACTGACAAACGCCAAAAGTGAAATGTTGTGGCTCCTTCACATTATTCGTAGACTTATCCATTTAGTTTCAGTTTCACGTGTAAAAATTTAATCGACCACACAAATGAAAGCATAATTCGTTAAGAGTTTGCTTAACTAACAAATTATTTAGATTAAATGATGTAAACTATCATATAGTAAACAAATCTGCCCACCATTTTTTACGCTAAAAGTAAATGGAGGGAAGTGGATTATTCATCACATTTTATTTACAGAGGCGCAATTTATTTTAATACATATTTACACCATAGCCCACTAAATAAATTATTATCTTACCCAAATTATCATTTATATTCACTCTCCAAAAATCAAAAACAACTTGCACTCACATTTAACCGCTTACAGTTACAATTTAGTTTCAAATCAGATTGGTTATAACCTGTTAGGATTACCAACATTACAATTTATTGATATTTATTTTCTTTGTATTTTAGATTTACACTGGGAATATAATAATAAAAATTAACTTATTTTTCATTAATAATTTCGTAATTTATTCCCAATCCTTTAAATCTTCTTATTATTCTCTTTCACTACGTTTAAAATTCCATTCATTAGAATGGTATCCCTGACAAACCTATTGCTATCATTGGTCGATTTAAATGGTACAGTATGCTCATTGGCCATTAAATATTATTGAAGGAATTCCACGGCGGCTCAACCGAAATAATTGGGAGTTTCCTCTTTCTTTCTTTTTTTTTTCATGGCCACGCGGACATAAGTTCTCCATACATTCCTATCCTGAGCTAATGTTTTCCAATCATCCTCTGTATAATCTACTTCCCTCAAATCATAGTTAATGTTATTCTCCCATCTCATTCTTGGTCTACCAACTGGACATTTCCCTTTGGTTTTCTTACAAGAAGCTTCCATGCACGTCTTTCATTCCCCATTTGTGCCACATGTCCTGCCCATCGCAGACTATGAGACTTAATTATTATATCTGGCTTTCTATAAAGACCTTGTAGTTCACTGTTAAGTAGTCTTCTCCATTCACCTGTCTGTCCATCTTTTTTTTGGTCCAAAAAATGTCCTAAGAACTTTATTCTCAAATGCTTGTAATCTCCTTTCCTCCCTTAAAGTAAGAGTCCATGTTTCACATCCGTATAATATAACTGGTAGAATATAGTTTTATATATTTTCAGTTTAACATTTTTTTAAAAGGAGTTGGAATGTCATGGAGTCTCGGTTCTCTATGCTCTGTAATGCATAATAGCATGCATTTCCTGAATTGAGCCTATGTTTAATTTCCTACTGAATCTCATTCCTTGTAATTAATGTTCCTAGGTATTTGAATTCAACCACTTCTTCAAAATTTTCCTCATTTGACATTAGCTGTCCATTTTCCATTATATAATGTATTTCTATGTGTGACCATGTATTTGGTTTTATTGATATTTACTTCCAATCCCAATTTCTTAGTGTTACTCAATAATGTATGAATGTTTGCCTTTAGTACCTCTGCCCTATCGTCCAGTAGTACTACATCATCACAGATCTCTTAATTAATAGAGAACCTTAATCGTCCAATATGTCAGCCAGGTTGTCAGCCCTGCATGATGGCAGTCTTTATCTCCAGAAAACTAAATCTGGTACTCAGATTGTTAGAGGTTGAGTCAACCCCAGAGTCATGGTCTGCCAGAAAGTTTAGACCTGTTTAAAAATCCTGACACCATTGGGATTTGAACAAGCTACCTCCCTTTACTTATTTTAGGAATTCTCACTATGAGGTATATTCATTAAGGTAGATTTTTTTTTATTGAGATCAGTGTTAAAAAAAATCTAAGCTACCTCCCACTTGTAGCATATTTCCTCACAAATGGCTAGGTCGAGTCCATTCGGATCATGGAGTTAGGAGGAAGGGCATACTCCATGATTTCTAAGAGCATGCTATCTGGCACCAAGAGTTAAAATTATTTCTATATAGGTGTTTCATGTGCATGCCTGTGAACTTTCATATGGAAATTTTACAACATTTTTGTTACCACATAGTATCTTGGTCATCTTCAGATGGCATTGCAGTCAACTCGAAGCCACATGGAAGTTAATTCCTAAATTAATAATTTACTAAAATCTGATGCAGAAAGTGGAGCTGAAGAATATAGCTAATGGAAGGTAAATCAATGATTGTATATGTGGTTTCTTTTTCTGAAATGGGCTATATGGTTTACTTTTTAAAAAATTGTTTTGAAATAATTATGATAATTACCGTATGTAAAATGGCATGTCTTAGTAAATTGGTTCAGATTGTGGCATTACCATGCCTATGTTTAAATTAGAATACCGTACTTTACAAAAACTATAGTTTATGCCTCACATTAATTTTTATTTGTTTAAACAATAATATCCTAATGTGTACTGATTACTTGATATTTCTTTTACAGAATAAACGAGGCTATCAGAATCAAATCCTATGGGTGTAATTTCTTATGGCTGTGATTGGGAAGTGGCATGCAGTTTGTTACATTTTAAAATACTGATTATGTATAAAATTCCAGGTAAGTAAATAAGGTATATTCAGAATAATGCTACTACCTCCATTTTACTAACTTAACAAATGATCTAGGAAAAACTCTAGATTAATTTCCGCACTATATTCTGGTAATTCTGTTGCTCTACATACTTCTTCTGACTTTACTAACATTTCGTGCTATTTTAAATGTTTTACAACAATACTTATATATTTTTCATATTTATTAAATATTTATCTATGTATGCAATGATTTCTTCAAAGTTCCACAGAACTCTAGTGTGCGATGCACATAGTACATAAAATTCAATATACAGAAATTGTGATAAAGACAGTTGAAGACATTTAATGGTGTTCTGCAAGAACGTCAGGATTGGTGACAAACCTGACAATAATAATTAGTATAAATTGTTCAAAATCTCACATTCAATTGATTTGATTTTGATAATTTTAAACTTATTCTGGAACCTTGGAATGTGTCCCCTATATATCCATACAAATGCCCATATTCGTAGCATATTTATTGAATATATAATAAGAACAGTTAAGTCTTATAGATTGCGATGGGTAGGATATGTGGCACGAATGGGGGAATGAAAGAGGGGTATGTAAGCTTCTTGTAGGAAAACCAGAGGGAAAATGCCAAATTGGTAGACTAAGAATGAAGTGGGAGAATAACATTAATAATGATTTGAGAGACATAGATTATAAAGGAATGAATGGAAAACATTAGCTCAGGATAGGGATGTATGTAGAGCTCATGTCCATGTGGTCATGAACCTATAGGTTCAATAGTTAGTTAATGTCAGAGGCCTAGGATATCTATCTAATTGTTTACAACCTCACCTTGATGGGGTGAGGTGGCTTAACATTTTAAGCAATCAAGGGAAATGAGAGATATCCACATAAATGCATACCCATTGCAACAGTTAGCTATTTAACTCCATGACATGACTGGCTTAGAACGCCCTTGACCTATCAGCTTGCTGCAATTCCATGTGTGTTAATGACAGAGATGATATCTGGTCAGCATGTTCTTGTCCCCAGCCCTCAACCTGGGGCTTCTATTTTATCTACTACACTACAATGGCATAACAGCGCAATGTTTACCTTAGTGTCTCCTTTGTTAGGAGTTAATTTAGTTACTTTTATTTGCCCACAGTTAAAACTTTTAAAATTCATATTAAAGCACCGTTGAGGTTATGTAATAGATATTAAATATAAAATTGGTACCTGATAAGTCAGTCGACCTAGAGATTCTAAAAGAAACAAAGAATACAGACCTACTCAATGAGAACATACCCGCTGACACAAACCCGTTGTATAACCTATACAACAACATAAGTACCAGGGGAAATGCAGAAGATGAAACATTGTTTTTGAAAGGCCTCCATAATGGAATTACTTGATGAAGTTTAACAATTTATTGAGGACGACTGACTTACCAGGTACCAATTTTATATTTAATATCTATTGCCCACAGTTGTCATGAATGGTATGCGGTCATCATACCAACCCAATGAGACATCTAGCAGACAACTAAAGTATTACTAGGATGAGGTTGGTAGATTTTGCTTAGAGGCCTCTTTATTCAGGCTTACAGATCTTTCATGAGCCTGAAAATGTTCAGGCTTAAAGTCCTTCCTGGAGATTTGCTTCTTGGATTTTTCCATCCTAAAAAATCCATTGACTGTGGCCGGGTTTGAACCCATGACCAGAGGGAAGGAACTTAAACACTAGTCCACTGTGGCCGATGATTTTATTTATTGTGGCTACCCAAATTTCTCAGAATGTGACACCATTCACATATTGGCTGAAATTCCATGAGAAAAGTACTTGAACAAGCACAAGTCCCATATCTCTGCACCAAGGCATGATGCCATAAATAGCTTGACTAAGGCATGTGGCACTAGAAACTTTAGGACAGATTAAAATTTCTGACCCCATCATAAATTGAACCCGCAACTTTATGCTTTGTAATATGTTTTCTTAAACAACTGTGCTGTGGCAAGTCCTGTTTTTATCTATCGATTCTTGTGCACAATAAAAAATATCTCTTTGTGTTTCTTATCACTGAGTTGACATAACAATCACATTTGTTGTTTGTAACAAATCTAAATGAATAACAAGGGTACAGGGATATAAATCATTTAAGTCACTTTTTTAAAAAATGGAATTTGAGGTGCCATTAAATCCTCCATGGAAAGGACTGTTCGTGAGATCCCACGTTCGATTCCCGGTCAAACAATAGGCATTTTTCCTTAAAAGGGAATTATTCCTGTGGTTGCCCATGGTCTGGAATTTAGGTTAAGAAGTCTCCTGGCTCATCATTATCATTAGGGTAACGTAACTCTGCCTTCTAGGCGTCCCAACTTCAGAAGTGGGTTACAATTAAACCATTGCCAGGAGAGAACACCAGAAATGTCAAAATGACAACCTGGGGCATTGAATAAAAAAAAAAAATTTCATAGAAAAAGTGATTTATTATAATTTATCCATCACTGAGATGTATGAAATGAATAATAAAAACTGAAAAAAAATAATTTACTTGCTTTTTTTCCCCTGCACCCTTGATATGTGAATATATTATGAACAGTTAATAAAATATAATTTTTAATCTTGTTGCTTTATTAACACAAATTGGCATATGAGATTATTTGTATGAAAAGTCATTCCATTATTTTTTGTAGTGTCAGTATTATTTTATGCAAGGAATTCTGATCAACTATTGTTCAATCTTTATTGTGTTCTCCTTTTGGATGATCAATTTCAAATATTTCTCCATTTGTTTCCATCCTCCCATGCTTTTCTTCTCATTTGTATCCCCTCTCTCATAAGTTGGTTTATCCATCTTCCTCATGGTCATTTTTTTTGTGCCTAGAGATTCTCGATTCTCTGTGGTAGTCTCACCAAACCATTTTAAACTGTATTTTTCTCTTTATCCATTGTCAGTTTTTCTATCTTTAATGGCTCCCTAATTTCAAAATTTTGTGTCTTATCTCTTTTTTTTATTCTTCCAGTTATACTATATGGATGTGAAATATAGATTCTTAATTTAAGGTAGGAGAAAAGATTACAAGTATTTGAGAATGAAATTCTTAGGAACATTTCTGGACCAAAGAGAGATGAACAAACAAGCAAATGAAGAAGACTACATAACAGGAGCTACATGATCTTTATAGGAAACCAGATATAATAAGAACAGTTAAGTCTCAACACTTTTGAAATTCATATTGAAGCACCATTGAGGTTATGTAATAAGATGTTAATTATATAATTTTTACCTGGTAAATCAGTCGTCCTCAACTAAATTATTAAACTTCTTCAAGTTATTCTAATATGGAGGCCTTTCGAAAACAATGTTTCATCTTCTGCATTTTAACTGGAACATCAGTTATTCTAATATGGAGGCCTTTCGAAAACAATGTTTCATCTTCTGCATTTTAACTGGAACTGATGTTCCAGTTAAAATTCAGAAGATGAAACATTGTTTTCGAAAGGCCTCCATATTGAAATAACTTGAAGTTTAATAATTTAGTTGAGGACAACTGACTTACCGGGTAAAAATTATATTATTAACAGTTAAGTCTCGTAGACTGTGAAGTGGCACAAATGGGGAATGAAAGTGTAGTGAGGCTGGTAACAGAGAGATGACACATACTGTGATTTTGAATCCAAAAAATTCAGCATTAGTCGAATGTCTAGTTTGACAATCATGTGATGATCTTTCACATGTGTTTAGGGATTATCTAAGGAGCATGGATGTCTTTTTGAAACGTGCAATTTCGGTTTCTTAATAACATATTAAAAAATTAGAAACTATATTTATCTTTTCTCACTAAAAGATCAGAGGTAACCCTAAATAATTTTGAAAAAAAAAAGTACTCAGGAAAATATTTGGACCAATAAATATTAATGGTTAATGGAGAATACGATTCAACAAAGAACTGTATGACAAATACAATGAACCTGACCTTGTCAATTTTATTAAGTTAAAGAAATTAGAATAGGCTGGCCATGTACAAAGGCTCTCAACAGACGAGCACCAAAAAAGGTGCTTACAGCAAGTTTTATGGGGAATAGACGGGTTGGAAGACTGAAAAAACGATGGGAGGATGGTATTAAGGAAGATGCTGCAAACCTACTTAAATGTCGCAACTGGAGGCTTGGCACAAAACAGAAATGATTGGAGGCAGAAGCTAAGAGAGGCCAAAGCTCGAATTTGAGCCAATCAGCCATGGATGGATGGATATTATCTTTTGCAAGATAAGATGTAGAATTTACCTGACCTATAGTAATCATCACAATGATATATATTCAACTTAAAAATTTAAAATAAAATTCTTTACACCTCACCTCATATCCTGTCTTCTTTTAAGAACGGTTTTGTAACCCAAACAGTTTCATCTTCAGTAGTTTCACGACCGATCTTCTGTCATCCAGGAGCACTGTAATCATTTAGATTATGAAACTGGTCTAAAAAGAAGACAGGATATGAGGTGAGTGTAAAGAATTTCATTTTAAATTAAATCTCATAGTGATGTTTCTTATAATAGTTCAATATATTCAACTGTTGTAATGTGGTTGCCTTTAAAATATATTTACAAGTAAGTAAATAAACAATTTTTGTCTATTTTATCATAAGATTCTTTTCTGATTAAGTTTTTGTGAGAATGGGAAACATCTTATCTCATATTAATGTTGGTTCAGTTTGAATATGTTTTGATATAACCTTCTATATCATTGTCAGCTTGCCCAGATTGTTCACTTTCATGTTGTGGACCCTGGATGTCAATATCAGCTCCTTCCTCCGGCTGGCTGAAGAACCTCCAAACTAGGTCATGTTCAGCAGGAATTTCAAAATTCATGACTCTATTTCTCTTCTTATGAACGTAAATTTCTTTTCTCAAATGGCAAGTTCTTTTGTATTTTCTAATTTGATTAAAAGAACCTCAAAATGTTACTTCCTAAAATAAATTATTCTTTTCTGAACAATGATGATAATTGATTTAACTTTCACAGGGAAAGAACACTACGAGGTTTAATTTAAGAATTAAATTAATGTTTTTATTACCTCACCTCATATCCTTTTTCTTCTAGACTGCAGTTTTGGAGCTTATCTCCATCATCAGTAGCCTCTGGTCGACCGGTGTTTTGTCGTTTCTTAGCGGTTTTCTTCTTGCTTATATCGGTGGACCGATGAACCTCTGCATCAATTCAAAATTTGCGGGAGTTTCGAAATTCATGAGTTTATTTTTCTTGTTTTTTTGGATGTGGCACAGTCTGGGAAAAAATCCACATCCAAAAAAAAAACAAGAAAAATAAACTCATGAATTTTGAAACTCCTACAAATTTTGACCTGATCCAGAGGTTCATCGGTCCACCGATAGAAGTAAGAAGAAAACTGCCAAGAAACAACATAACACCGGTTGACCAGAGGCTACTGATGACGGAGATAAGCTCCGAAACTACAGCCTAGAAGAAAAAAGGATATGAGGTGAGGTAATAAAAACATTAATTTAATTCTTAAAGATGATAATACAATTATTTAAAATGGCTAATGAATTCAATTTTTTTAAGGATGAAAATCAGTCATAAAATGCCTAAAATCATTGAACTGGCTCCAGGAAGATGGATTGGGGAATCACAACCATGTTTCATAATTGCAGAAGTTGGACAAAACCATCAAGGTGATTTGGAAATTGCCAAAAGACTCATCAAAGCGGCAAAGGTAGGATAATGAAATAGGAAGAATAGTTAAATGCTATGGAAAATCTGGATAAATTCACTTTGATTGGCTAGACCAAGAATTTAAACATAATATTAATGAATACATTATTCAAATGGGTCCTCTAGTCTCAATATTTTAATAATTTTTCAATCAAGTTGGATAAAATGTTTTTAAATTTCACCTCATAAAGTTCCTTGATTTCGTGATACCAGTTTCAAAGGCCTTTGCATTCGTCATAAGTCAAACTCCAACTGTTGAAACTTTGGAGTTGTATATATTTTTGCACAAAATTTTCATGATAGATAGGCATTATAAATTACTATTATTTCACCCTGAAAAAAGTCTCTATAACAATTTTATAGGACTAGTAATACAATGGTAAAATTTTATTTACATACATACAATGTGTTCTGCCCAAGAGCAGGTCTTTCATTGCAAATTCAGCATTCTCCACTCTTTCCTTAACTCAGCTTTCCTTATTGTATCTGCATACAAACCATTTATTTTAATATTGTCTATCATCTGATGTCTTTTTCTGCCTCTAACTTTCTTTCTGTTGACCATTCCTTTCAGGGCATCTGCCAGCAGACATTTTCTTCTTAACCAGTGGCCAATCCAATTTCTCATCATGCCATGTTTACAGGTTTACTTGGGATATATAGGTGTGGTAGCTTCCCGTTTCTTTTCACACCCCACTCTCTCTTTTGCATCTTAAAATCTTAAAAGATCTTAAGAAGATCCCGAGGGGCCCCAACTTGGAGGTGAGGAGAGTGGATTTGGCTAAGTTAGACTCTCCGGACTTCACTGTCGGGATTTGAACCCGATGTCTCTGGTTCTGTACACCAATGAACTACCAGGCTACTGATTCACACAAATGTTAATTCTCTCATTTTTATATGAATTCCCAGGTGCCAAGGCTATGAATTTCTCATTCTACATGCTGTCTGCAGCTTCTTTAACAAGACTTTGTTGGGAATTAGCACCACATTTATACTCAATGAAGCTTATAAAATGGCACCTCTTTTGTTTTCAATTTTTTGTCTAAACCAATTTTATCTCATTTTTTGTCATATTTTTGAGCGCTATAACATGCTATGCTATTTTTTTTTTTTCCAAATTAATTTTTCTTATAGCTGAAAATGAAGAAAAAGAAAAAAAAAACTGTTTTGACAACTTTATGAATGTTTAGACCTAATTGGCCCATCAATTTTTTCCAAAACAATATGCATTGAATTCCTATGATTATAACATTGAAAAGTGGCCAGGATTTTTTTTTAATATTGGTACTCTAATTACTCTGGCCTATTTAATATTGCCAGGTGAGAGGATGGACCTATTTAATGACAAGTATTTGACCTCATATTGATGTGAATGCTAAACACAGAAATATATAAATCATATTTGAAGAGAAAAATTATACACTCAGACTGGGACTCGAACCCAGGACCTTTGGCTTTCTAGTCCAATACTCTACCGACTGAGCTACCTGAGCAAGTTCCAATCTAAACATAATTTTTTCTCTTATATATGCTGTTAATTCCCATTCACCAAATGCTATGAAACCTTTGCTTCTATCTTGTAAATGGCAGCCTCTTTATTATGAAGACATTTATTTGGGAATTTTACATTATATTATAAAGCCAATACAGCTTCTTTTGATGTTTTTATTATTCATTAAAGGTCCTAGTTCCAGTCTGAGCTTATAATTTTTCTCTTCAAATATGATTTATCCATCACTGAGATTATGAAATGAGTAATAAAAACATCGAAAGAAGCAGTACTGGCTTTATAATGTAATGTAAAATTTCCAAATGATTGTCATCATAATAAAGAAACTGCCATTTGCAAGATAGAAGCAAAGGTTTCATAGTATTTGGTGCACAGGAATTAACAGCATATATAAGAGAAAAAAAATTGCGTTTAGATTGGAACTTGCTCAGGTAGCTCAGTTGGTAGAATATTGGCCTAGAAAGCCAAAGATCCTGGGTTCAAGCCACAGTCTGAGCATATTATTTTTCTCTTCAAATACAAAACAGAAATATATGTTGTTAAATTCCATTATTAAAAAGTTAAAAGTCGTTAAAAATATCATAACTTTGCAGGAAAGTGGAGCAGATTGTGTCAAGTTTCAGAAGTCATGTCTACATGAAAAGTTCAATAATGCAGCATTACAGAGACCTTACATTGGTCCTAATTCCTGGGGAGGTACCTATGGAGAGCACAAGAAGTATCTAGAATTCTCAGAACTTCAGTTTAAGGAACTCCAGGATTATGCATCTCAAATAAATATCTTATTCTCTGCTTCAGCCATGGACATAGTAAGTTTAGTTGATACATCCAGACCCATATGAGTTAAAACACACCTTAGTTGATTTTGAGATACCTGTTTACTTTGGCTTCTCCTAAACCATCTATACTTGCATTTTCTTCTAACTAACTCACTGGCACTATCGAACCCATAGGCTGACGACTGCACGGACATACATCCCTATCCTGAGCTGTTTTCCAATCAACTCCTGCATAATCTACTACCCTCAAATCATGGTTAATGTTATTATTCCATCTCATTCTTGGCCTACTAACTGGGTGCTTTCCCTCTGATTTTTCTATAGTAAGTTTCCATGCCCCTGTTACATTCCCCATTCATGCCACATGTCCTGCCCATCACAGTCTACAAGACTTAAATCATCTTATTACATGTAGTTTTCTATGAAGATCATGTAGCTCACTATTATGTAATCTTCTCCATTTGCTATCTGTTCATCTCTTTTTGACCCAAAAATTTTCGTAAGAACTTTGTTCTCAAATACTCATAATCTTTTCTCCTCCCTTAAAGTAAAAGTCCATGTTCCGCATATAACATAACTGAACAACATAACTGGATTTCTTCTGACAAAAAAAAATTGAATTAGTGCATTAGACATGTCATATGCAGTGGAATTACAATTATCTGAATAAATAGGGGTCAACTTTATTTAATAATTGAAGGAAGTAACACTATGAGGTTTCTTTTAATTATTATGAGATAAGAATTTAGACTCACTTCATATTTTATTATGCATTGACAATATCACGAAGGCATGAAGAAACTAGTCTGCTAGAAAAATAATACAGTATGAGATGCATCTAAATTCTTAACTCATAATAATTAAATAGGGGTCAGCTATGGCTTGGATATTCAATTACTCTATTTGTATAACCAAAGATAAAAATAACAATGCCTAATTGATTCATCTTCTTCTCTCTTCATTATGTCTCATACAAGACACCTACAATATATTCTTCTTCTTCTTTGGCTTTCCCCCACTTATAGGTTTGCCATCTTCAGTTTCCATTTATCTCTATCATTCCAATCTCCCTCTTCCAAATTCCTATCATCCATTATAGTTCTGACGTAGGTTTTCCATTTCCATCTTGGTCTGCCACGTTTATTTCTTCCAGGGGGGTGATCATTGGTATATATTTTTTGGCCATCTTTCATTTTCCATTCTTTGTACATGGCCATACCATTTAAGCATTTGATTTTCAATCCTCTTAACAGATGTGGTGACATTCATTTTTCTCCAAAGGAATTCATTTCTTATTTTATCCTGTCTTGTTTTTTGGAGGATTCTTCTAAAATAATCAAATTCAACTGTTCTAATTTTATTCGTTTGTAATTCCGTCAAAGACCAAGTTTCACTACCTACAATATATACAAACACTTAAAAATATCTTAATATTTAAAGGAAGTGACATTATGAAGTTTATTTTAATTAATGTAGAAATGTAGAAATTTTGACAACTCACCTCATATTAGTGGATTTCTTGAAGACCAGTTTCAATACATTACATATCATTATCAATTCATTCTAACTGTGGACAAGCTGATGATAAAAGAGAAGATTTGTTTTGAAACATGTCCTAAAAGAACTCAACTACTATGAGGTAAGATGAATACAGAAGTTAAATCAACCAGGATCCCTTATTGGAGATGATCAAATTTACAACATTATTGTGACAGCCTGTGCTTTTATTTACATTTGAGTTGTGCATTTTGACTCACCTCATATTTCTTGATTTTTATGCAGACCGGTTTCATCGCTAACTGTGCAATATTCTTGATGCTTCACAACTGTCTGGCAGTTGTCCCTCCTGCAAATTGATTTCTGAACATTCAGTTGGCTGATCGATGAACTTCCAAATCAAATTTTTTTCCCTTTCACCGGGAATTTCAAAATTGATTTGGAAGTTCATCGGTCAGCCAACTGAGGGTGCAGAAATCAATTTGCAGGAGGGACAACTGCCAGACAACAGTTGTGAAGCATCGAGAATGTCGCACAGTTAGCGACGAAACTGGTCTGCATAAAAGATCAATAAATATGAGGTTAGTCAAAATACACAACTCAAATATAATTAAAATAAATCTCATAGTAATTAAAACATTTTGTCTGTTCATTCTTACCTCTTATAGTTGTTTTTGTCGTACATATGTTTCAGAGCTTCTTAGCCCCATCATCAGCAATTACAGACTGAATTTTCTCATGTTGTCAGCCCTGATTCTTGATTCCTGCTCTCTTTGCCTCTGGTCCAATGAATTTACTAATGAGATTCCTTTTTGCAGGAATTTCAAAGTTCGTAATTCTTTCCTTGTTCTTCTGTATATAGATTTTTTCCCATATGGTGAGTTCATTTTTGTTTTCTAACTGTTTTAATAATTTTGTGTTTACATCTATTTTGTGTTTTTCTGACCAAACATGAGCAGCCACTGCAGATTTTTCTACTTCTTTTTTTACATTCCTTATGTGTTCTTTAGTTCTAATGGTTAAATTTATTTTTCTTTAATTAAATTTACAGTGTGAGGAAACACTATGAGGTATTTATATTAATAAATGAGTTGGAGAAAATGTTTTAACATCTCACCTCACAAAGGTGCATGTCTTCACGATACCGGTTTCAAAAGTATAGTATTACTTCCATCTTCAGTCAAACATATAATACTATACTTTTGAAACTGGTATCGTGAAGACATGCAACTTTGTGAGGTGAGATGTTTAAACATTTTCTCCAACTCATTTATTAAAATAAAATAAATTTATTTTTGTTTTCCCTATGTATATCTTATCACAGTCTTTACATTTTATTTGATATATTCCTAATTTTTTACCATCACCAATCTTTTTATTTTTATTAGTTTATTTAAACTATAATCATTCTTTGGTACTAAATTAATATTAAATTTTCCAAAAATCTTCTGAAATTTGTTGTGTGCCCAAGGGTGATATGTGAATTTCCTGTATTTCTTATCTTTTGGTTTTTCTGTCTGTAGAGTGCTTTCGTACCTCAATTTTTGTTTTTTGTACTTCTCAATTTTTTTGTGTATAATTTTAAAATAAATCTCATAGTGTTATTTCCTACGTATTTAATAAAACTGTGCTTTTATCTCTATTTATTTATTAAGAACAACCTCATAATGTTACTTCCTATTGTAATTTTTTAATAACTCAGTTTTAATTTTTTATGACTGACTGATGCAGGTTTCAGTAGATGTCTTGGATTCACTAGGAGTTCCATTTATTAAAATTGGCTCTGGGGATGTGAATAATTTCCCAATGCTACAGTATGCTGCAACAAAATCAAAGCCTTTAATTGTATCTACAGGTAAGCAATCATAATATCAAATTTACTAGATTGGAGGACAGTTTCTTTTGTTGTATTTTGCAATAGTCTCCAAACTTGTTGGCAATAGTCACAAGGGTTAGAGTTCCCTGATATTTTGTCCTTGAGGATGCCAGATGCAGTCTCTGGCAAAATATCAGAGTCCACCTACATTAGTGATACTATTGATAGCAATGTGCCAATCGGATGGGATGTTTAGTCTGATGATCCAGGTAATGCTTTTCAAAAGGAGTAAGCTATATGCTGGAACTAAATTTCATTTTCTCCTTTCTCATCATCATCATCATCCCTCATAGAAACACATAAACATATCCATCCTACTCTCATCTATGTACACAATACAAATACATGTAATCTACAGAAAGTGTTTTTGAAGTGGTGCAACAATTAAAAATAGGCCACATTAATGTCATCTATCTGTCTAGCATGGAATGTGAAGCAAGAAAATTACAGTGGTTACAAATTTAAAAATAATAATCTTATATTTAAAGTTGATATCATTGAGCAACTTCTGTTGTTCTTGTAAAATTTGTATTAAGCTTTTATGAAAATGAACTAATATGGACATTTAAAATAACATTCTTTTCACCTCACCTCATATCCTGTCTTCTATTTAAACTGGTTTTGTAATCTTAGTGGTTACATCTTCAGCAATTACACGACCAGTGTTCTGTCATCCAGAAGCATTGCTTCTTACTCCATCTGTTGATGGACCGATGAACTTCCCAATCAAATCAATTTCCCCAGGAATTTCAAAATTCATTAATTTTTCTTTCTTAGTTTTTTTAATGTGGATTTTTTCCCAAACAGTGAGCTCCTAAAGTTTTTATTTTTAGTTTTATTAAGCTAACCTTTCTTTTAATTTGATATTTTTCTGACCAAGCATGAGCGGCTACAGCTGATTTTTCCAATTTTCCATTTTTGACATTCCTAAAGTGTTTCTGCACTCTGGTTTTCAAATTTCAAACTTAAGGAGCTCACTTTATATAAGTTCAATTCGCAGGGAAGTTGATTTGATTGGGAGGTTCATCAATCCACTAACTGATAGAATAAGTAGCAGTGCTCCTGGATGACAGGACATTAGTCATGTAACTACTGAAGATGTAACCACTAAGGTTATGAAACCGGTCTAATTAGAAGACAGGACATGAAGTGAAAAAAAAAATTAAATGTTAAATTGAACCTCATAGTGACATTTCCTATAACAGTTCAAAATATGCACGTACCTGTTTTTCCTCCCAACACCCTTCATCTGGAAAAATACTCTTTTCTGATTCCAAAATTATATGGTATAGATTGCTTAGTTCAGAAGACTGATATTTATGTTGCAGGAATGCAGGATATGTCAACAGTAGAAACTGTGTATCACACTTTAAAAGCTTGCAATGCCAACTTCTGTCTGTTACATTGTGTATCAGCATATCCTACCCCACCTCAGGAGGTCAATTTAAATGTCATAAGCAAATACAAGCAAGAGTTTTCTGACATTCCCATTGGTTATTCAGGACATGAACTAGGAATAACAATCTCAGTGGCAGCTGTGGCAATGGGAGCTAAGGTAATATAAATTTGTAAATTAATGAGTCATTTTTTACATCTTACCTCATATTTCATGTTTTCTTTAAACACGGGAACTAGTTTTCATATTTAACTATGGATAATATAAATTTATTTAGTTTATAGTGCTATTACAGGTTAGGGGGCATGGCACTGTTCTATAAGGCAATGCAGATTCCCTACATGTTTCTTGAAGACCTTGATGATGCTGTCTTGCTGTACGACCTCTGGCACATTAAATTTTAATCTAACTTAGTTCTTCCTGTTTCCAAACAATGTGACAATACTACATTTGACCATCAGCTAGCTAAAAAACTCCATGGCGTGACAGGCCTAAAACACCCTTGGCTACCAGCTGGCTCCTGGCCTCACATCTACATGTGTTAATCACATAGGTAGACAATCATCCTGCCAGTATAGGGGTAACATATGGTCAGCATTAAGTTATGTAGGTAGGAAATAACACTATGAGGTTTATTTTAATTTTGTTGAGTTGTTTCTTGACTCACCTCATACTTCTTAACGCCATTGCAGATCCGGATTCCGTCACTGTATTTGTGACATTCTCAATGCTGTTCATGTTCACAACTGACGTCTAACGGTCTCCTCTCCTGCAGACTGCAGGACCATTGGACGTCAGTTGTCAACATGAACAGCATTGAGAATGTCACAAATACAGTGACGAAATCCAGATCTGCAATGGAGTTAAGAAGTATGAGGTGAGTCAAGAAACAACTCAATAACAAAAAAAAAAAAATAACAAAAGAATATGGTAAGCCTGTTGGGTTCCCCAGCCTTTAAGGCTGGTTTTCTCAACCTGGAGCTGCTACTTATTGTAGCTACCCAAATTTCTCATGAAGCTGGGTGGGCACTGGTCCCATACTGGCCGAAATTCCATGAGAAAATTTCTTCCCCCATGGAGACTCAAACCAGCGCAAGTCCCGTAGCTCTGTGCCAAGGCATCTTGCCTTAACCACTTGGCTATCGCACAGGACTATTGCCAGCTAACATAAGCCTCTATTCCTCTGGCCAGTTCACATGCACATGATGTAGGAAGGGAGAGTCCATATGTTCTGAGGTAAGGAAGGTATGTAACTGCTGATGTATGCTATCAGCGACATCATTAGATTGCATTGCATGGCTTCTTTACAGCAGTGTTGCTACTATTAAAGTTCCAGCTCTCGTAAATGCTTCAAAAGCAACATCATCTTGAGCCTTAGGATCTCTAGATTTATTTTATGTGCTTGTAGTGTTTTTTTTAACCCTCTGCATTTTATATGTGAAATCTTGTCATAAACACAATGATTTAATTTAATATTTAAAGGAAGTGACACTATGAGGTTTATTTTAAATAATAGGAGTTAAGATTATTTACAACTCACCTCATATTTGTAGATTTCTTGAAGACCTAAATTTCTGTGTGTTAAGCATCATTAACAATTCTTTCTAACCGATGAACTGTCAGTTGGTGATTCTATAGGCTGATTTCTGCTCCCTCTGTTGGCTGACTAATGAACTTCCAAATCAAAATTTTTTCTCCAGGAATTTCAAAATTCATTATTTTATTTCTATTTTTGAAGATGTAATTTTCTCCAAAATTGTGAGTTTGAAACAAAAGCAAAATTACTGAAACAGAAAAATCAAGGAACTCATAATTTGGGAGAAATTTACATCCACAAAAATAATGAATTTTAAAATTCCAAAAAAAAAAAAGAAGAAGAAGAAAAATGGAAGTTCTTAGGTCAACCAACAGAGGAAGCAGAAATCAACCTACAGGATCACCAACTGATGATTCAACAGTTAGAAAGAAATGATAATAATGCTTAAAGCGTAGAAACCTAGGTCTTCAAGAAATCTACAAATATGAGGTGAGTTGTGAATAATCTAACTCCTATTATTTACAATGATTTAAAACCGGATATTTATCCCCATATAAAAATAATAAGGGTTTTTTATTTAATATTTAAATATAATTATATTTATTTCTATTAAAATTGGAAAGAATTAGAGAATTCAAATTTTTTTATAAGTATATAAAAAAATTCAAACTGGTCAATATAAACTGTTAATACAGTTAGATGTATTTCTAACTGATTTAATATATGTAAAAATACTTTAAATATTTGAATTGATATTTTTTATAAACAAATAAATGGGACTGGACGAATTGGATGGGAGTCAGCCAGTAGTGAACTAGTACCTCCTCTCCTTCCCTTTTCAGTTGGACCAATCAGACCTTCCATATTATAAACAGAAATGAAATGGGATTTTGCCCAGAACAACAAGATGGCTACAATACTTACTTGAAAGAAGTCAGACATTTAACAAACCAACGGCTCAATCAAGAAATAAGAGAATTATTGTTCATTTCGTGATATTAGTTGAACAAATGGTGTCAAAGCTACGGAAAATAATATTGTGGTATAAATTGAATTCATATGGAATATAAATAATCCATAAAGTGAAAATAAAGTGTTAGTGAAAATTCGACCGTTGGAAATCGTCATCTATTACATATATGAAAGTAATAATCTTCTATAAGTGAAATTTCTTAATTTAAGCCAGAATCTTTTTAATTAATTAATTTTTGATCATTTACAAACAAAGATTCATATAAACATAATTGGAAACTTTAATAAAAATAACATTTAAATTAACTATTAACAACGTGTCATTATTTGTTCATGTAAGAAACTTCTCCTGATTCCCTTGAAGGAGTCATCAGTGCCGTGGCAAATATCAGTGATCTAAAATTCATCGGAGAACATATTGTTTAAACAACTCACCTCATAGGATTCATGCTTCCATGAAATCGCGATTTCAAACATAATCATGTTCATCGTCAGCCATAACTCCGACTGATGAAATTCTTCGCGCCGTCAACTATTCTATTGTCGCCATCTTCAGTGCTGCCATCTATGGTTGAATTTATGAACTTTCGAAATCAATGTAATTTCGATAGGGATATCAAAATTCATTGATCTATTTTTGTTTTTCTGAATGTATATTTTTTCCCAAACTGTCAATTCCAAAGGTTTCTCTACTTGTTTTAAAAGTTTAGCTTCTCTTCCAATTTTATGATGTTCTAATAAACTATGTGCAGCAATTGCAGATTTTTCAATTTCACAATTTTTAATATTTCTGAAATGTTCTTTTGTCCGAATTTCCAAATTCCTTTTTGTTTTTCCTATATAAACTTTATTGCAATCTTCACAATTTATTTGATAAATTCCAGATTTCTTACTGTCTGGAACACTGACTTTTTTATTGGTACTTAGATCAATGAATTTTGATATCCCTAACGAAATTACATTGATTTTGAAGTTCATAAATTCAACCATAGATGGCAGCACTGAAGATGGCGACAATAGAATAGTTGACGGCCGAAGAATTTCATCAGTCGGAGTTATGGCTGACGATGAACATGATTATGTTTGAAATCGCGATTTCATGGAAGCATGAATCCTATGAGGTGAGTTGTTTAAACAATATGTTCTCCGATGAATTTTAATGATTATACCTCATAATTTTTACTTCCCAACATTAATTAAATATAATCAGTGATCTAAATTATTACCATCATATATCTTCAAATGTCTCCACAACATGGGACATCACACCCAACAACCCACCTTTAGATTTCAACTTGACTTTCTTTTGAAAGTGTCTTATATTTAGAATAACATTTGCATTTTTGATTTTGGGGTTTTCCTTATATGTGAATGCAACTTAAACTTAGAAATACACAGTATAAATCACATTCTTATGAAATAATACTAATATTTGTATTTACCAAGGTATTGGAACGTCACATTACACTCGATAAAACCTGGAAAGGCAGCGACCATGTGTGTTCCTTGACTCCATCAGAATTCCAAGAATTGGTCCACCAAGTTCGAACAGTTGAGACTGCACTGGGGAATCCCATTAAATGCTTCCAACCCTCTGAGAAAGCTTGTTATGATAAACTAGGAAAAACTCTGGTAGCAGCAAGAGACATGCTTGCAGGAAAGTGTCTTCAAGAAAAGGATATTAAGGTGAAAGTGGCAGAACCCAAAGGATGTCCTGCTGAGAAATATCAACAAGTCATAGGAAGAACATTAGTAAGGAATGTAAGACAGGATGAAAGTATCATGTGTTCTGACTTTGTATAAAACTGAAACAATTTCAAAACACATTAATGGATTTATTATCATCCATTTATGACTACAAATAACAGAACTAAGGATACAGACTAGAAAAATAAGTACACAATAAAAATAAAAGACAATGAAATTTTCACTCAGTCTCAATTTCATTTTGAATACTGTATCAAATAAAATAAAATTTCACTATATTTATCATTAACCCATTTATTTTAGGTTTAATGCCCATTGCTACCTTTAAGTAACCAGAAATTTAAGGTCATATTGAAATTGAAATTTTATAGGAAAAATCACTATGAGGTTTATTTTAAGATTTTAATTAAAATTCTTTATACCTCACTTCATATCCAGTCTTCTAATTAAACGGTTTCAAAACCTAGTTTCATCTTCTGTAATATCTCGACCGATGTTATGTCATTCAGGAGAATTACTTCTTACTCCATCTGTTGGTGGACCGATAAATCTCCGAATCAACTGAAATTCCCCCAGGAATTTCAAAATTCATAAGTTTTTCTTTCTTGTTTTTATGAATGTGGATTTTTTCTCCCAAACTGTGAGCTTTTTTGGTTTTTCTATTTGTTTAATTAAATTGGCATCATATTAATGCTATATATTATGTTCTAAAATTAATATTAATTGAAATAAAAGATAGTTTAATTACACAAATAGAAAAACCAAAAGAGCTCACGGTTTGGAAAAAAATCCACATTAAAAAATAAGGGGGAAAAAAAAGTGACTTTTGAAATTTCAGGAAATTTGATTTGATTCGGAGGTTTATTGGTCCACCAACAGATGGGAGTAAAAAGAAGTTCACCTAAACAACATAACATTGGTCGAGATATTACTGAAGATGAAACATCTAGATTTTGAAGCCAGTTTAATTAGAAAACTGGATATGAGGTGAGGTATAAAGAATTTTAATTTCAATTTTTAATCATATTGAAATATAAAGTTATATTACATTTTTCTATATTTTTGGACCTCAAAATAAACATAAGGTGATGGTAAAGATAATGGAAGGTAAGTCATATTCTTCTACAACAGTAAATTCAATTAAGGAACCAGTCTCTGTCAACAAATGAGTTGATTTACCACAAAGAACAAGAACATATCTTTGGAACTGTTATAGGCAGAATTGAACATGTATTCAAAGTGCAAATATATATATATATATATATATGACATGAAAAGAAAAATAAATGCCTGAACTGGGATTTGAACTCAGGACCTCTAACTTGATATGTTAGTGTACTACCAGTTATGCTATCCAGTCATCCTAGCACAAACATTTATTTTTCCTTTATATATACTCTCTATCCTGAGAGGTAGCAGGAACTCGGTCTCACTGCTCTTTCATGGCTACTATAACAAGCAAGCAAATTAAAGAGAATTTTTTACTTTATAGCAGTGATGCTTTTTTATTTCGATGTTATAATTCAATTTTGACACTTATCAATGAAGGCCTAATATAACTAACTAACTAACTCACTGGCACTATCAAACCCATCGGTTCATGGCCTCGCAGACATAAGCTCTCCATACATCCCTATCCTGAGCTAATGCTTTCCAATCATTCCCTGTATAATCTACTTCCCTCAAATCATAGTTAATGTTATTCTCCCACCTCATTCTTGGTCTACCAACTGGGTGTTTTCCCTCTGGTTTTCCTACAAGAAGCTTCCATGCACCTTTCATTCCCCATTCATACCACATGTCCTGCCCAATTGCAGTCTAAGTGGCTTAACTGTTTTTATTATATCTGGCCTAATATATATATATATATATATATATATATATATATATATCATATATGATGTTGGCATATCTGAGATTAATAGATTTTGACACCGTTTAACCGATTACCGTGAAAGTTAGCACATATATGTATATTTTCATGGAGAGGGTTTTTATGATATCTATTATGTTCTAAAACAAATTAGCTGCAGTGGTTCACCTGAAACAAAACATTAAAAATCTCTAGCGGTCACAATTTTTTTTATGTTTCACAACCTCCTCACAGTATCTATTAAAATAAACCCAGGTAAGTATGGGTGAAATTACATCAGTTGCAGTTGAAGGCTTGTAGTCTGTATCAATACTGTACTCTGTACATGTATAACAAGCGCTAGAGATGGAGCCTGCAAGTGTGTCGGATACTGTGACCAATGCAGATCAGAGGCCATACATTAAAATCAAAACTTTATGTGTAAAAAAATCCACAGAAATCCACAGTGCTTTGAGTTAAGTTGGTGATGAGTTCACAGTGGACTATAGTACAGTTTTTCGTTGGGCTAATCATTTTCTTGATGGTTTCGACGAGCTCGATCAAAGGCCAAGCAAATGATGATCTTTGCTTATGATCACCAAGGAATCATCATGACAGATAGAGTCCCATGTGGAAGAAGTATCACTGGAGTGTATTATTGTGCTTCCATCCAAAAACTTTGCAAGAAAATGCACAAGAACCTCCCAGTCGCTTATGGCTGGGCTACTTAATCTCCATGACAATACTCACTTGCAAATCATGGATGTTTTATCAAAAAACTTCGCAATTATGGGTGGGAAGTGTTACCTCATGTGCCTTGCAGTCCAGATATGAGTCCACCAGACTTCGACAATTCCCAAAGTTAAAAGAACCTATATGTGGACTTTTTCTTCTCTGGATGAGCTTTCTATCCACGTTACCTGAGCTATCTGACACATGAATAAAAATAATGTCGAATGGAATAATAATGCTACCTAAACATTGTGACTCAGTCATCGAGAAGCAGAGAGACTATATTGAAGGGCTGTAAACAGATAATCTCAAAGAAATAAAGGCATTAGTAAAAAAAAAATCATGTGCATTACTTTTGAAATGGCTTTTGTATTATCCAAAAAAAATCAGTGAAAATCAATGCATTGGTAGGACAGGGACCAGCTCCTACAAACTTCTGAGTCTGCTGTAGTTGTCAATATCAACAAAATAACACTCTATTTATAGTCCGTTTTCTCTAAGGAAGGAAAGATCCTGCCATTATTTTCAAACCATACAACCTCTCCCTTCTAAATTGGGATTTGTGATAGGACATTTTACAACCTTCCTTAAACATTATTGGCTTTTTAAATTTATATAAGTGAGTCAAAAATAACTTTTTACATCTCACCTCATACTCGTTGGCTTCCCCGCTCTCTGTGGTTGAAACAAGTATGTGGGATCCTTAATTTCTTACAAAAACAAACTATAGTAATGTAAAAAAATATAATGGAGCCTGAATTTTTGAGACACTCATTTTCTGAGTTATCAAATGGGTTAAGGATAATGACTATTATACACTACATTGAGAAAACTTAAATTACTTTAATTTAATCAGCCCATTATGTATTCTTTAAATTAAAGATGAAAACAGGGAACTACAATAATTTGTTAATACAGTGTATTCCATTAAATATGGCCTTAAGTTAGTAGTATCGGGTCTTCAATAGGACCAGAATTACCAGAAAAACAGAATTTATTCCTGCAATATAAACACTTTATCACTAGAAATAAAATGACATGACAAATGTGGTTAATGTTATAGACTTTTAAACTACTAACACTACCAATAGCTATTGCACAGTTTCACCAATACTGCAAAACTTTTCACCATTTTTTTAAAAGTCATCAGAATTTTGTTTGCTTTTTGAGTTTAATATTGTCTATTTCTGGTTCAAGACCAATTGTGAAATGAGGTCCTGTCACATTTATATGACCAAGTCCAATAGTTCCAATGTTCTCAATGAAGAAATGCATGTCCTTAGAGAGGATTACATACATTTTATTACATTTTGAATAAGATTAAATTTAAATGTTTCATATTTCTTTCTTGTTTTTTTTTAATATGGATTTTTTCCCAAACTGTGAGTTCTTTTGTTTTTCTATTTGTTTAGTTCAACTGGCTTTTGTATCAATTAGATGGTTTTCAGATCAAGCATGAGCAGCTACTGCTGACTTTTCGACTTCACCATTTTTGACATTTCTAAGATGTTCTTTCACCCTTGTTTTCAAATTTCTTTTTGTTTTCCCCTATGTGAATATTGTCACAAACCCTGCATTTGATCTGATGAATTCCTGATGTGTTTTCTTCTTCAATTTTTTTCATTTTTAACTTATTAACTTTGAAATTCCCGTGGATTCTGATAAAATCTCGAGGTTTATTGGTCCACAATCGAGGGAGGAAGAGGCAGTTCTTATGATCGACATAACATCAGTCGATGAAAAATTACTGAAGCTGCCCATGCTTCAAAACCAGTCTAGTTAGAATACTGGATATAAGGTGAGGTATGAAACATTTTAATTTAATCTTAATTTTCCTATAAAAGTTCAATACATTTTGAATGTTTATATATGAGCCCTTGAGTATTAAAATGGACCAGTCCACATTTAATGCATTTACAAGTAAGCATATTTACTGATGGCTCAAGAGTATTTTAAAAAGTTCAAGGTGTGACAAGCCTAGAAGGCCCTTGGCCTACCAGCTGGCCTCACATCTACATGTGTTAATCACAGAGGTAGACAAACATCCTGCAAGTGTAGGGATGACATGTGATCAGCATGTCAGGTCCCCCGCCATTATAGCTGATTTTCTCAACCTGGAGCCTCTACTTATTATAGCTACTCAAATTCCTCACGATGCTGGGTGGGCACCAGTCCCATACGCCAAAATTCAATGATAAAATTTCTTCCCACCTCATACTCATACTATGGAGGCTCGGACCAGTGAACCAGTGCAAATGCCATAGTTTTATGCCAAGGCATCTTGACTTAACCACTCGGCTATGACGCGGGATAGCTCAAGAGTATATTTATGTTTAAAATTATATTTTTATAGTGTTACCAAGTGTCTGTTAAAACAAAATAAAATATTTGTTCTATGTATACTATTTACAATATATGATTTCAACCAATAACTCCTGGCATGACAGACCTAGAAGGCCCTTAGCCTACCAGCCGGCTGTTGGCCTCACATCCACATGTGTCAATCACAGAGGTAGATGATCATCCAGCCAGTGTTGCGGCGACATGTGGTCAGCATGTCGAGTCCCCCAGCTGTTATAGCTGGTTTTCTCAACCTGGAACCGCTACTTATTGTAGCTACCCAAATGCCTCATGATGCTGGGTGGGCACCGGTCCCATACTGGCCGAAATACCATGAGAACATTTTTTCGCCCATGGAGACTCGAACCAGCTCAAGTCCTGTAGCTCTGTGCCAAGGCTTCCTGCCTTAACTACTTGGCTATGGCGTGGGACGATTTCAATCAATATGTAGAAGAAAAAGCAGTTTTTTTTTTAAAATGAGACATAATGGATATTATATAATACTCAAGGGCTCATATATGTACATATATATATATATATATATATAGTGAAATTTAAATAAATACACCAATTTTAATTACAAATTTTCTGTGGAAAGTTCAATAAAAATGTGTTTTGGTCACAAATGTATGATTTTCTCAAAAAAAATATATATATATAAAGAAAGGTATTAGTATTTCAGTTTTTAATGATAGTTAATAGAGAGTTTGAATTTAATAATTCACCTCATAATTGTTTAATTTTCACAAAGTACATAGGAGGTGTGAAATGAAACAAACTTTTTTCTTTAGTATTTTTCAGTAAAATATATAATATGCTCAATGCATTTTACCAATTCTCCTTACATAATATTAATAAAAAAAATGTATATTTTATTCCATCTCTTGTAATTTAATTTGTGCTAAAACAAACCATGGAATCAAAACATATCAAAGGAAAAAGTTATAGATATCACATCTCCTATGTGCTATGTGAAAATCAGACCACTATTCATCATTATAAAGTTATGAATTTATAATTTTTGCACTTTTTTTTTTCCTGAGAAAACAACAGATTTGTTTATTTAACTTTCACAGGGAAAAAACACTACGAGGTTTAATTTAAGAATTAAATGAATACTTTTATTACCTCACCTCATATCCTTTTTCTCCTAGACTGCAGTTTCGGAGCTTATCTCCATCATCAGTAGCCTCACGTCGACCAGTGTTATGTCATTTCTTGGTGGTTTTCTTCTTCTTTCTGAACTGCCAAGAAACAACATAACACTAGTCGACGAGAGGCTACTGATGATGGAGATATAGCTCCGAAACTGCAGTCTAAAATGAAAAGGATATAAGGTGAGGTAATAAAAATATTAATATTTGAGTTTGTATTTTTTAACATTCTTACCTCATACGTTTATTTTGTTGGGCAATCGTTTCAAAGCTATTGCTCCATCTTCAGCTTTTGGGACAAGCTGAAGATGGAGCAATAGCTTTGAAACGATCGTCCAACAAAATAAACATATGAGGTAAGAATGTTAAAAAATACAAACTCAAATATTAAATTAAACCTCATAATGAAGCTTCCTAACGATTTTAAAATAAAAATATTAATTTAATTCTTAACAGATTTGTTATCCAAAATGTATTGTATAAGACATTTCTATTGTCAAAATAAGTAAATTATTATATACAGCTAATCTAGTACAATTAACGATACAGAGAAATATTTATGCCTGGACCAGAAATTGAACCACAAACTTTCAGCTCTATGTGGTGATGCTCTTACAACTTGAGCTATCCAGATATTTTCTCCCATCCAAGCAGAAATTCATCTCTGTAACCTCTCTATTGTCCTTTTCTTTTCCCAGACATTTAAAAGTAGACACTTTTCATATGGTACATTATTTAAAATAATGCCATTTGAGACACAATTAATTTTACCTCTAAATATATATTTACTTTTGGTACAATTAATTTCTAATCCTCCCAAGTCTGTTTCACTTTGAATTTGTTGAATATTATATTTACCACAAGGAAAAATTCTTACTTAAAACCTGCACACTTATTAATACTTCAATTTTTATATACAGGTGTCTCTAAAGTCACTATCCATTTCAATGAAGGAAGGCAATGCTTGAAAAATCAATGTTATTGTGAAGTTTTACAAATATTCTACTGCCTTTCTACATGACTGCCATTTAGGTCAAAACATACACTCCATTTTTTCAGCTGTGAAACAAAATGTAGACCTTGACATTTAAACCTTAAAAAAGCCTGCTGCTTCTGTGATACGATTCCATAAATCAAGCAGATGTGATAAGGACATTTCTGAGTGAAACGTAAAATTTTCCACACTGTGTTGTGAAGTGTATTCAACTCCCAACTGAGGCGTTGAGTTGATGCTTTCGAACTATCACTGGCAATTTGAACCTGCTGCATTGTTTCTGCTGATATGCGTGGTCATCCATGATGTGCCTCATCACACGTACTGCCAGTATGCTTAAATTTGTTTACAAGCAGGTGAATGTGTGCCTTTGTTGGGACTGGTTTACGGAATTTATGGGTCAATTCAGCTCTAGCATCTTCATATGACAATCCACATGCCCGGCACAAACAATGGCAACCCTTCCTTCTGTCATCATCATCATCCTCTTATCGTGTCTTCCTTTAGGAAGGTCGATTTCAAATATGCCTCCAACCATCTCTATCTTCCATGCTTTGCTTCTTCTTAGTTCTTCCTTGTTCTATCCTCTCTCTTGTAGACTTTTCTTCACTTGATTAATCAATCTTTCTCATGGTCTACCTCGTGGTCATTTTCCTTGTATCTTGAGATTTAACAGTCTTTATGGTAGTCTTTCCTTTTCCACCATTCTTCTGTGCTAAACATATTGCACTAAGCTAAACAGTGCATACAAAAGAAAAGAAAAAAATAGTGTTTTCATGGAAATGGATAGTGACATTAGAGACATTTTGTAATTTTGTATATATATATATATATATATGACATAAGAAAAATAAATGCTTGGACGGGACTTGAACCTGGACCTCTGGATTTATATCCCAATGTGCTACCGATTACGCTACTGAGCAAGTCTAATACAAACATTCATTTTTGTTATATATATTCTCATTAAAAAAAGGAATTATATTTGAAGAGAAAAATTTTCGCCTAGACCGGGACTCGAACCCGGGACCCTTGGCTTTCCGGGCCAAGTGCTCTACCAACTGAGCTACCGAGGCGAGTTACGATCTAGACGCAAATTTTTCTCTTATGTACGTTGTAATTCCCTTGTGCCAAATGCTTGAAACCATAGCTTCTATCTTTGCAACGTACATAAGAGAAAAATTTGCGTCTAGATCGTAACTCGCCTCGGTAGCTCAGTTGGTAGAGCACTTGGCCCGGAAAGCCAAGGGTCCCGGGTTCGAGTCCCGGTCTAGGCGAAAATTTTTCTCTTCAAATATAATTTATCCTTCTATGAGAAGTGTTAAATTAATAATAAAATCGTCAATAGAAGCCCTACTGGCTATAAAGTAGTGTTAAATTCCCAATAAATGTCTTCTTAACTAAGAAGCCGCCATTTGCAAAGATAGAAGCTATGGTTTCAAGCATTTGGCACAAGGGAATTACAACGTACATAAGAGAAAAATTTGCATCTAGATCATAACTCGCCTCGGTAGCTCAGTTGGTAGAGCACTTGGCCCGGAAAGCCAAGGGTCCCGGGTTCGAGTCCCGGTCTAGGCGAAAATTTTTCTCTTCAAATATAATTTATCCTTCTATGAGAAGTGTTAAATTAATAATAAAATCGTCAATAGAAGCCCTACTGGCTATAAAGTAGTGTTAAATTCCCAATAAATGTCTTCTTAACTAAGAAGCCGCCATTTGCAAAGATAGAAGCTATGGTTTCAAGCATTTGGCACAAGGGAATTACAACGTACATAAGAGAAAAATTTGCATCTAGATCATAACTCGCCTCGGTAGCTCAGTTGGTAGAGCACTTGGCCCGGAAAGCCAAGGGTCCCGGGTTCGACTCCCGGTCTAGGTGAAAATTTTTCTCTTCAAATATAATTTATCCTTCTATGAGAAGTGTTAAATTAATAATAAAATCGTCAAAAAAAGGAATGTTTGTATTAGACTTGCTCAGTAGCGTAATCGGTAGCGCACTGAGATAAATCAAGAGGTCCAGGTTCAAGTCCCGTCCGAGCATTTATTTTTCTTATCATGTCATATTAAGCTTGCATTACTCAATGTCAAAAATTCAATTATAACACACACACACACACACACACACACACACACACACACACACACACACACACACACACACACACACACATATATATATATATATATATATATATATATATATATTATAACTATATTTCTGACATTTGGCAATGAAGGCAAATATGATATGAAAAGAGAAATTAATGCTTGAGTTGGGATTTGAACCCGAGTCTCTAAACTATGTACGTTTAGCGCTCTAATGACCTGAGCTACCCAAGTATTCCAACACAAACATACATTTTTCTTATATATGAAGTATTCTCAATTCACACAAGAGGTAGCGGAAAATCGTTCCGACTGACATCTTGTGGCCAACATAGCAGTTAAGCAAATCCCGACTCAAGCATTCATTTTTCTTTTCATATCATATCATATATATATGATTAATTAATTTTATTGAACTATCTAATGAATTTAGTGTTTTTTTTCAACTTATATTAAAGCTATGATTAAGTGAAACACAAGTTTTAAAGCAACATAGGCTTATTGGTAATTAAAATTTTTGGAAATTTAAAATCTAGGGACTAAAGTCAATGTAAAGTGAATTCATTTCCCTTCATAGTTTTCTCTCAGTAGCATATAATGGAACTAATATACAAAGAGTTAAAACATTATCTATTCAATTAATTCTGTGGCCACAAGATAAACATACATAAGTCTGAAAACATAATTTTTCACGAGAGCTTATTAATTTTAAAATAACTTATTAATAATCGGAGATTTGTATTACTTCTGACCAAGAGATATCTACCATAAGAAATCAGCTATCTCTTAAGAACTTTACCCTTACGATAGAAGAAGAAAAATGATTTATTTCTGACATATTAATCTACAAAACAAAAATAATTAAAAATGGACTTATGTGTTTTACCCTAATGCCACAAAATTATTCATCACATATTTTGAATTGTACATGCTCAAGTTAATCAAATAAAAAAAAAAGATACTTCAATAGCAACACTTAAGAGTATGTGTCCACTATTTATAGCATTTTAAGACACTTAAGAGTGCAATACATTGTCTTACAATAATTGGTTTTGTGTGATACAGGCTCAATTCATATTCATACATTGCACTATAATACAGTGCTGTAGTTGGAGAAAAAGATCTAAAACACAAATTTGTGTAAATTTTTTATTAGATTTCATTGTTAACAGTATAAGGCAATGGCAAAAAAAAGTCTTTAGTTCTATTGGAAATATATTCTGAAAATTCTCTATTATGGTATTTTATTTAAATTTAATTTTGACAAGTTCATAAAATCGACACCAGATGGCAATTCAGAAGATGGTGGTAATGGCAAAATTTCAACAGTCAGAGTCTGACTGATGATGAAGGTGAAGGCCTTTGAAAACGGTATCATGAAATCATGGAACTTTATGAGTTGAGATGAAAAAAAATTAACTGATTTAATTTATAAATTACAAATTGCCTCATAATGTTACTTCCCACTGTAATTTTGATTAAATTATCTTGGTTACCAAAATAAAAGCATTAATCTTAAATATGTATCTAAACCCAGAAACCTACATCTTTCTCTATATTACAAATATAGTGAAACCTGTCTTAGCCAGAACCTTTATAAGAAGGAAACCTGTAGAGACGGAAAAAAATCTCCAGAACAGTACGATTTTATTTGTAAAATCATCCTGTATAAGCCAGAAACCTTCATAACGTGGAAACGGAATGATTTTTAAAGTACTAATAGTTAACTTTACCTCAGTAAGATGGAAAATTATTCTTAAGCATGTTCTAATTACAGTAGTAATGACCACACGTGAAAATTCTGCATATGACGCTACTGCATTATATCGTTTTACCTTCTTGTGTTGCCATTGTATTATGGGGATATCCTTGCTTATGTGTGACAAGTGGGGAATCCCTTGCTTTTCCTTGCCTGTGAGGGAGTTGGGAAACTCTTCAGTCCTCCTATAGTTGAGTTCCTTCTCGTTTTTGTGTAATATAGTTGTTTTGTATTGCCATGCAAAGTGTGCAGTGTTACATACACTATTTTGTCTGTATTTCAGTTCAATACGTTATGTCTTTAAAGCGTGCATGTAAAACCCTTACACTGTGTGAGAAAATTCAAGCTTGTAATTTGGGAACCCTTTATAAGGAGGAAAACTGCCAAGATGGAAATATATTTAAGAAACCGCCATGTTCCTTCATAGACAGATTTTACTGTAATACCGCCTTTACATACTTTTTTTAAGAAAAAAAAAGGTAATTTCCAATTATTTTAAGCTTAAAAAACTAAGTATAGCACTTAACTTTGTTCCATATGTAATGTCAGTTACTATGGAATTAACCTATAGACAGAATCATATATTCAGCATATATAAAATATCCTCAACGTCCAATACAGGGTCGGGTTGAGAGATGAGAGGTCTATGAACGACAAGGGTGCCGGCCAACCACACCTGATGCACTATCACAGGGGCAGATGAATAAAATGAAACGAAATGGATGAGTATGAGAAATGGTGGAATGAAATTATGGCAGGGATAAACAGGAGAAACCCCGAGAAAAACCTGCCCAAGCTCCATTTTGTCCACCACGAAATCCATATGGAGTGACCGAGATTCAATCTTGGGATCCCAGATTCAGCATATATATTAATTTAAAATATAATATTGAAAAGCAACAGGTAAAATTATGACATACCAAATATAATATAAACATTTTTGACAAAATATGCACTAGCATCTTTCAGGTTGCTTACAGGTCTTGATTCTATCTATAAACATCTGTATACAATTGGTACAGTTGTCTTCCACTTATCCTTTATGTAACCTATATGGAATAGGGTACTGAAGGAGTCTGATAAACAAAAACTATTAATCTTTGAAAGGAAGATCTTACGGAGAATTTTTGGACCAATTAGAGAAAGCGATGGCACATGGTGTATACAAATGAACTCTGAATCAAATAACCTAATACAAAATAAAAATATAATAAACCACATTAAAGCTCAAAGACTGCGCTGGTTTGGACATATAAATAGAATGCAGGAAGACAAACTTGTAAGCAGAATATACAAATGGAAACCATTATGTACCAGAACAGCTGGACGCTCAAAAAACAGATGGCAGGATGTTATAAAAGATATATTAGAAATGAAAATTGGAAATTGGCCAGTCTGTATCCAGGATAGATCTAGGTGGAGAAAAATTGTTGAGGAGGCCAAAACTTCAATGAGGTTGTAGTCACCTACTAAAGAAGAAGAAGATATGGGATAGGGATCATTAACTTGTCTGTCCATCCTTCATTCAATTTTCAAAACTTTTAATGTCCCAGATAGTAAGAAATCTGCAAATTATCAAATTAGTTGTAATGACCAAAAGAAAGTATGTATAGGGAAAAACTATATTCATACAAAAGAACACCTTAGAAATATTAAAAAATGGTGAAATCGAAGAATTGGCAATTGCAGCTCATAGTTTGCTAGAGAATCACGTAACTGGAAGAGAAACTAAACTTTTTAATCATTTAGAGAAGACTTTGGAATTGAATTAATAAACATTAATTTTTAAGTTCCCAGCGAGTAAAATTTAATCTCTAAAGTACATAAAATTGGCATCAGCTGTTATTATATACCAAACAAACCAATCTGGATTTGGTTACTGGTAATTTTTTAAGACTATATTATGGTTCTGAGATAAAAGGCAGAACGGTAATGATAAAGCCTTAGGAAACAATAAGCAAGAATAAGAGATTATATATGAGATAACATAGCATCTTCTGAAATGCATATTAAGGTGAGTTATGTTTAAATGATTTTGCAACTACAGCACTGTTGTAATGATAATTAAAATATAAAATTAACATTCATGTTTCAAATGTCATACAACTTTCCTATGGTAGATCAAATAAAGAAAAAAAAAGATAGAGCTGAAGAAAACCTTGTATTTCATATAAAAGCTTCTTTCGGCATCACATTGAAAAAAAATTCTGCAAATTCTATTTAATACTGAACACTTATATGTTGATAAAACATTCATGTCCACTGTCCATAAAGCATTTAAAGCGAGAAAATATTATAAAGAATTCATTTGTTGTCGACACTTGCATGTTTAAATCTTAAGTTAGTAAAATAATGTATTTGCATCAGATAATGGAATTTACAGAATTTTGATCAAAACAAAAACGAGTTTTATTTTTTTATCACTGATCACTTGTTTATAATAAGAATGTACCCTCAGGGGTCCTCATCTAGGGGATATGTGGATGGCGACCACAAGGTGCCCAAACAGAGCAAAACATTTCTTCCACTTACTTGTGTTTTGCACTCTTTTAACTTTACTATCTAACCTCTCTTGGTTAACTCTTGTTTTTTTCGACCCCGACGCTATTAGGGCATCCGAGGGCTAGGGAGTCTTTCCTTTCTTCCATTTCTTCTTTCCTTTATTTTCTTTTCTTCTCCAGAAAAGCCTGACCAGAGGCTATAAGATGGCAGCCCCATCACTGGTCTTGCCTTCCTTTGGCCAGCAACCAATCGAAGGGACTATTATTATGCTTTCAAGTCTTATACGAGAATTTCCTGGAAGGATCAAACTATCACTGGGCCGTCCTATGAAACGCTGGAGGGAAAATTTTCTATAGGATCGTAACAGGCCTTGGCCTAATACTTGGAAGGAAGAAGAAGAAGATAATAAGAATGTAGTGGGCTAAGATCATCTTGATTTTTTATTTATGAGGGACACTGAAACTTAGTAATAGAAATATTTTGTTTTAGAAAAGTCGACTATGATAGCAAAGTACAAAATCATGGAGAAATGATAGATTTATTTTTGATAATCTAAGATAAAGTGATATTTATTATATATATTTAATAAGATAAAGTGATCCCACTATAGGGCACAGGAGGCCCTTGGGGTAGTAGGAGGTTAAGGCTTCCACCTATCTAGACAATTGGCAAAAGATGTGATCTCTGTGAAACACCTGCCTTTACCCCCAGAACAAGCATCTGGTATTCATTTCCATTAGCGGCTAATTAGACCCCATTAAAGGAAAAACATGTATTAATACATTTTCTGGTAATAAAAAAATTTAATTGATTCCTGCTCCCTCTTTTGTGGTCCAAAGAACTTGCTTAATAGTTTCCTCTTCCCAGGAATTTCAAAATTCATAATTCTCCTTGTTCTTCTGTAAGTACATTTTTTCCCATAAGGTGAAGTCGAGATCCTGAGCTGACACTTATAGAAGATTAGTCTGTACAAACTAACGATGAAGCTAAGAAGCATTGAAATTCTTACAAGTAACAACTAATTTATGAGGTAAGAAGAATACAGACCAAACTTATTTATTAAGTAGAACCTCATAATGTTACTTCCTAATGTTCCCACACCTGTACTAAAAGCTCTAGCGTTAGAAGCTGTGAACAAGAGATATCCACCAGAAGAATGGTTACATGTCTACACAGATGGATCTACTACTGATAACAACTCAGGATCAGGAATTACATGTGCATTATTTTAATTTTATCAACCAGTAGAATACCACACAACAAATTTTGATGCAGAAGTAACGGCTATTCATATTTCACTCCAACAATTACTATACAGAATAAATTAATTTCAAAATGCTGTCATACTCTCTGATTCTAAGGCAGCAATATATGCAATAAATTCACACAAAATGAAGTCATACAAATTAAAGGGTGCTACAAAATGATTCAACAACTCCAAAAACTATAGAAAAGAATTCAATTGCAATGGATACTTGCACATTCTGGAATTACTGGAAATGACACTGCTGATTTTCTTGTCAAAACAAGGCTCAAATTTAATTTAGAATACTACTAAAAGCTTACCTTTCGCATCCACAAAAAGAATAATTAAAAACAAATATAATATCAAACAAAACCAAGACCTATGTAATAGAGCCAAAGACAAAAAATGGAATATTTTAATAAAGAAGCCAGATATTATTCCAGAAATTCCACGTAAAACTACAGTAGCAAAATTCAGACTGCTAACAGAACATGACTATTTGGCCAAACAATTATATAAAATAGGAATCTACACGAATCCAAATTATCCTCTATGCAACAAAGACGAAGAAATGAACGAAGAACATCTACAAACCTGTGAAGTAATACCTGTTGGATCCACCATAGAGAAATATTGGAGGGTAAGAACACTAATGGCTTCGTTGCCAAGGCCCAGAATTTGAAAACAACAACATGTATTTTCTTAGTTTAGTGTTAAATCTCAATTATTAAGGTATCAGAATTTAAGTGAATCTGGCCTATTTATGATTTGACCTTCACACATTTTCTAATTGACATTCAGCATTTTATGTGATTATGATGTCTAAATGGTACTGAGAACAATTAATCGAGCCGTTGAGTATTAAAATAGGCCACATCTACTTTTGGTGCATTTACAAGTGAGCACGTCTACAGATAGCTAAAGAGTGTATTAATTATAAAATGTCAATAGGACAAGCTGAAGATAAAACAGAAAAAGGGGCTAAACTTTTACAACATTTGGAAAAACCTTTGGAATTGACAGTTTAAGAAAAGAAGAACAAATTTAGATCCATGAATTTTGAAATTCCCGGTGAACAGGACTTGATCTCAGGTTTATCAAATCAGCATCAGATGGCAATGTTATAGATGAAGATTCCAATGAAAATCCGATAGTCATGTCGGCTGAAGATAAGAGGGACTCCTCTTGAAAACTGCAGTTCCCATGTTTAAAAAAAAAACATGGAATATGACATTCAATGAATAAAACGGATGTGTTTTGAAACATGTCCTAAAAGTATTCGACTACTAATGTGGTAACATGAAAACAGACTTAACTTATCTATTACTATATTCATGTTTATAATGGCTGTGGAAGGGCTACTGTCTTTCACAGGGAGGAGACCCTTTAATTCCTTGAAGGAACTGACCTGGACAGGAGCTTAGTGTCCAATCCCTCACCTTCTTGTGGTGAAGCTGTTAGTAATCATGCTTATACATGATGGACAAAAGGGAAGGGCTACTCACCAATATAGCACTGGTCAGTGGTATTTCTTCCTTTTCATATACCAATTCCCTCTTTCACCTTTTCTATCCAGTCTTCCTTGACTGAACCTTGTTTTCTTCGACCCTGATGGTATTAGAGTATTCGAGGCCTAGGGGGTTCACTTCTCTTCCTTTCCTGTTATTAGATCTATCTAATTCTTATTCTCATTTTGATGGGTGAGAAGGGTTAACCTTGTTATTGACTTATTAGGTAAACAAGGAACTAAGAAATGTCCACATAAGCTGCATGTACATAAATACAGCCATATTGAAACTTATACTACACCAATGTTATGGATTATTGCAAACAATGGATTCGTGTCATCAGCTACAGCTGGATACACAAAATGAAGAATGAATTATAATTATTATGAATTAGATTATTTTTTAATCACCTCATATTTGTAGTTTTATTGCAGATCATGGTTTCAACACTCTAGTGTCAGTATTAATACTTTCTAACTGTTAGAAAGAATTAATTACGTTTATATTGTCTGTCCAATGGATCTGTGCCCCTGTAAGATATGCGAACTAAAGCCTACTTATATTTAATTAATGTTGGGAAGTAAACATTATGAGGTATAATCATTAAAATTTATCGGAGAACATATTGTTTAAACAACTCACCTGATTATGTTTGAAATCGCGATATCATGGAAGCATGAATCCTATGAGGTGAGTTGTTTAAACAATATGTTCTCTGATGAATTTTAATAAAGCCTACTTCCTTTTCTCACTTGGCAAATCATTCCCCTCCCTGCATTCCTATCTCTTTCTTTTCTTTCTCTCTCTTGCACTTGCACTCCAGTGTTGTCAACTCAACTCCAACCTTGCATTATTCAATATTCAAGAGCCATAACACTGGGGGAAGTTTGGCAACATCCCTACTCGAGTGGCTGCTGTTTGAGGTGGTGGGAGGGGAGTGCGGTGAAATGATGTGAGTACAGACGTGTACGTCAGTGCTATAGAGGCACAGATCTGTTGGTCCAAGTATAATTGATTTTTATAGTGTTACCAAGTGTCTATCAGAGTAAATATAATATTTCTTCTATTTATACTATTTATAATATATGATTTAAAACAGTATAAAGAAGAAAATTTCATTTTTCTCGAAATGTGACATAATGGAGATCGCCCATTTTAATACTAAAAGGGCTCAATTGCAATCCAAGTTTCTTGACATATTATGAGATCTGGTGTCTGAAAAATAACACTGTTAACTAGTGGCCAGTTTGGTCAAGTGTAAACAACAAAAGAATTCCATATACTAAGGCTAATTTATCATGGAATGCATATTCTTATATACATAAAAATATGAAATTAAAAATTCATATATATTCTATATACATATTCTGCTCTATAAAATAGTTGTCAACAAAAGATTTAACACAGATAAATGAAAACAAGACTAGTAATACAATAACAGAGGATTTTATATATGATCACAATGAATTAAGTGAAACAACATAATCATATACCCTCTAAAACTTTATCAACATTGTAAGGTACAGCCTTTGAAAAAAATGATGGCGCAACTCTTGATGGTGGAAAGTTAAAAGTTTTGAAGAGCGATTCACACTAGTAAGTTGTTACATGCGCTGTCTCCTTTGAGGTCAAATCCGGCAGCATAAGGGACAAATTATAGATTTATACCAACCGTTATTGAAAGAATTTCAACAAATAAATCTATTTATTTAACTTTCACAGGGAAAGAACACTATGAGGTTTAATTTAATAATTAAATTAATGTTTTTATTACCTCACCTCATATCCTTTTTCTTCTATACTGCAGTTTCGGAGCTTATCTCCATCGTCAGTAGCCTCTGGTCGACCGGTGTTATGTCGTTTCTTGGCGGTTTCCTTCTTACTTCTATCGGTGGACCGATGAACCTCTGGATCAGGTCAAAATTTGCGGGAGTTTCAAAATTCATGAGTTTGTCTTTTTTGTTTTTTTGGATATGGATTTTTTCCCAGACTGTGAGTTCCTTTAGTTTATCTGTTTGTTTGATTAGGCTAGCTTCTGTATCAATTAAATGTTTTTCAGACCAAGCATGGGCTGCTACTGCTGACTTGTCCACTTCACCCTTTTTTACATTTCTAAGGTGTTCCTTCAATCTAGTTTTTAAATTTCTTTTTGTTTTTCCTATATAGATTTTGTCGCAATCTTGACATTTGATCTGATATATTCCTGATTTATATTCTTCTCCAATTTTTTCATTTTTGTTGGTTTTAATTATCAGCTAAACAAGATAATTAAAACCAACAAAAATTAAAAAATTGGAGAAGAATATAAATCAGGAATATATCAGATCAAATGTCAAGATTGCGACAAAATCTATATAGGAAAAACAAAAAGAAATTTAAAAACTAGATTGAAGGAACACCTTAGAAATGTAAAAAAGGGTGAAGTGGACAAGTCAGCAGTAGCAGCCCATGCTTGGTCTGAAAAACATTTAATTGATACAGAAGCTAGCCTAATCAAACAAACAGATAAACTAAAGGAACTCACAGTCTGGGAAAAAATCCATATCCAAAAAAACAAAAAAAGACAAACTCATGAATTTTGAAACTCCCGCAAATTTTGACCTGATCCAGAGGTTCATCGGTCCACCGATAGAAGTAAGAAGGAAACCGCCAAGAAACGACATAACACCGGTCGACCAGAGGCTACTGACGATGGAGATAAGCTCCGAAACTGCAGTATAGAAGAAAAAGGATATGAGGTGAGGTAATAAAAACATTAATTTAATTATTAAATAAATCTATTAATATTATTCGTTTTTAAACACCTTAATGATGGACAAATTATATTTGAAAAGAAAAATATACCCCAGTCTAGGCGTATATTTTTCTTTTCAAATATAAATAAATCTATTAATTGAATTCCTAAGTTAAGAGAGTTATCAGATGACTGAAAGCAAGTAATGATCTCTTAAACCAATCAATAGTAAATTAGCGCTTACTTCTGATGCTGTATTTGTATTGTTCGCTTCCGTAGAGCAGACGGTAAGATGCTTTCTTGTGACGATGCACGCCCAGGTTCGATCTTGGTCAGGGATTTCTTTTAATAACGTCATTTTTTATAATGCCTACACGTTACCAGGCTATGTTATATAAATAAACTTGTATATATAGGGAAACTAATTAATTAAAGGAAACAGCTCATATATATATATATATATACTGAATAACGATCATAAAATCTCGTTACTTTGTTTAAAAAACACATGGCATAACAAGATTGTTTATTTCCACTAATAATGTAAAATGCGTCTGATTAATTTAAATTAAGACAAGTTAATATATAATTTCATTATACAGGTTAGTCCTGGAGTATTGCATCGCTTCATACAGACAGTTTCTAGCAGGAAATGGTTGTGGTCTAGTGGAGGGAGCTTCTATTTCCCATGCAGGAGGTCGCGTATTCGATCCTGATATCATGCTTTTTTTTCTCTCTCTTGTCCTTATCTCAATTAATTTTCTTTGATTTATTTATTTTTTTGCTTTGTTTTATTTACAGCATTTACTGCACTACTTATATATGTGAAATTATTTTCCATTGCCTGACACACAACGAAATAGAATGGATTTTAGTTTCTCAAATAGTTGTATACTTGTGATCTCTGGTCATGTGCAGTGGTTTCATTCTGGGACTTGAAAATTACCTGTGTGCCAACTATTATTTCAAAGGCTGTACATATCTATAATAAAAAATGAACTGAAAAACTTATGCTCTACCTCATAGACAAACTTTTCTCACCTGGACATGTATTAGATTCTTTTCTCTTCATATTCAACCAGATTCAAACTGTTTGATACATCGATGTCAGTTGGTCCACATCTCTCTAGAGATGGACGAACAAACTCGTGAGATAAATTGAGAATGGTGATAAAAATATCTGAAACATATCTATGTAAGAAAATTTATTTTATGATATAGTATGCATTTTCTGATTTATATTTAATTTATTACCAAATAGTGCTATTTAGATCTATATATTTATAATATTCTTACGAGGGTTGGAACTTCAATAGTGGCAACACTACTGTAGAGATGCCATGTGACAAACCTAATGATATCACTGATAGCATACATCAGTTACATACCCATCTTACCTCAGAACATGTAAACTCCCCTTTCCTATATAACATACATATGAACTGGTGAGAGGAACAGAGCCTCGTGTTAGCTAGCGGTCAAATGTAATATTGTCACAATGTTTTTGAAACAGAAACAATGGAAAACAAAAAGAAATTTAACCGTTAGAATCAAAGAACACATAAGAAATGTAAAAAAAGGAGCAGTAGAAAAATCTGCAGTGGCTGCTCACATTTGGTCAGAAAAACACAAAATAGATGTAAACACAAAATAGATGTAAACACAAAATAGATGTAAACACAAAATTATTAAAACAGTTAGAAAACAAAAATGAAGTCACCATATGGGGAAACAATCTACATGCAGAAGAAAGAATTATGAATTTTTAAATTCCTGGAGAAAGGAACCTCATTAGCAACTTTATTGGACCAAAGGCAAAGGAAGCAGGAGTCAAGAATCAGGGCCGACAACTTAAGAAAAATCAGTCTGTAATCGCTGATGATGGGGCTCAGAAGCCTTGAAACATATGTTCAAGAAAAACAACCATAAGAGGTAAGAATATACAGACCAAATATCTTCATTATTAAATAAACTTCTTAATTTAGGTAACATTTTTTATCACTCACCTCATATTATTCTTCTTCTTTAACTATAAACTAGTTTCGGAACATAGTTTCTGTTCCATCCTCAATACCATCACAACCATTGTTCTGTCGTCTTGAAGAGCTGCCCTTTGCTCCTTCCATTGGCAGACTGAAAAAACCTCGAAACCAGGTCATTCTCCCCGGGAATTTCAAAGTTCATCAATTTCTTCTTTTGAATGTAGATCCTTTCCCAAACAGTAAATTCTCTTGGTTTTACTATTTGTTTTAATAATTTAGCTTCTTTCTCAATAAGATGTTTTTCAGACCCTGCATGGGCAGCCACTTCTTTGAAATTCCTGGGGAGAATGACCTGGTTTCGAGGTTATTCAGTCTGCCAATGGAAGGAGCGAAGGATGGCTCTTCAAGACGACAGAACAACGGTCGTGATGATACTGAGGATGGAACAGAAACTATGTTCCAAAACTAGTTTATAGTTAAAGAAGAAGAATAATATGAGGTGAGTGATAAAAAATTTTACCTAAATGAATATATCTCATAGTGTGAAATCCTAAAATAAATAAACCTCTTAATTATATTATTTTTGGTCTAGACATCTTACCTCAATATTAATGTTGATTTGTTCTTGAACATGTTTCAAAACAATTCTGTTTTATCTTCAGCTGGGAAAGCTGAAGATAAAACAGAATTGTTTTGAAACATGTTCAAGAACAAATCAACATTAATATTGAGGTAAGATGTCTAGACCAAAAATAATATAATTAAAATAACCTCAAAATATAACTTCCTAAAATTAAATATTAAACCTCTTAATGTTACTTCCTATTGTATTTTAAAATAGAAACAACGGAGTTGGATAAAGATTGAATGTGCCAGTGGTCGTACAGCATGGCAGTGTCATCATCGAGGTCTTCAAGAAGCTTGCAGGGAATCTGCATTGCCTTAAATGGCACGGTGGGTAAAAGCCTTCAATGTGCCACTGTTCTGTAAGGCAATGTAGATTCCCCGCAAGTCTCTTGAAGAACTTTATGACACTGTCATGCTTTACGATCTCTGACAAATTCAATCTCTATCCAACTCCATTGTTCCTGTTTTGTAAACATTGTGACAACACTCCATTAGACTGCCAGTTAACACAAGGCATTATTCATCTTGCCAGTTCGCATGCGAATTATGTAGGAAGAGAGAGTTTATGTTCTAAGGTAAGATAGGTATGTAAATGACATGTGTATCAGTGACAACATTAGGTTCCATTGCATGAGTTTTCTACAGCAGTGTTCCAATCCTCGTATTTTTAAAATGGCAAATTATATAAATTATATCTTAACAAAACAGAAAAATTAAAAAAAAGTACTATCACAGGGATGGATTCCATATTAAACATACACCATAAAAATAATTTTAACTCTAACATTCTCAATGATGAAATTGTATTAAGAAAAATGAACATCCAGATTTACTACCAATTTGGTAGTTACTATTTGTTATCGAGAGGAATTCTTCCAGGCTTCTGGGCCACAGCCAAGAGACTTAAAGTTATTAATTGAGTTAGAATTAACATCTAACCTCATATTTAAATTAATATTGGGAAGTAAACATTATGAGGTTATATCATTAATAGTGAGTGGAGAACATATTTTTAGCGAGTCGTTAAAAATATGTTCTCCACTCACTATTAATCTCACCTCATAATTGTAGATTTCTCGAAAACATGTTTCAATACTTCTGTGTATTATCTTCAGTTCCATTTGTCTGTTGAATTGGTGATTGGCAATTCTGTAGGTTGCTTCTAATTCCCTCTGGTGGCTTACCGATGAACTTCCAAATAAAATCTTTTTCCTTGGGAATAATCAAAATTCATAATTTTATTTTATTTTTCTGGATGTGAATTTTCTCCCAGACTGCAAGTTCATTAGACTTATCTAACTATTTTAAAGCATCCAGGAAAATAAAATAAAAATAATGAATTTTGAAATTTCCAGAGCAAAAGTATTAATTTGGAATTGTTTATTTTTTATTTCACTCACCTCATACAAACCCAGGGTTTGCGAGGAGTTATGAAGTATGAGGTGAGTGAAATAGAAAATAAACGATATTAAAAAACCTCATAGTGTTATTTCCTATCTACATAACTTAATATTAATTTGGAAGTTTATCAGTCAGCCACAGACGGAATGTGAAGCAGCCTACAGGATTGCCAACCACCAATTAAATAAATTATATGGAAATGAAGATGATATGCAGAAGTATTGAAACATGTCTTCAAGAAATCTACAATTATGAGGTGAGATGTTAAATTCTAACTCAATTCATTAATTAAAATAAACCTCATAGTGTCACTTCCTTTAAACGTTAATGAAGACTTAGATATTTTAACAGAGACTGCGCCTGGCATTCTCAAGGGAACTTCAAGCCCAAAAACCTAAAAGCTTTCTCTCAATGTTGTGGCTCCAACCATGAAAACCTGAATAATTATTTTATTTGTTATATTAAAACCTCATATGTTTACAAATATCTTATTTTACTGGCCATAATAAGAATGAAATATTAACATATTTCTCTTAACAAGGTGTTTGAAGTGCAACATAACTCCTGATGGAGATGTTTTATGAAATATTTTATATTTAATATGGAAAAATCATAAAGTATCATATATTAGAACAGAAATATTGACTGCAGTACCCCAGCAATTTATATATTTTTCCTATATATATATCCTCTAATATTCAGCAAATCATTCTTGGAAACTTGAAGGTGAGAATTTAGGTAGCACATTTTCCTTGATGTGACACTATTGAGGATAGTATAGAACATTTTTTAACACATTCAAGTCTAACAACAGTTTAATTTACAATCCCATTACACTCACTGAACATGGGTGACAGACTACAACAGTTTTATTATTTAAAATTTTACTGAAAATAAGATAGACACCAATTTGCATAACTCATTAGCAAAAATGCCATGGATTTAAAGGGAATGGTAGGTTTTAATTTTATAAAATAAAGTAAATATTAAATTAATAGTAAAAATTTTAAATTTTTCCATCAAAACATGAAACAAAAAAAGAAAGAAAAAGTAACTCTCACACTCAAACAATATGGAATATAAGGAAATATGAAAATAGTCATAGGAACAGAAATAACAAAAGGCAATGAATTTAACTACCTAGGGGACAAATTAAAATATATTTTAAAAAATAACAATAAATAACAAGTTTTGGTATTAAAACTGAATACTAAAAGTCACTTGGCATAGGACAAAAAAAAAGAGCGATAAACAAGTTAGATTTCAAGATTGACTTTTTAGGAATAATATTATCAGGTATTCAAGACTACAGAACAACGGTCGTGACGATACTGAGGATGGAACAGAAACTATGTTCCGAAACTAGTTTATAGGTCAAATAAGAAGAACAATATGAGGTGAGTGATAAAAATTCTACCTAAATGAATATACCTCATAGTGTGAATTCCTAAAATAAGTAATTATCAGGTATTATTTATTTAAGTAAAATTGTATCACCACACCCCGTATTCTTCTTCTTCTTCTTCTTCTTCTTAGACCAGTTTCAGGACCTTATTCAGTTCCATCCTCAGTATTTTCATGACTGTTATGTAGACTTGAAGAGCTGCCTTCCGCTTCCTGTTGGTAAACTGAAGAACCTCGAAATTAAATAATTTTGCCTGGGAATTTTAAAGTACATTAATTTCTCCTTTTTGCTTTTTTTTTAATGTAGATTTTTTTCTCTTTAGGTTTTTCTATTTTTTATTAATGCAGCCTTTCTTTCGATTTGATGTTTTTCTGACCATCCATGAGCAGCTACTGCAGATTTTTCTATTTCCCAATAATGAAAGAACATCTCAGGAATGTCAAGAATGAGGAAGTAGAAAAACCTGCCGTAGCTTGGTCAGAAAAATATCAAATTGAAAGAAAGGCTAAATTCATTTAAATAAATAAAGAAAACCTAGAGAGCTCATGGCTTGGGAAGAAATCTATACAAAAAAAAAAAGAGAAATTAATGAACTTTGAAATTCCCAGAGAAAAATGATTTGATTTCGAGGTTCTTCAGCCTACCAAGTGAGGGAGCAGAAGGTGGCTCTTCAAGACAACATAACAACTGTCCATCATGAGGATGGAACCTAATTAGGTCCCAAAACCGGTCTAAAAAGAAGAAAGATATGAGGTGAGGTGGTACAATTTTTCCTAAATAAATGAAAGTAATATTTAAAAAAGCAGAAGTAAAACAAAATGGAGGCAGACCATGTTTCAGATGATAACAAATTTAAGGATTCTGTGAACTGAGGTAAATTTATCCCACATGAAAAAAAAAAGTTTTAACTGTTCCTTTTTGATAATAGGTATGTGAACTTCCTCATACTGCACAACAAAAATGGAGTTGTATATCTACCATTTTCTTCAAAAAAGAACAATTAAACTTCATAGTTAAATATGAGAAATAACATTATGAGGTATTTAATTCGTAAATTAATGAGTCAAAGTTCATCAAATCAACACCAGATGGCAACGTTATTGATGGAGATTCCTTTGATTCCAACAAAAATCCAGTAGTCATAATGTCGGTTGAAAATGAGAGAGATCCTTCTCTTGAAAACTAGTTCCCGTGTTTAAAGACTCATTAATCCCCTCAGGGGTCCTCATCTAGGGGATATGTAGATGGCGACCACAAGGTGCCCAAGCTGTGCAAAACATTTCTTCCACTTACTTGTGTTTCGCACTCTTTTAACTTTACTATCTAACCTCTCTTGGTTAAGTCTTGTTTTTTTTACGCCGATGCTATTAGGGCATCCGAGGGCTAGGGAGTCTTTCCTTTCTTCCAATTTTTCTTTCCTTTATTTTCTTTTCTTCTCCAGAAAAGCCTGACCAGAGGCTATAAGATGGCAGCCCCATCACTGGTGTTGCCTTCCTTTGGCCAGCAACCAATCGAAGGGACTATTATTATGCTTTCAAGTCTTATACGAGAATTTCCCTCAAACGCTGGAGGGAAAATTTTCTATAGGATCGTAACAGGCCTTGGCCTAATACTTGGAAGGAAGAAGAAGAAGAAAAGATTCATTAATTTACAATTAAACTTATTTTACACAGGGATAAAGTCACTTGCAATCGTCACATTCTTTGAGGTTTAAAATATTGTATATAAATGCAGACTAGAATGTGTTAATCATAAGAGAAGGTTACACAATTTTATGGTTTTATAACAGCACCTTGCAGTCATACTGCTCCATGCTCATTTTTTAAATTTTCAATTGTTATACCTGGGTACACCGTATTTGAATGATACAAATACTTACTTCATGAAGTTACACTTCCCTTGAGGCTAGGGAAGTGTTACATTTTTCAGGAAGAATGATGATACTTGACAAAGGCAATAGCAGCCAGTTCCTTGCAGAACTCTTCCAGCACTACTACACTTTCCAGTACACTATTCTCTTCCTCTCTGCAACAACAATACGAGGTGTGATCAATAAGTTTCCGGAATGAGGCCATAAACACAACACAACACTTCAAAGTTTCTATTCGGCACTGTCCCCCTCGACGTAGTCACTTTGGGAGTTGATACACTTGTCCCAGCGCTTCTGCCAATGCTGGAAGCACTTCTGGAAGTCGTCTTCTTTAAATGTGTCCAATGCCTTCTGCGATTCGCGCTGGATGACATCAATGTCCTCAAAACGATGTCCTCGGAGCCGAATTTTTAGCCGTGGGAACAGGAAAAAGTCTGCTGGAGCCAGATCTGGAGAATAGGCTGGATGGGGAACAGTACTCATCCTATTTTTGTCCAAAAACTGGCGGACAGAAATTGCTTTGTGCGCGGGCGCATTGTCGTGATGCAGGAACCAGTCACCAGTCCTCCATTTCTCTGGCCGTTTGCGTCGCACATTCTCCCTCAATCTTTGCAACACTTGTTTGTAGTACACTTGATTCACTGTTTGACCCCGTGGTACAAATTCCTTATGCACAATTCCATTAATGTCAAAAAAAAAACAATCATCATTGACTTCACATTCGATCGAACTTGTCTGGCTTTCTTGGGGCGTGGAGATGCAGGACTCTTCCATTGCGAAGACTGTTGTTTAGTTTCTGGATCGTAGCCATAAATCCATGTTTCATCACCAGTAATAACCTTTTCCATGAACCGTGGGTCATTTTTAAGCTGTTCTTTAAGATCTGTGCAGGCAATCACACGACTTTCCTTTTGGTCATTTGAAAGGAGGCGGGGCACGAACTTCGCAGCAATTCTTCGCATGTTCAAATCGTCTTTCAAAATGCTTTGAACACTTCCAAACGAGAGTGCTAGTGCATCAGACAGTTCTCGTATTGTAATGCGCCTATCATTTAATACCATTTCCCTCACTCGATCGATATTTTTATTGGTTTTGCTGGAAGTTGGTCGTCCCAGACGATTTTCATCCTTAACCGATGTCACGCCCCTTTTAAATTTCGAAAACCACTCAAATGCTTGAGATTTGCCCATTGCTTCCTCCCCATAAGCTGTTCTTAACATTTGATATGTTTCTGTTGCAGTTTTACCAAGTTTAAAGCAAAATTTGATGCATGTTCTTTGTTCCTCGTAATCCCGCATTGTTGCTACACAGAGAAATCGCCGCATGCACAAAACACGTCTTCACTTCAGAGCTTCTACCAGCATACTGCAAGGTCAGAGAAGGTCGTGCGACCCCTCAAATTCATCACAAGGAAATTCTGAGTGTACAGCCTGGGTGAAAATTAAAAACTCCTCAATGGCATAATTGTTTTGAAGCCATTCCGGAAACTTATTGATCACACCTCGTACATTTTCAATGTTTTTGTTATTCTTTTAACATTACTTCTTTAGCTAGTAAAGCACATATTTTTGATGTTTTTATATCAATTCATCACTTATATTAAAAGACAAGTTAATATTTTAGGAGAAAAACTTTCACCTAAACTGGGATTTCAACTCAGGATATCCATTCTAGTGCTTAAGTTAACATTTTTCTCTTAAAAATATTAATATGTATTTTAATATAAGTGACAAATTCAAATTCCTCAGGGGCCCTCATCTAGGGGATATGTGGATGGTGACCACAAGGTGCCCAAGCTGTGCAAAACATATCTTCCGCTTACTTGTGTTTTGCACTCTTTTAACTTTACTATCTAACCTCTCTTGGTTAACTCTTGTTTTTTCAACCCCAACGCTATTAGGGAATCCGAGGGCTAGGGAGTCTTTCCTTTCTTACATTTCTTCTTTCCTTTATTTTCTTTTCTTCTCCAGAAAAGCCTGACCAGAGGCTATAAGATGGCAGCCCCATCACTGGTCTTGCCTTCCTTTGGCCAGCAACCAATCGAATGCCGACGGAGCGTGACCTTGTTTGGAGGTTATTTGGCCAACCACAGGATGGAGCTGACATCGACATCCAGAGTGTGCAACATAAATCTAACCAGTCTGGACAAGATGGTGATGATGATTATGATGTAATCGAAACATGTTCAAGAACAAATCAACATTAATATTGAGGTAAGATGAACAGACTAAAAATAATTTAAGTAACTAAATTAATTTTGTCAAGTAACTCCTAACAAAGGAGAGGCTAAGGCCCAACATTGGTCTGTTATGCTGTTGTAGAGAAATAATAAACAAGAAACTAAGTTAAATTCCTAGAGGGAGATATATTTTATGGAAATTATAAATAGAGTAACTTACGGTACTTCTGATCCATCTCCAAGCAGTTTCTGTCTGATAGCAAAAAGGAGCTGCTTATAATTTTTCATCTGAGGAATTTGAGTCACGAGTTCATTTGCAACCAATTGCAATGTGGAGAACAAAGTGTTAGCATCTGGCAATGCAGGTAGCAATGGGTTCAATAGGAACTCATGTAGATATGGATGAGGCAACATGGCAAGACGTGACACCAATCCAGTCAACTGTAGATTAATTTCATAAGGCTGAAACATATTAACACACAACAACTCAGTTTTATTATAGAGGCTGTTTCAAAAGTAATGATGTAAAATATAGGGATGAGAAGTAAAGAAAAGTTACAGCAAACATGGGTCCAGAAATTTAATAGGATCGACTCCTGGCTTGTTTATACAAGTGCAGTTAAACTATATAAAAGGTACACTACTAAATTATTGCAATCAAATGGTAAAGAGAAAAATTTATGCCTGAACCGGGAATCGAACCCCAAACCTTCAGCTTTCCATGCTGATGCTCAAACCATTGAGCTAATCCAGGCTTTGATTCCCGGTTCAGGCATAAATTTTTCTTTATATATCAAATTTGGGAATTTTTAACATTATGAGGTTCAATTAATAATAAAAAGAACACCAGATGGCAGTCTAGATAATTACCGACAAAAAGGAGAAAAAATTGACAGTCGTGAAAACAGCTGACGATGACGACAAAGTGTCGCCGATACTGCAGTGCTGTGTTTAAAGAAACATAGATGTATGAGGTAAGAAAAAATCACGATTCATTTAATTATTATAAATTTTTCCCTTTACCATTTGATTGCAATAATTTAGTAGTGTACTTTAATATACTTATTTCAATCATAGTAACAGCTTTAGCTTCTTAATATTAATTTAATATATAAAAGGTATTTAATTTTAGGAAGTTATATTTTGAGGTTATTTTAATTATATTAAAGCTGATGATAAAACAGAATTGTTTTGAAACATGTCCAAGAACAAATCAACATTAATATTGAGGTAAGATGTCCAGACCAAAAATAATATAATTATATAAAAGGTCATATCCATTAAATGAAGAAGATTTTAAGAAAGAAAACAATCACATTTTGAACATAGCCAATTTAAATGGTTTTGGAAAAGAAATACTTATAAGTAAATTAAAGAAATTCAGACAACAATAATTTTTCTTTTCACAATATCATTATAATATGATCCATTATTGGAACTGTGTTAAAATAACAGTATTGGAAAATGTTAAATAACATTGTTTGCTACTTATAAAAGTGGTGGTGTAAAATTCTCATAAGTAATGCCACGAGTGATTTCCAATTTATCTAGAGAATTTGGAAATCACTCGTGGCATTTGTTAGGACTATTTAACGAATAAAATTAAGCTGTTTGCTCACAAATCATTATTTAACTACAGTTATTTTCAAATATTTATATATGTAATGTAAACGGCGATGTTTGAAAACAAATGAGAAACGATAGGTACACTTCATCTGCTTCTTTTGTTTATCACTGCAACCAGATCATACTATTTATTGCCAAAGGAACACAATATTGTAAGAATGCTCTCTAGTGGAGAAAAAAATGAAACACATCAAACTGTATATTAATTCATTTCTGATGTCGTATGATGTAAATATGACAATTATATTTTTCTGGATTATTACCTGGGAAAAAATACATTTAATAAAGTGCTAACAGTGGTTTCTTTCTTTGGTGGAATAATAAATTGCTACAAATGTTTTTATATTAACTCCTGCAAGCGCTATGTGTTGACATCTATGCACTATATATACAATCTGGTAGCCGTATTTCTTACGGGCTGAGTCACTGCAAAATAATGGTCAGACCTGTTCAGAATATTAAAAAGGAGGAGCTTTCTTTAATATGGTAAATTTAACACTGATAAATATTTCGTGAAACACGACTCTGATTGGTCGTAAAACAGAAATCATTGAAACGTGATTGGTCATTGACTCCCATTTGGGGCATGAGTTAAATAGTCAAATATAGATATTTCTAAACGAAGCTGGCCAATGGCGATGGCAGTGTCATCTACCTGACAGCGGACGAAACAAGAATTATAGATTTGTATATGTGGAAAGAATTGTTGGTGTTTGTGCCAGGTGTGGAATGGTGTAGTGTGCTGCACACTGGTCTGGAGAACTAGAGGTCCACGGTTCGAGTCCTGGTTCACACATTAATTTTTCTTTTCACAATATCATTATAATATTATAATATGATCCATTATTGGAACTGTGTTAAAATAACAGTATTGGAAAATGTTAAATAACATTGTTTACTACTTATAAAAGTGGTGGTGTAAAATTCTCAAATATAGATATTTCTAAGGGGCACGCCGTAGCTTAGTGGTTAAGGCACTGAGCTACAAGCCGGAGGGTCGACGGTTCAAGTTCCGTTGGGGTCAGGATTTTTAAACTGACCCAAACCCTCTGGCGGCACTATGGCCCTGGGGTCGACTCAGCCTCTAACGGAAATGAGTACCAGACGCTTGTTCTGGGGTAAAGGCGGCCGTCACGCAGGGCTGACAACCCGGCTGACATCAAGAGCCGATTGTCTAGAAAAAGTGGGAGCCTTAACCTCCTACTACCCCAAAGGCCTCCTGAGGCCTGTTGTGGGATCACTTTACTTTACTTTAGATATTTCTAAACGAAGCCGGCCGATGGCGATGGCAGTGTCATCTACCTGACAGCGGATGATATGAGAATTATAGATTTGTATATGTGGAAAGAATTGTTGGTGTTTGTGCCAGGTGTGGAATGGTGTAGTGGGCTGCACACTAGTCTGGAGAACTAGAGGTCCACAGTTCGATTCCTGGTTCACATATTAATTTTTCTTTTCACAATATCATTATAATATTTTGACATCTCACCTCATAATTTTTCAATATTTCTTTTTGTATCATCTTCAATTCTATCTAACAGTTAGATAGAGCTGAAGATGATACAAAGAAGTATTGAAACAGTTAGCTATTTTGACAGAATGCATTGACAATGTTGCATAGATACTACAAAACTATAGTCTGCAGAATATAAAAAAAAATATGAGGTGAGTCAAAATAATTAACTTGTAATAATTAAAAGAAACCTCATAGTTAAAATTGAGTGGAGAACATATTTTTAATAACTCACTTCATACAATTTCAAATTTTTTTGATACCACTGGTACCTAACAAATTTTTGTTCATCTTCAGTCATGACTCCAAACTGTCTGGAGTTTATCAAATTAATTGCAAAGATTGCAATAAAGTATATATAGGAAAAACAAAAAGGAACTTAGACACTTGCAAAAAAGAACACTTTAGAAACATAAAAAATGGTGAAATTGAAAAATCAGCTATAGCAGCACATAGTTTATTAGAGAATCTAGAACTGAAAAAGAAGCAAAACTTTTGAAACATCTACCTAAACCTTTGAAATTAACAGTTTGGGAAAAGATATACATTAAAAAAAAACATACTAGAACCATGAACTTCGAGGTACCAGACAAACCAAGTTTGATTACAAAGTTGTTCGAAAGTACACCAGATGGCAGTTTAGAAAATTACCGACAAAAGAAAAAAAATTGACAGTCGTAAAAACAGCTGAAGATGGAAAATATGTTTTTTCCGATACTGCAGTTCTGTGTTTAAAAAACATAGATGTATGAGGTAAGAAGAATTCACGATTCATTTGATTCTTATTAAGAAAAATTTATATGTAGATTGGAGGCCTAGGATAGCTCAGATGGTAGAGTATTAGCATATAAAGCTAAAAAGGAAAACCCCAGTTTAGGCGTATATTTTTCTTAATATATAAATAAAATTAATCGCTGTTATCTCACCTCATACACTCCATATTCTTCAAAGCACAGGAACACGGTTTAAGGAACAGTTTTTCCTATCTTCAGCCATCTTTATGACAATAGGAAACTGAAGATAGGAACAATGTTACTGAAATTGTGGACCTGTGTTTTGAAGAACACAGAGTGTATGAGGTGAGATAATAGGGACTCATTTTATTTATTTATTTATTAACCTGAAAGCCTCATAATGTTATTTTCTATAATACGTTTTACGAAGGTATATTTTTCTCTTCAAATATAATCATGTGTATGTTTAAAAAAGTTCCATGCTTTGATAGCCCAGAAATATTCAATGGAAATATCTACCAATAAAACTAAAATAATGGTCTTTTGTGGAAAATCCCCAATACCAAGCAAACTTTGTTTAAATAACAAAATTTTAGAGAGAGTTAATGAGTTTACTTATTTGGGATATAAACTCTCTTTTGTTGAAAATTTAGATTTATCAGAGAAAATTGTGAAATTCTACAAATCAATGGGAATCATTAATAGAGTTTTAAAACCTTCATTAGTGCAAAAATCAACTCGTACTCGTTTTTATCAAATAATGGCTCGATCAGTCCTATGTTATGGGAGTGAAGCATGGACTATAAGGTCGAGAGAGGAAAGCAGACTAACAGCTTGTGAGATGAGATTTATGCGCCTACAGCTGGCTACACCAAATGGGATTGAAAGAAAAATGTAGAAATCCTTCAAGAACTTAATGTGTCACCAATACTGGACTACATCTCCAGATATCAGCTAAACTGGAAGGAACATGTCTCAAGAATGGCTAGATCCAGGATACCCAAGGCAATAATGAACTACTAACCAAATGGGAAACAGTCACTTGGTCGACCTATGAAAAGATGGCACGAAAACCGCTTTCTCAGGTCGTAACAGTTCTTCTAGGACTAATACCTGGCAGGATGATGATGATGCATATGATGACAGGAGAATGTTAATGAAAAGTTTGGTTGTATTATGCAGGTAACTGAAAGTCCTACTCCAATACCTCCAGAGATCCAACATCAGAGAGAGTAAATGCGGTATTAGCAATCAAAGTATTGAACACATTATATTTGATTGTCCTTTGTTCTGGAACAAAAGGTTTGAAATCACGTGTCTTCTAAATAACACTGCCTGTTTAAATGAACCACCTATTAGAAGCGCTTTTGAGAAAAAAAAAAGACAAACTTTTTAATGTTTTTATAATAACAATAAAGTGATCCCACAACAGGCCCGGAGGCCCTTGGGGTAGTAGGAGGTTAAGGCTCCCACTTTTTCTAGACAATCAGCACTTTATGTCAGCCGGGTTGTCAGCCCTGCGTGACGGCCGCCTTTACCCCCAGAACAAGCGTCTGGTACTCATTTCCATTAGAGGCTGAGTCGACCCCAGGGCCATAGTGCCGCCAGAGGGTTTGGGTCAGTTTAAAAATCCTGACCCCAACGGGACTTGAACCCTCGACCCTTCGGCTTGTAGCTCAGTGCCTTAACCACTACGCTACGGCGTGCAAATAAAGTTAATAAAACAACTTTAGTTTTAGATAAAATTGTAAAATGAATCACAACTTTGACACAAACTATAACCCTAATGTACCTTGGGTGAAATAGGGTTTATAAATTTCAGATAATAAATAATGTGAGGTCAGCAGCCGGCTGGTAGGCCAAGGACCTTCCAGACCTGTTACGCTTGGAGTAAAAAAAAAAATAATAATAATAATACTTAGTAAATGTACTGTACATATAATTCTAACAGCAACTCCCTCTTATATTGGATGATGCTTCCCTTTAAGCAAGAATCAAACGGTGTTTTATACCTGATAAGGCAAGCGTACAAGACGTATGAAAAGCATTCTGAGGAAGGGTCCCTCGTAGAACCGACGGCCATGATCAGCTTCAGGTCGTGAATCAGAGCTTCCTGAATCATCATATTCTGCAGGTTCTGGGAATGTTGCTTCACAAGGCCAACCAAAACAGGTACATCGTCCAATACATGCCTGATACTGCCTGTCTGCATCCTGAACATATTGTTCATAACCTGATTCATCAGGATCCGTTGTTGAGTGCAGATGTTGTGGTAGCAATAGCAGGAAGCTGCATTAACAATTAATTTATTTTAATTAATTAAAACAACTGAACTATTACAGGAAATCTACAAGGTTTAATTTAAAATAAAATTCTTTCCACCTCAAAATGGAGTAATAAGCAATGCTCTTGGATGACAGAACATTGGTCATGTAACTATTGAAGATGTATCCACTAAGGTTATGAAACCGGTCTAATAAGAAGGCAGCGGAAATACTTTCCAACATGTGACAAGAACATTTTTTCTAAGTTCTAACCTTACAGCATGTGCATGCACCAACAGATGCAAAGTAGATTACACTATGGAATCATGGGATGCAGCCAACATATACACAATATTTGGGGATCTGAATTCAAAAACATGCTAACTCCAAAATATGACGAATTGAGTTAAACACAACATAGATATGGTAATGTTTCAGGCTATGGTCCTGAATGACAAAAACTCTCTAAATCACACTCTTTCCCATATTTATTGACATATTAAAAAAATACTTCAATTCTAAATCAAACTATGTCCATGGAGTTGGTATGATTTAGACTTCATTATTAAAATTAATAAAAAGTAACTTATTGTTAAACATTTCTTAAAAAGTGCACATTTATAATTGTGTTCCGTTTCCGATATTCCATACCCAATTTATACATAATTATTTATTACATTTTGCACTTTTTCCATAATTCTGCTCGTAAATAAAGCTAAGTCCTTTTTTAAAATTTGATTTTGAAGGACAAAAGAACATACATTTTAGCACGTCTTACATAACAAAAAAATTCAGAATCAAAAACTCAATTAACAACTAGATTAAACAGTTCCATGCTTCTTCTGAAAATTAAAAGAAAAATGGACATAGCATGTCTTGGAATTCAGGTCCCCATTTAAACTTGCATTGCCAACCAAACTAAAAGCTAACCTAAAGCATTTTAAATACTCCAGCATGTGAAAATCAAACTTAAAAGCTAACCTAATGAAATTTAAGTACTCTAATATGTGAAAGACGAACCTAAAAGCTAACCTAATGCAATTTAAGTACTCTAACCCATGAAAGAATGCAATGCCCTGAAATTATGAAGTATAAAATTAATTAGTACATAGTGTATGTTGGCTGCCTTGAAACACATAGATATTATTTGTTGGATGCATAGAATATTCATTAAAATCAATATGGCTGCCATGTCTTCATGGTGCATATGTAGTTTAATATTGTAATATTCAATATATTCAAATAATCACTAGAAAACATGTAAAAATCAATGTAAATGGTAGTAAATAACTTTAAATGGGACCCTAAAAATAAAATTTGAAAGTTTATTAGGCTACTTAAAAAGTCTTGTCACATGTTGGAAAGTTTAGCCGAAGACAGGATATGAGATGAGGTGAAAAGAATTTTATTTTAAATCTTAATTAAATTAATTTTATTAATAATTCTTGGATGAGTTTGTAGAGAGAGAGAGAGATGCCCAAAATTGTGAATAACAATTATTTGCTCATAAACGAAGACTTTTTTTCCTACACCAGTGAAAGGGTATGTGATTCTGAAAACATCAACGGCAAAGAAATTTTGGCTAATATGCGACCAATGTCTACATAGCATTATGAGAAATTTGAATAGCTATGATAAGTAGTGGCTCCAGGTTGAGAAAACCAGCTATAATGGCTTCCAGATTGAGAAAATCAGCTATAATGGCTGAGGGACCTGACATGCTGACAACATGTCTGTCACCTCAAACTGGCAGGATGATCATCCACCTCTGTGACTGACACATGAGGATGTGAGGCATTTTAGGTCTTTAATCAAAATTACGATGGGAAGTAATGCTATGAGGTAATTTACAATTTATAAATTGAGTCGGGTAAACATTTTTTTTACCTCACCTCATAAAACTTCACATTTTCAGGGTAAGGCCTTCACTTCCATCGTCAGTGAAAACACAAAGCTTTATAAGGTGAGATGAAAAAATATTTATCTGACTCAATCATTCTAGATCTATTGCACCATGACTGAAATAATATTGTCTTTTTTTACACACTTTATATTAGCTTGACCTGTATCTATCTATCTATCTATCTATGTAACGGAATATTTCAACGCAATTTTCACCCACTTAAAATCATTGGATCGACTTGAAGCTTTGTATACTCGTAAAGGACCCGTGACAATACAATAATTTCATATTTATTTTCTAAAATCCTGGCCAGAATCGTCAGAAAATAAAAAAAGTGTCTTTGTATCTATGTAACGGAATCTTTGACCACGATTTTCACCCACTTAGAAACATTGGATCGACTTGAAACTTTGTATACTTGTAAAGGACCCGTGACAATATAATAATTTCATATTTTGTTTCTAAAATCCTGGCCAGAATTAGCAGAAAATAAAAAAAATTAAAACTGGTATAATAGGTTGCGGACTTGTCGACTTTTTAGTCAATCGTTATAAGAGCTCGGTTGGTAGAGCGGTGAACTCTAATGGTATATAAATTCAGTAATTCATAGGTCGCTGGTTCAAATCCGGCTGGGAGGTTTTTTTTAAGAGTATTACTTTTAGCTCATACTATAATAGTATCGAATTTAAAGATATTTACATTTTTATCTTATTCTGTAAAATATTAAAACTAAAAAATAAAAAGTAGTTTTAAAAACTAAAACAACACGCTTTATTAGAAAAACGAACTAAAAAAAATGAAAAATAATTTTAATTTCCAACACGCTTGGGATTAAATTAAAGTGGTCAACAAAAAACTCATCTCCAACACATATAGAATAAAACTAGAGTTATCAACAAAAAGAAAATAATTTTACCATCAAAAGAGTGAGGTGCATTTATGATTTTTACATTTCCTTCTTAGAGACTTTACTTTTCCCAATATCTGTTTATTATAAAATAAATTAATTGATATAGAGCACCCCACGCTTTTGATGGTAAAATTATTTTATGTTGAGTTGTTTTTTTACTCACCTCATACTTCTTAACTCTCTCGCAGACTCGAGTTTCTTCACTGCATTTGTGACATTCTCAATGCTGTATCACGTTCACAACTGACGTCCAATGGCCTACTCTCCTGCAGACTGATCTCCACACCATCTGATGGCTGACTAATGAGGGGACTAATTTGGAAGTTCGTCGGTTAGCCATCAGATGGCGCGGAGGTCAGTCTGCAGGAGAGGAGGCCGTTGGACGTCAGTTGTGAATGTGATACAGCACTGAGAATGGCACAAATGCAGTGAAGAAACTCGAGTCTGCGAGAGAGTTAAGAAGTATGAGGTGAGTCAAAAACAACTGAACATGAATTCAAATAAATCTCATAGGGTCGCATGTTTGGACGCATTAGACAGTAAAATGCCTTCTCAGCTGAGCAAGTTGTATGCTAATACGATTTTGCTTACTCAGAAATCTGTTCATGCGATAATAATTGGTTAAATTTGTAAGCTACCTGCGGAGGTACCTTACATGAGCAACTCAAATTAAAATCCCGAAGGGAACCGAACGGGAACCGATGGTAATCGATGTACTTTGCTGCTTTATCCAACATTTATCCAAGATGTCGGACCTTGAAGACTTCGATCATGTTTTCGGTATACACGGAGAAGAGGAATTTGATAGAGTCTACCAAAGAATTCAACTGGAAGAACAGGAGAATCGGCGTAATATTGCGTGTCGCAGACGTGTTTGTATACGGTATTATTTGGGGGATGCAAGCATAAATGCATTCCTCTATAGCAGACGAAAATAACGGAAGTGGTTTTATCGCTGAGAATTCTGGGTAATTCGTTGCCAATATTACGAAAACGTCGACTCTCGTGCATGACCGTTAAGTCGGCCGTTAATTCGTTCTCAGCAATTGCTCACGGTGAATCAGCTCACTAGTGATTGGAAGTAATTTGAGTAGAGAGTAATGTTCTAACATACGACCCATAGTGTTATTTCCTACCTACATAACTTAATAATAACATCAAATTGGGTTAAATCCCTTCAAATATAATTGGACAGAATATTTAACTCATTTGTTTCAGCTTATAGAAACTAGGAAAATATGATATGTTAATTTTTTAAAAATAATTTTAGACACTCAAAATGAACAAAAGGAAATATACAAGATATATCAAAGACAAATCATATTCTCTTTCTAATTATAAATGCTAACAAAAAATACACCTGTTACAAAATATCCAGTCAATTGACTTCTTGGAATTAATACTATGAGGTATAATTTATTTAAGAAAAATTGTATTACCTCAACTCATCCTCCTCCTTATTAAACCTAACTCACAGTTTGGGGGAGAGGGGGGATCTACATTAAAAAAATTAACAAATTTTGAAATTTCCGGGGAAAGTGATTTGATTTGGAGGTTCATCAGTCTACCAACAAAAGGAGCGGGACGCATTTATTCAGGATGACATAACAGTAATGAAATACTGAGGATAAAACCTAATAAGGTCCCGAAACTGGTCTAATAAGAAGAGAAAATGAGGTGAGGCAATACAATTTTTTTTAAATAAAAAAATGGAGTCAATTGTTGAACCATGACCATGGTATTAAAAATCACTGGCACTGTGTTTTTTTAATAGTTGTCAGAAAATTTATTATTTCACAATATTTAATATTAGAAAAAATGAATCAATGTTTCCTACTAACCTGTTAATTATTTTGTTAATATTGCTTGGAGCTAGAGTTCTACTAACAGGAGAAGAATCAGAGGAGAAGTCCAGCACTGCAACACAATGCACAAAAATGTTTAGAAGGCTCATTATAAATTTGCAATAAAATCAACAGAATATAGATTAAAAGGCTAAGAATATTACAATAGATGAGCGTCGTAATGATTGCATTATGAATTCAGATCATAATCTAGTTCTATAATTTTTAGGTCAGGTGTATTGTGAATGCCCTGTTAATGTATTGCCACAACATTAAAACAAAATTACTAATTTTTTATATATTTAAATATTAATACTTTCCAATGCTGGACAATATTATTTTGAAAAGAAAAATTAACTTTTTTTTAATATATTAAATTTTGGAATTTTAACATAATGTTTTCTTAATAAGAATCAAATTAATTGTGAATTCTTCTTATCTCATATATCTATGTTTCTTTAAACACAGCACCACAGTATCGGAAAACCATCATTGAGTTGTGAAAACAGCTGAGGATGGAAACGATGGTTTTCCAAAAGTGCGGTGCTGTGTTTAAAGAAACATAGATATATGAGGTAAGAAGAATTCATGATTAATTTGATTCTTATTAAGAAAAATTAACACTTGAACCATGATTTGAACCCTGGACCTCTGGTTCTATGTACCAGTATGCTACCCATTACACCATTCAAGTCATGTGTCTTGAATGGTGTAATGGATTGCATACTGGTGCATAGAACCAGAGGTCCAGGGTTCAAATTGTGCAATTCAGAACATCATCTGGTCAAGGTGAGAAAAAATTATCACTTATGAGAGGGACAAATTCCGGACCAGAATATGTTAAAAACTGTAAAATAAATAATAAACATTAAAAAAGTTTACTTTAAAGTGATCATTATTTTGGAAATGGTTACTCACAAGGTCCATCTCTTTGTTTCTCCCGTTCATCTTCTTCATCACTCCATGATGCAATTGCAGAATCAGACACAGAAGTATCATAGTAACTCCGTGATGTCAGATATACCAATACAAGGCAGTGTAATACATGCTCGCTGTTTTTCTCCAATAAAACCTGTTATAACAATAAAATATTCTTTCATATTTTATTTTAGGAAGTGATATTTTGAGGTTATTTTAATTAAATTATTTTTAGTCTGTTCATCTTACCTCATTATTAATGTTGATTTGTTCTTGAACATGTTTTGATTATATCATAATCATCATCAGCATCTTGCCCAAACTGGGCGAAATAATTTAATCTTCTTTCATATTATTTTTAAATAAATGAAAAAAACTAACAGTGAGCTACAAGATCTTTATAGGGAACCAGATATATTAAGAACAGTTAAATCTCATAGAATGAGATGGGCAGGACATTTTCACAAATGGGGAATGAAATAGGGGCATGGAAAATCCTTGTAAGAAAATCAGTGCCCAATAGGCAGGCCAAGAATGAGGTCGGAGGATAACATAACCTTGATTTGAAGGAAGTAGATTATACAGGGAAAACATTAGCTCAGGATAGGGATGTATGCAGGGCTTATGTCCACGCGGCCATGAACCTACAGGTTCGATAGTGCCAGTGAGTGAGTAAGTAAGTAAGAGAAATATTTGCATTTAGTTTGGTGGCCTAGGATAGCTCAGATGGTAGAGCATTAGTGTATAAAGCTAAAGGTCAAACCCCAGTCTAGGCATATATTTTTTCTTCAAATATAATTTGTCCTTCAGTGAGAAACGTTAAATTTATAATTAAAACATCAAGGCAAAAGACTTTTGATAAATATTTTTAAAAAGTAACACTATGAAGTTTATTTTAAATAATTAATTACGACAAAAGAATGTGAACCTTCCCATATCTACCTTGTTCCTCCAGGCAGAGAGATTTTCCTAAAATTGACATCTCCACTGGTGATTGTTTTGTACAACTTTAGGTAAGTGACTGGTCTTCACTGGTGAAACAGAGTCTATCACAAAGATCACCTATCCACCAAAAAGGGGATGGCCATATACTCACCTCAAACAATCTAAGTGTTTCCAAACTGATTTCATCTTGATCATGTAAACAATTATCCAGTAAGTGCTGTCTGACAACACACATGGAGTCATCTGGTAACTCTGGCTCTCTGCTTTCTCCCACCAGCCAATAGAGGAACTCTGCAACACACAGAAATAAAAACTATGACCTGCCCACATTAACTCTTTCTCTTCAAAAATTAAATTAATGTTTTTATTACCTCACCTCATATCCTTTTTTCTTCTAGACTGCAGTTTCGGAGCTTATCTCCATCATCAGTAGCCTCTGGTCGACCGGTGTTATGTCGTTTCTTGGTGGTTTTCTTCTTCCTTCTATTGGTGGACTGATGAACCTCTGGATCAGGTCAAAATTTGCAGGAGTTTCAAAAGTCATGAGTTTATCTTTCTTGTTTTCTTGGATGTGGATTTTTTCCCAGACCGTGAGTTCTTTCTGTTTATCTGTGTGTTTAATTAGGCTAGCTTTTGTATCGATTAAATGTTTTTCAGACCAAGCATGGGCTGCTACAGCTGACTTGTCCACTTCAGTTTTAAATTTCCTAGGCTCTTTTGATGAGTAATGTTAAAATTATATTTTTATACTATAATTACATTTTCCATAACTTAAATTTTTTTTACCACAATATTTATTTATCTAATGGCTTGTTATATAATACATGTGTCATTAACTAAGCAACAAAACAACTGAAAAAACTAAAAAGGGGACATCTTCAATCTGACTTCCCAGTATTGATCAACTTCTGTATGGGATTGAAGGGCTGGACACTGTTGAAAATTGGACTTTTAGAGGAAACATCACTACGAGGTTTAATTTAATATTTAAATTAAAATTCTTTGTACCTCATCTCATATCCAGTCTTTCTAATTATATCGGTTGCTGCCAATCTATAATTTCTTCAACGCTACATAATGGACAAACTGAAGTCTGCACAATTCTCAGATGATGAACGTGTTGTGCTAGAAAATCATATCCAGTGCTGAGATGCAAAAAGAGCCACTGCAGTTTTTCTCAGTTCAGAAGATGTATTTTGAATCAAGTTCCTTCAGTGTTTCTGAGCTGACCACGAGTCAATACCTTGGATAGATTCAATTTTGAGATTAATTAATCAATTCTTGTACTTCATGTACAGTAAAATCTGTCTTAGCCGGAACCTTTATACGAGGGTGGATCAAATATAAACTGGAATTTGTATCTGGAGGCTCTGGTAGCGAACTGCAAAGGTTGCAGTTTGGAGAGGAAGTTGGTAGGGGTGTCTGGAGTAGGGATCTTGATGTGTCACACTCTGAAGAGTGGCCGCTTGCTTCAGTATGCCATGAGCGAGCAAGAGGTACACACGTCTGTTGCGTAAATCATTATTATTAAGTTTTTGGCGAAAGAAGGCACTAAACCTTCTGAAATTTTGAGAAGGCTCCATGCGCAGTTTGGGGAAGCAACCCTTTCGAAGACACAGGTGTATGATGATGAATTTAGATTTTGACATTTGAAATGAGGACAATTATTATTTTGTAAAGAAAAATTAACACCTGAATTGGGATTTGAACCTGAAACCTCTAGTTCTGTATGCTAGTATGTAACCATTACACTATTTCAGGCTTCCATTGCAAGCGTTAATGCCTTGTCATATACAATTTTCTTTATTGTCAGAATCGGATAGCCATTGGGGCTTCTAATTTAAGAAACTTTTTTTTAAATTTATTTTTAACCCCATTTTGTTAGCTGCTATTTCTATATTCAAAAATAACAAATTATGTTTTCATAATTAATTTCTATTTCATACAAACACTATCCATTATCAGATCTCTACCATATAAAGAAAAAAGTGATAATTACCTGTCAACAAAGCTGGTGCTGATACTTGCTTCAAACACTTGGTAATGAAAGCTGTTATGAGAACTTTGTTAATAGTCTCTGACTCTATAAGTGCTGGTTGTAGAACATGCTCCAGAAATTTTGCTCGAATGCTTGCAGCAAGAGCTGTGCTAATGATGGGATGTGATTCTCGCACAAGCTGCAATTAGAAAAAAAAAATAGTTTGAAATATATTTGTAAAGAAAAATATACAACTAGACTGGGGTTTGAACCCAGGACCTTTGCTTTATACCTAATGCTCTACCATCTGAGCTATCATAAGGCCACCAATCTAAATGCAAATTTTTTCTCTTATATATTTTTAATTTACAAGTGTGCCAAATACTATGAACCATTGTTCGATACAAGCAAATGACAGCTTCCTATTTCAGAAGACTTTTAATGGGAATTTTAAGATTACTTTATAAAGCCAGCAGAGCTTCTTTCAACATTTTTATTGTAAATTTAATACCTCGCCCTGAAGGACAAATTATATTTGAAAAGGAAAATATATTCGTAAATTAATGAGTAATTTTTTACATCTTACCTCATATTTTATGTTTCTTTAGACACGGGAACTAGTTTTCAAGAGAAGGATCTCTCTCATTTTCAACCGACATTATGACTACCGGATTTTCATTGGAATCTCCATTAATAACGTTGCCATCTGGTGTTGAATTGATGAACTTTGAGATGAGGTCACGTTCATCAGGAATCTCGAAATTCATGGATCTAAATTTATTTGGTAATCTACTAATAACTAATAAGAAATTGAACACCCCAGATAGCAAATATCTGGAATTTATCAAATTAATTGTAAGGACTGCAATAAAGTATACATAGGAAAAACGAAAAGGAATTTGGACACTCGCACCAAGGAACACTTTAGAAATATTAAAAATGGTGAAATTGAAAAATCAGCTATTGCAGCACATAGTTTATTGGAGAATCATAAAATTGAAAAAGAAGCCCAACATTTAAAACATTTGTAAAAACCTTTAGAATTGACAATGGAAATTTTAAGATTACTTTATAAAGTCATGTTTTTATTGTAAATTTAACATATAAAAAAATGACTCACCATATGTGTGTTGATACAACATTTTGTAGCAAATGGCGCTCAGAAATTAAAATGTATAAGAGAAAAATCTAGTCCCGCGCTGTAGCCGAGGTAAGAAGCCTTGGCACAGAGTTATGGGACTTGCAATGGTTCGAGTCTCCATGAGGGAAGAAATTTTTCTCATGGAATTTTCGACCAGTATGGGACCGGTGCCCACCCAGCATCATGAGGTATTTGGGTAGCTACAATAAGTAGCGACTCCAGGTTGAGAATACCAGCTATAACGGCTGGGGGACCCGACATGCTGAACATGTCATCCCTACACTGGCTAGATGATCGTCTATCTCTGTGATTAACACATGTGGATGTGAGGCCAGTAGTCGGCTGGTGAGCCAAGGGCCTTCTAGGCCTGTCGTGCTTGGAAAAAAAATATTTAAAAAAAAGAGAAAAATCTGCATTTAGTTTGGAGGCCTAGGTTAGCTCAGATGGTAAGAGCATTAGTGTATAAAGCTAAAGGTCCTGGGTATGAATCCTAATTTAGGTGTATATTTTTCTCTTCAAATATATGTTAAACATTTTGAAAAGGAAAAATTATCGTTCGAACCAGGACTTGAACTCTAGACCTCTGGTTTTATACAAAGAAATGTTAATGTTTGTATTGTGCCTTGAATGTTGTAATGGATTGCATACTGGTGCATAAAACCAGAGGTCCTGATTTCAAGTCCCATTTCAAACGTTAATTTTTCTTTTCGAAATAATATTGTTCAGTATTAGAAAGTATTAATATTTAAATATAACATCAAAATATGTTAAAGATGTTTATTTTTATTATCAAAACTCAACTGTTAGTAACTCAACATTCAATTAAAATATTTTATACCTCACCTCTTATCCAGTAACACATGTTATTAACTCACCTGGTCACAGTAGTCGAGCCAAGCAAAGAATGCAGCCACCTGCCTGCAACCTGGGAATTGTGAAGCTTCTGTCCAGACAGGAGAATCAAATCTAGCAAAAAATCAAGATTTCATTATAAACATTTATCAAATATTTTTGAGCAATCAAATGAGTATTCTTGTTAAATGGATTCAGATTACATAATTATATCATGATTATATAGGTAGAAAAAAGAAGAGGATGGCCAAAAATAATGTGGATTGATGGTATTTTGATCAGCATGAGGGGAAAAAGGATTGGACGATGGAGATTGGAATGACAGAAAGATGTGGAGGAGAATGATAGTAGATTAATTAGACGCAGGAAGATGTTGTCAAACATTGTGAAACCTTTTATTATTAATTTCATACATCTCAATGATGGATAAATCATATTTCAAGAGAAAAATTATACGCTCAGACCGGGACTTGAACCCGGGACCCTTGGTTTTCTAGTCCAAGTGCTCTACCATTTGAGCTACCTGAGCAAGTACCGATCTAAACGCAAATTTTTTATATGACATATATAGAGAAAAATTTGCGTTTAGATCGGTACTTGCTCAGGTAGCTCAAATGGTAGAGCACTTGGACTAGAAAACCAAGGGTCCCGGGTTCAAGTCCCGGTCTGAGCATATAATTTTTGTCTTCAAATATGATTGTGAAACCTCCTAAATAAATAAATAAATAAATATATAAATAATAGACAGTGAACTTTTATAGGAAAAAAATTACTATGAGGTTTAATTTAAGGTTAAATTGAATCGACATAACATCAGTCGACAACAAATTACTGAAGATGAAGCTGCCCAGGCTTTGAAAATTGCAGTCTAATCAGAAGACTGGATATGAGGTGAGTAGAGATCCATGAAAGTGGTTTTATTTTTAACGAAAATTCATTTTAAAATTTCAAGATTTCAATGTTATTGGGAATTTGGTGGTGTTTTCTAAAAAAATGTAAATTTGGGTCTTTTTTAATCCTAGTTTAGTATATTAAACCCAATAAGAATAATATATCCAGTAGTTTAAGGTCAACATTTAGCTTGTACAATTGATATCGATCTTAAGACACCAAAATGCATAACATTTTAAACCTAACTTGTAAGCAAATTTTACCTTTGTAAGAAAAAGCAACCATGGTATCTTATCTTACACGTTAATATAATTTGTATTTCTTGGAATTCATATTGCCCATATAACTTAAAATCTATGGAGAGACCACATTTGAGCTTGAGAAGGACAGAAAATATTGTTTTGAACTGTGAGTTGCAACCATTTTCCTTTGCAAGAGTGCATGGAGGAAGCAGATATGGCAGTTAAAAAGAAGATGGAATTCGAAAACAGTGTTTAAAAATGCATTATAAAAATTTTGCGAATAGAACAAAAAAATCTCCGGAATTCGTTGAAAATTTTAAATTTCAGTGTTATTTGCATTATCGTAGGATTTTGCAATTAATAAATACTTTTTTTGAGGTTATGGGAAGTGGAGTTAAGAAGTGGTACAAGAAAATGACAAAATTAGAGCATTTCGCGTTATTGCGACTCACGAATTTCACAGATCTCTAGAGGTGAGGTATGAAATATTTAAATTTAATTTTAAATTATATAGTCTTCAACTCTTCATCGAATGCCGAAGTTCGAATAGCATATCAGTTATCACACTGACATACAGAGTCAGACATCCGGGGGTTCGACTCCCGGTTCAAACGTAATTTTACTTTCTAAAATAAAACTATATCCAATTCTGGAAAATGTTACTTTAAAATATAATATCAAAATAAAAATAAGATTTCAAAGTACTTTTCTTGCTTTGGATTACAATTTTTAAGAATGAATTTATTCAGTGAAATATAGCAGGTAACAGTAGATAGATGTGTTTAGATTTTGATTTACTGCTGAATATAGATACAGTAATACAGAAATCAGAAGAGTTCAACCTTACCCCCAGTTAACTTGCAGGTCATCAAGATCATTTGGCTCGATGTCTGGTGGAATGGATGCAAACAGAACATCGAGTTTGTTTGCCAACATTGTGCAGAGTTCAGAATGTGCACCACTGAATGTGCAAACACATCAGAGGGTAGAGAAGCCATCACCATCACACCTTCACAAGCCTTAACCACCACTCTACTGTCCTGAATACAGAGAAGGAAGATCAGTCTTTAATAGTGAGTGGCGAACAAATTTTTAACGACTCACCTCATATAATTTATCAGTCTTATTTCATAATTATAAAAAATAGCATGATATTAGATGATTTTCAGGCCATAACTTGATATACCACTTCCCAGATGTTTCTCTCTCGGTTGTGGAGGGCATCTACAGTGGCAAGTTCTTCTAGATGGTGTTCCCTGGTCGGAAGCTTGGCTGTGTATGAGCAGCAGACTGCTGGAATCCGGTATTTATTCTTGTGCTTGTTCCTGAATGGCTGGAGAAGACGAAGGAAGACAACATTGTCCAGCTATTCAGGAATAACAAAAGTACAAATACCAGGTTCTGGCAGTCTGCCGCTCATACAGAGCTGAGCTTCCAACCAGGGAACATCACTTAGAAGAACTCACCACTGAAAATGCACTCCGTAGCTGAGGGAGAAACGTCTGGGAAAAACACCAGTTATGGACTATGGTCTTATAGCCCAAAATCTTTTAATATCATGATTTCTGGCCATGATAGGCTGCATTCTACAATAAAAAATAACAGTTCATATTTGACACTAAACAGAGAAATAAATTGCATTAAGGGTCGACGATTTTATTATTCATTTAACACTTCTCTTTGAAGGATAAATTATATTTGAAGAGAAAAATTTTCGCCTAGATCGAGACTCGAACCCGGGACCCTTGGCTTTCTGGGCCATGTGCTCTACCAACTGAGCTACCGAGGCGAGTTGCGATCTAGATGCAAATTTTTCTCTTATATATACATTGTAATTCCCTCGTGCCAAATGCTTGAAACCGTAGCTTCTATCATTGCAAATGGCGGCTTCTTAGTTAAGAAGACATTTATTGGGAATTTAACACTACTTTATAAAGCCAGTAGGGCTTCTATTGACGATTTTATTATTCATTTAACACTTCTCATTGAAGGATAAATTATATTTGAAGAGAACAATTTTCACCTAGACCGAGACTCGAACCCGGGACCCTTGGCTTTCTGGGCCAAGTTCTCTACCAACTGAGCTACCGAGGCAAGTTGCGATCTAGACGCAAATTTTTCTCTTATATATACATTGTAATTCCCTCGCGCCAAATGCTTGAAACCGTAGCTTCTATCAATGATAGCTACGGTTTCAAGCATTTGGCGCGAGGGAATTACAATGTATATATAAGAGAAAAATTTGCGTCTAGATTGCAACTCGCCTCGGTAGCTCAGTTGGTAGAGCACTTGGCCTGGAAAGCCAAGAGTTCCGGGTTCGAGTCTCGGTCTAGGCGAAAATTTTTCTCTTCAAATATGCATTAAGGGTATTTGAAAGAAAAAAAAAATATTTGAAAAATCTATGGAGCAGCATGTGAAAGTGGAATATGAAAAATAAGAAATTATCAATAAATTGAACATATTCGTAAAAGACAGGATAACTCATCATCATCATCATCTTCATGGTAGGCTGTTGGCCTGTTCCACTCTCAGAATTCGTCTTCCCATCGTCTTCTAGGACGTCCCACATCTCTATAGCCTTGAGGTTGGTACAACAGTGCTTGTTTTGTTAGCCTGGAAGAGTCCATTCTTAAAATATGTTCACGCCATTTTTGTTTATAGTTTTGTATTTTTTCATTTAGATTAAACATTTTGCGTTCCTGCCTAATTGTTTCACTAGGAATGTGGTCTCTTAGAGTACTGTACATCCTGCAAAGTATCTTAGGAACTTCAATCTCTGATGTTTCTAGTAATCTTCTGTCTGATCTATTCATGGCCCAATTCTCTGATCCATATGTCACAATGGGAATTATCATTACCTTATAAAACTTTAGAATTGTTTCTTTTATTGTTTTTGTTTCTAGTGTTCTTTTAATAGTCCCACACATACTTTGAAATTTATAATTTTTTTCATGTACCGGTATATAATTTTCCCAATTGTAAGAAATGTAACATTCTAAATATTTTACTTGTTCGATAATTTCATTGTTCAAAACACGATAACTAATTAACTAAATCAATGGAACTATTGAACCCATAGGTCCATGGCCATGTGGACATAAGCTTTCCATACATCCATATCCTAAGCTAATGTCTTCCAATCATCCCCTGTATAATCTACTTCCCTCAAATCATGATTAATGCTATTCTCCCACCTCATTCTTGGTCTACCAACTGGGCATTTTCCATCTAGTTCTCCTACAAGAAGCTTCCATGGCCCTCTTCCATTCCCTATGATAGTGTAAAATTTATAAAATCACTTACAGGAACTCTCAACCATTGCATCCCGAAACCTACCTTGAAATTTCTCCCAGAGAAACATTGTGATGTACTAAGCTGTGTCCAAAAAATATCTGCCACTTTTAACTGCAAGGCACTAAAATCCAGAGCCAAATCTCTGATTTAAACCAAGGGAAGTAATACTACTCCTGGCTTGGTGGATTGGTTAACCCTAATAACCTGCCTCTGTGCTGTGTCCCACCTTACTCCAATACACTATACTCAAGCAGGGTCATCCATCTGATTTGAACAGTGGGTTGCCATTGTTGGAATCTAACTTCAATTTTTGTGCTTTGCAGTTAGAAGCAGCAGTTATATATTTTTTAAACTTTATAAATACAACAAAAGTATAAGGATCCATAATATATTTTATCATCATCACCATCATCATCCATGCAAGTATTAGACCATATGGCCTGTTACGGTCTGAGTGAGGAGTTTTCCATCCAGTGCTTTTTTGGATGTCCCAGCGATCTTTTGCCTTGGGGGCAGTAACAAAGCATGGCTTTTGGAATTCTATGATATGGCATTCGTTGAAGATGGGCTTTCCAGTTGTTCTGGTAGTTTTGTATATGGTGAAGAATGGGTTCTACATCCAACTCTTCCATAATTTCCTCATTTATTTTATGGTCCCACTTTGTATAGCCTGCTGTACGGTGCATAAATCACATCTCATTTGCTGTTATTCAGCTTTCATCTCTTCTTCGTATTGTCCATGCTTCACTACCATATCTTAATACTGGTCTTGTGAGAACCTTATAAAGCCGTAATCTTGTGTTCTTCTATACTAAAGATGGTTTCATTATACTGTTAATTATCCCTGTTGTTTTTGTGAAATTTGTGATTTTCTTTGATATATCAGCTTCGTCTTGAAATGTTAAATTATAACCCAAATAATTAAATTCATTTACTTGTTCTAAAATTTCATCATCCAAAACAATTTTGCTAGGTATAGAGCATTTCCCACAAAAGGCTATCACTTTATTTTTCTTTGTGTTGATTTCCATATTGTACCTTTTTGCAATTATATTAAAATTGTGTATAGAATATTGTAAATCTGTTTCTGTTGGAGCTATTAATACCAAATCATGTGCAAAAAGCAAGGAGTCCATTTTTAGATTTCTATTAATTTGGATGGAACCATGTCTCATGTCGCCAATCTTGGAGTATTCTATCCATGTATATGATAAAGGGCGAGAGGCCCCTATTAATTTCGGTCCATTCTGTTTGTGTGTTATTGATTCAAACTGAAATCAAATTTGTTTTATAGATATTGTATAAATTTAAAATATGCTGTTGTGGTAGAATGTTGTCAGCTAAAATTTCCAACAGTTTATTCCTATTGATTTTGTCGAAGGCTTTTTTAAAGTCCACAAAAGTTAAATAATATATTTTATAAACTTACTAACTGTGCTAAGGGAATATTTATACACGAGCTTGGAACATCACAACACTTCTCTGGGAGTAATTTCTAAGTAGATTTCGGCATGCATGGCTGAAAGTTCCCTTGTTAGACTGAGTTGGCTAGGACTTACAGAATTAATGAAAATCCTCAGGGGTCCTCATCTAGGGGATATGTGGATGGCGACCACAAGGTGCCCAAGCTGTGCAAAATATTTCTTCCACTTACTTGAGTTTTGCACTCTTTTAACTTTACTATCAAACCTCTATTGGTTAACTCTTGTTTTTTCGACCCCAACGCTATTAGGGCATCCGAGGGCTAGGGAGTCTTTCCTTTCTTCCATTTCTTCTTTCCTTTATTTTCTTTTCTTCTCCAGAAAAGTCTGACCAGAGGCTATAAGATGGCAGCCCCATCACTGGTCTTGCCTTCCTTTGGCCAGCAACCAATCGAAGGGACTATTATTATGCTTTCAAGTCTTATACGAGAATTTCCCTCAAAAGCTGGAGGGAAAATTTTCTATAGGATCGTAATAGGCCTTGGCCTAATACTTGGAAGGAAGAAGAAGAGAAGAATACAAAAATATTTTAAATAGTGAGGTGCTTGTAAGTAAAAGAAGAGGTGGATCAAAGAAAAGGTGGCTACAAGAATTTTTTATACAATCTACATAATAAATAAAATTTCAACTCCCAAAATTCAATATTCAAGCAATAGCTATAAGAAAGCTAGTGTAAGAAACATTATTTTACATCTCTTGAAAAATATTGATTTATTCATCACTGGCTTGCTGTACCTGTCATAAGTTCTAGATGGAGATCAAGAGACGGATGGAGGAAGTCAAATCAGGAGTGCAAAATGAAAATTTAGTTAAAAAATCTTGACTTTCTAGCGAAAATTTATATGTATTGCCATATTGTTTAAAGATATTAAAAAGTCAAGAAACATGTACGTGCACTGCGTTAACTAGCAAACAACCCAGTACAATTACTGAAAACGTGTTGATGTGAATACGGCTTCTGTGAGTGCTCACGAAGTTCCACGATCGTTTGATACAATCTGTGGATGACTCATTTTTTTTGTCTAAGGGTGTATATAAAAAAGCAAAGAAAAATAATGAGATATAAAAATCTAATTTTATGGTTATACAATATTTAAACAAATTGAAATATTTGTTAATCTTAATATTATTTTCATGCCAATTTCTAATTTTTTCTTCTTAAGCCCTTTCCTTCCCTATACCAGAATTAGGGCACTCCCTAATGGCAACTTATTGACCAAGTTAATTTAGTTATGTTATTTAATATTTGAAGGTAGTAACACTATGAAGTTTCTTTTAATTATTATGAATTAGGGATTTAGACTCAATAAATGCCCTCAGGGGTCCTCATCTAGGGGATATGTGGATGGCGACCACAAGGTGCCCAAGCTGTGCAAAACATTTCTTCCACTTACTTTTCTTCTTAACTTTTCTATCTAACCTCTCTTGGTTAACTCTTGTTTTTTCGACCCCGACGCTATTAGGGCATCCGAGGGCTAGGGAGTCCTTCCTTTCTTTCCATTTCTCCTTTCCTTTATTTTCTTTTCTTCTCCAGAAAAGCCTGACCAGAGGCTATAAGATGGCAGCCCCATCACTGGTCTTGCCTTCCTTTGGCCAGCAACCAATCGAAGGGACTATTATTATGCTTTCAAGTCTTATACGAGAATTTCCCATAAGGAAAATTTTCTATAGGATCGTAACAGGCCTTGGCTTAATACTTGGAAGGAAGAAGAAGAAGAAGAAGAAGAAGAAGAAGAAGAAGAAGAAATAAATAAATAAAAATATATGAGGCGAGTCTAAATCCCTAACTCATAATAATTAGTTATGCTAATTTACTCATAGATGTCAGTGAGTGGCCTAGTGCATTGATGAGACATCTAGTGGGTAACTAAGGTACTACTGGATGGGAAACAGTTGGTAAATTTTACACAGAGGCCTTTTTATTCAGGCTTATGGTTCTTTTACAAGCCTGAAATTCTTCAGACTCGTGACCCACAGTTTAAAGTCCCCCTGGAGGACTTATTCCTTGGATTTTTCCATCCTAAAAATATATTGACTGCGGCTGGGTTTGAACCCGCATCCCTCGGAACCAGAGGCAAGGAACATAGACCACCTCAGCCGACTCAATTTCTAAATTAAAACCATATTATTCTTTGACTGGATAAAATATGAAAACGAGTACTTACAGCACTGTGCAAGAAGCTGAGCAAAGCATCCAGAAGCACGAATTTGTCTACTTTACTACTTAATGAAGGTGATGATGGAACTGGAGAGATCGCTAAACCATTTACTTCTTCACTGTGATGAGAAGGAGTTGTCACTTGTGATGATGCACCTTCTATTAAAAACAAGTTCTATATTTTTTGTTATTTTTGATATATATATATGAGGCACTTAGAATAACAAGAGCATATTAACATAAATCACATTTTCTTTTCATTATTGCAATATAAACTTTCAACCTTCTTCTTTCATCCGAATTGTAAACCACTACAGAGCACAATATTTAACTTCTTTGCTTTGACAGATAAGCTACATCACGTGATATAAAGAAAAGAGATTATGAAACTTTAAATACATTTTTCTCAAAACTACTCTTGCATATACGCCCTTGCTATTCTAAACGCCTCATATATATACTCTAGATGTATGTTCTGTATTTATTTTATTTTGTATTTGAAGAGAAAAATTATATGCTCAGACTGGAATTTAAACTCAGGACCTTGGGCTTTCTATGCCAATGCTCTACCAATTGAGCTACCTGAGCACACCAATATAAACACAATTTTTTTCTCTTATTTATTGTTATTTGCATAAACTGCTTCAGTTTTTATAGTTAGGGCAGATTGTTATATTGAAGCACTGGCTTATTTACATTTAAAGTCTGTTCTCAAATCGAACTTCAAAGACACTAAATGTATGTGTAGAAATTTCGTAATTAACTCATGCTGGAACCTATCACTGATTACAACCATGCTTCTTTGGATTAAATTCTCAAAAATAGAATAATTTGATTCAAATAATATTTAACTTTTACAGGAATTAATCACTATGAGGTTTAATTTATGGTGAAATCAAATGTTTCTTACCTCTCCTCATACAAATCTTCTAAGTAGATCACAATTTCGAGACCATAACGGTCTCATCTAATGTTGCAATAGATAACAGTTATGCAGAAAATATGGTATACAAGAAAATAAATAAATTTAAAAGACAAAAATTAATTAATGAAAGAACACTTATAAAAGAAACAGAAAAAATAAAGTTATGTAGATAGGAAATAACACTATGAGGTTTTTTAATATTGTTTATTTTTTATTATTTCACTCACCTCATACTTCATAATTCATAGCAGACCCAGGGTTTCTTCACATCTTTTGTGACATTCTCAATGCTGTGTCACGTTCACAACTGACGTCCAACGGCCTTCTATCCTGCAGACTGACCTCCGTGCTGAAGGTTCTTCAGAAAGATTGGTATCATTTGATGTTACTTCATTGTTCACAAACATCCCGACTGACACAACTTTGAAAATTTTAGAAAAATGGTTGAAAGAAAACAAATTAGATGATGATAGCGTTAAAGAATACATAAAACTAACAAAATTATGCTTAAATCAAATGTTCTTCACCTTTAGAGGAAAATACTTGAGACAAAAATCAGGACTCGCAATGGGAAATCCATTATCACCATTCTTAGCAAACATGTTTATGGGGAACTTTGAATGTCATGTAACCAAAGCACATCCTTTGATGTTTAAATTCTGGAGAAGATATGTAGATGTTATCATAGCAATAGTAAACAGAAACAATTAGAAGATGCCATTAAACTGTTAAATATTCAAAATAAAACAATCAAATTTACAATGGAAATAGAAAATAATCATGAAATACCATTTTTAGACCTTAAATTGATTAGGAATGAAGAAAAAAAGAAAATAGAATTTGGAATCTACAGAAAAGAAACTCACATCGACAATTATATAAAAGCTACTGGATTTAACCATTTTTCACACAAACGGGCAGTATTTAATAGTTTAACACACAGACTTGTGAATGTCCCCATGAGCAAAGAAAATTACAATAAAGAGAAAGAACACATCATAAAAATTGCGAAGGATAATGGTTTTCAAGAGAAGATGATACACAAGAAAATAAATAAATTCAAAGAACAAAAAATTATCAATGAAAGTACTCTTCAGACAGATAAAAATATAGGCAAAAAATTCAAGAAGTTCACATACCATCCATTAGTATTTGACAAGTTTAAAAAAAATGTTCAACAAATTCAACATTAAATTAGCACCGAAAAATGATTACAGCTTAGGTAATTTAATAAAAACCAACAAAAATGAAAAGATTGAAGACTGCAAAAAATCGGGAATTTATCAAATTAATTGTAAAGATTGTGAAAAGATATACATAGGAAAAACAAAAAGGAATCTAAATACAAGATTAAAAGAACACCTCAGAAATGTTAAAAATGGAGAAACCGAAAAATCTGCAATAGCTGCACATGCCTGGTCAGAAAAATATAGAATAGAAACCAAAACAAAATTACTTAAACAATTGGAAAAACCGAAGGAACTCACAATTTGGGAAAAAATTTACATATGCAAGAATGAAAATACAACTATGAATTCTGAAATACACGGTTATAAGGTGAGAGGACTGATTTGGAAATTCTTCGGTCGGCCACCAGATGACACGGAGGTCAATCTGCAGGATAGAAGGATGTTGGACGTCAGTTGTGAACATGACACAGCATTGAGAATGTCACAAAAGATGTGAAGAAACCCTGGGTCTGCTATGAATTATGAAGTATGAGGTGAGTGAAATAATAAAAAATAAACAATAGAAAAAATAAAATTCAAGAAATTCACTTACCATCCATTGAAACACCATAAATTAAAAAAAAAACTTTAAAAAAGTTTAATATAAGATTAGCACGAAGAACGAATACAACCTTAATAGGATAATTAAAACCAATAAAAATGAAAGAATTGAAGAAGAAAACAAAACAGGAATTTATCAGATCAAATGCAGGGATTGTGACAAAATTTATATTGAAAAAATAAAAATAAACTTGAAAACAATGGTGAAAGAACATCTTAGAAACGTCAAAAACAGAGAAGTGGTAAAGTCAGCAGTAACTGCTCATGCTTGGTCCAAAAAAACATTTAATTGAATCAAAAGCCAGTCTAATTAAAGAAATAGACAAACAAAAGGAACTCACGTTTTGGAAAAGATCCACATTCAGAAAAACAAAGGAAAACTTTTAAAATTCGAAATTCCCGCAAATTCTAACATGATCCAGAGGTTCATTGGTCCACCAACAGAGGGAAGAAGAAGAGTTTCTTCCGATTGACATAACATCAGTTGCCAAAATAGTACTGAAGATGAGACCGTTATGGTCTCGAAATCGCGATCTACTTAGAAGATTTGTATGAGGAGAGGTAAGAAACATTTGATTTCACCATCAAATAATAATATTCAGGTACCTTCATAAACTTGTGCGTCATCAGAAGTCTCTGGAGTAATACAATGCAATGTATCAGCGTTAAGACAATGACAAGTGGAGCAAGTGCTACTTGAGGTACTCAATCTTCTTTCTCCCATTACCTGTAAATGATATCTTCATAAAGTACACAGAGATAAAGAGACAGGCAGGTAACAGACTGTCAAGCAGTAAAGCAGGAAATTACTCAAAGTTAAAATTGGGAAACACATTATGAGGTTCTTATTAATAAATTAATGAGTCATTTTAACATCTTACCTCATATTTCATGTTTTATCAAACACGGTAACTATAGTTTTCAAATGATCTTGTCATTCATTTTCAACCGCCATTATGACTACCGGATATTCGTTGGAATCTCCCTCTATAACGTTGCCATCTGGTGTTGATTTGACGAAGTTCGAGATATCGTTGCCATCTGGTATTGATTTGATAAACTTCGAGATGAGGTCACATTCATCCGGAATGTCGAAATTCATAGATTTAAATTTGTTCTTCTGTATAAATATTTTCTCCCAAACTGTCAAGTCCAAAGGTTTTTTCAAATGTTTTAGAAGTTTAGCTTCTTTTTCAATTCTATGACCTTCCAACAAACTATGTGCTGCAATAGCTGATTTTTCAATTTCGCCATTTTTAATATTTCTAAAGTGTTCCTTTGTGCGAGTGTCCAAATTTCTTTTTGTTTTTCTTATGTATACTTTATTGCAATCTCCACAATCAATTTGATAAATTCCAGATTTTTTACTATCTGGGGTGTTCATTTTCTTATTGGTTATTAATAAGTTACCAAGGCTAAATTTATTTATCGGTGCCAATGTAATATTGAATTTCTTGAAAATTTTTTGAAATTTGTTATGTATTCCAGGATGATAAGTGATTTTCTTAAATTGTTTTCCTTTCTTTGAATCAGATTGCAGGGTAGTGTATTCTTTTAATCTTTTTTGTTGTCTGAATTTCTGTTAATGCTATCTGAAGGGTCTTAATTTTCCAATGTGGTTTCAATTCATTTTGTTCAGTTCTCAGGTTATTCAAGCAATTCCCCAAATGTTTTTATATCACAGACCCTAGTACCTATTACCTGTTGTTATTATTATTAATATTTTTTATTTTATAGCCAACAAGGATGCTTCCTACATGAAAAGAAAACTGATAGGAATATAAAAATTGGGGATGAAATATGTTTATAGTTAAATATGGGAAATAACATTATGAGATTCTTAATTCGTAAATTAATGAGTCATTTTTAAACATCTTACCTCATATTTTATGTTTCTTCAAACAGGGGAACTAGTTTTCGAGAGAAGGATCTCTCTCATTTTCAACCAGTAGTCATAATGTCGGTTGAAAATGAGAGAGATCCTTCTCTCGAAAACTAATTCCAGTGTTAGAAGAAATATAAAATATGAGGTAAGATGTTAAAAAATGACTCATTAATTTACGAATCAAATACGTTGTTGTTTTCAAATGCTGGGCCTTGGCAACGAAGCCATTAGCATTCTTGCTCTCCAATATTTCTCTTTGATGGATCCAACAGGCAACACTTCACAGGTTTGTAGATGTTCTTCATTCATTTCTCCATCTTTGTTGCATAGAGGACAATTTGGATTCGTGTAGATTCCTATTTTATATAAATGTTTGGCCAATAGTCATGTTCTGTAAGCAGTCTAAATTTTGCTACTGTAGTTTTACGTGGAATTTCTGGAATAATATCTGGCTTATTTACTAAAATATTCAATTTTTTTGTCTTTGGCTTTATTACATACATCTTGGTTTTGTTTGATTTTATATTTGTTTTTAATTATTCTTTTTATGGATGCAAAAGGTAAGCTTTTAGTAGTATTCTGAATTAAATTGGAGCCTTTTTTGGCAAGAAAATCAGCAGTGTCATTTCCAGCAATTCCACAATGTGCAGGTATCCATTGCAATTGAATTCTTTTTTGTAGTTTTTGGAGTTGTTGAATCATTGATCAAATATTAATTTCAGTAAAACAGAATATTTTACATCTACAATGCAAATTGGCCAGAGATTATAACAAATAAATAACTTTGGTGAAGAATGAAACAAAACAAAATTTGTAAAGAAACTAAATTCAGAAAATGAAAATGGAGTGGTCATGTATTACGGAGAGAGAATGATAACATCACAAAAATGGCATTTGACTGGAACCCCCAAGGATTGAGAAGGCGAAGAGGAAGATCTAGGGCAACATGGAGAAATACCATCAGGGTTGAAGCTGAACAGGCAGGGATAAGTTGGAAAGAAATTAAGGCATTGGCAAACAACAGAGTTCGTTGGCGAGCTTTTATCAAGGTCCTATGCTTCTCAGTGGAGTGATTAGGACTACTACTATTACAATGCAAATGGAAGAAAGTTTGGAGATTGGAAATGCGAAAATAAGACAATTAACAAATTAAAATATTTGGGATCAATATTAGAAACATAAGGAACAAACAATTCAGAGACTATTTAACTCATACCCCAAATGGGAGTCAATGACCAATCACATTTCAATGATTTTTGATTTACAACCAATCACAGTCATGTTTTGCCTCGAATTTATCAACTGAAGTATATAATATTAAAGAAAGCTCCTTCTTTTTAACATTCTGAATAGGTCATAGCATTATTTCGCAGTGACTGATTCTCTAAGAAATACGGCTTCCAGATTGTATATATATAGTGCATGAATGTCAGCAGACAGCGCATGCGGGAGATAATATAAAAACATTTCTAGCAATTGATTATATCACAAAAAAAAAATAAACCACTGTTTGCACTTTCTCAAACAAATTATTTTCCAGGAAATGACGTTGCAGAAAAATATAACGGCATATTTACATCATAGGACATCAGAAATTAATTAATACCTATAATGTTCATTATAAATTTCTCCACTAGGGTGCATTCTTACAATATTGCGATCCTTTGGCAATAAATAATATGATCTGGTTGCAGTGATGAACAATAAAAGCAAATGAAGCGTACCAATCGTTTCTCATTTGTTTTCAAACATCGCCGTTTACATTAAATATATAAATATTTTAAAATAACTATAGTTAAATAATGATTTGTGAGTAAACAGCCTAATTTTATTCGTTAAATAGTCCTAAAAATGCCACTCTTAATTTACAAATTCTCTAGATAAATTCATTCCTCACTTCGTGAGTCGTAAATTGATTGATAATTTGGAAATCACTCATGGCATTACTTATGATAAATACATCTTCTAGCTCTCCAAAGCCAACTCTATGTATAGGTATTATTGCTGTCTCCAGAAAACAGACAGATACAATTGTGAAATATGGGGATTCTACAAGAATAAATCAAGTCCAATGTGTTTCCACCAAAAACCTTGCCACTATTATGAGTCTTTATTGGAGGAACTGGAATTGCGCACCAGAAGATGAACTTCCAGAGGAAGTTATTGATGTTGATACAATGACAATTCTGATGGTTGTGATGATAATTAATTATAGTGTATGTTTATCATTATATTATGTTCTTTTTGGTCAGTATTAATATAATAAATAATCATATTTTTTAAATTTTTCATTTGGCATTGAACAAAGCTTTCTGCAAAAAATGTCCTGCGCCATAGCCGAGTGGTTAAGGCAAGAGGCCTTGGCGCAGAGCTACGGGACTTGCGCTGGTTCTAATCTCCATAGGGGAAGAAATTTTCTCTAGAGATTTCGGCCAGTATGGGATCGGTGCCCATCCAGCATCATGAGGCATTTGGGTAGCCACAATAAGTAGCAGCTCCCGGTTGAGAAAACCAGCTATAACGGCTGGGGGACCCGACATGTTGACCATATGTCACCTCTATACAGGCAGGATGACCGTCTACCTCTTTGATTAACACATGTAGATGTGAGGCCAGCAGCTGTCTGGTAGGCCTGTCGTGCCATGGAGTTTAAGGAGTTCTGCAAAAAACAGACAAGTCCAAAGATTTTTTTTTATATTTCCTCAACTATCCTCTTGAAAAATAAATTTTGTTTATGTGCGATAGAAAGCTGTTTAGTGGGCCAATAGTAGACCTAAAAGCAATTTTTAGTCCATTCAATACAAATGAAGCTATATCGTTTTTATTCAAGTTTCTGAATATTTAACTTTTTGGATTTGTCTGGTTTTTGGTATGAACGCTTCAATTTGAACAAGAATCAAGACTTGTCAATGAAAGCCTATAAACTTATACCTGCTGACTGTTGAAGATGTTGGTGAGTTGAGGATGCTTGCATATGATTCCACAGAGTGCACATAAAAACTTGATTTCATGTAGTTCTGTTGGCGAAGCTTGTCGTCCATTACAAAGACTCACCAATCTCTGCAATGTTAAATATTTTTAAAATATATACAATTTGAATTATAAAGCAAAACCATGAAGGTGGCCCATTAACATTTTGCACCCAGAACCATTTAAATGTCTCACTGTTCGTGCTTTGGCAGGTATACGAAGGTTTAAAATTTCAAATAATTCTGTTCAGGGGTCCCCATCTGGGGATATGTGGATGGCGACCAATAGGTGCCCAAACTGAGCAAAACATTGCTTCCACTTACTTGTGTTTTGTTCCTATATAGCCTCTCTCGGCTAATTCTTGTTTTTTCGATTCTGATGGTATTAGAACATTAGAGGCTAGGAGATCTTTTCTTACTTTGATCTATCTAATTCTTACAATCTCGTGGGCACTCACCTTGATGGGTTAACCTTGTTATTGACATATTAGGTAAACAAGGAACTAGAAAGTGCCCACATAAGCTGCATGTACATCAATGCAGCCCCATTGCAACTTATACAAAATATAGATTCTTCTAAAACGAAATAAGTATAAGTATGCAATGGATTCGTGTCATCAACTACAGCTGGATATACACAATGAAGAATGAAATTAAATGGTAAAATTAAATGTTTCTTACCTCTCCTCATACAAATCTTCTAAGTAGATTGCAATCTGATCCAGAGGTTCATCGTTCCACCAACACAGGGAAGAACAGTTTCTTCTGATCGACGTAACATCAGTCGCCAAAAAAGTACTGAAGATGAGACCGTTATGGTCTCGAAATCGCGATCTACTTAGAAGATTTGTATGAGGAGAGGTAAGAAACATTTAATTTCACCATAAATTAAACCTCATAGTGATTAATTCCTGTAAAAGTTAAATTAAATGAAATTCTGTTTACCTCACCTGATGTCCCATCTTCTAATTAGACCGGTTTAAAAATCTAGGTGGTTTCATCAACAGTAATTTTACGACTGATGTTCTGTCATCCAGGGCACTGCTTCTTACTCTTATGTGCAAATAGATAAATACTCAAGATTTATAAAAAAACATTACAAATCATTTAAAATAGTGTTAGTATAAATGGAAAAAGTATGCACTTTAACAGTGTCATAATAAGAGTAAAAAGCAGTGCTCCTGGACAACAGAATGTCAGTCATGAAATTACTGCTGATAAAATCATCTAGGTTTTGAGATATGAGGTGAGATGAACAGAAATTATTTCAAATTTTAAACCTTTGTATACTTGCCAGAACATGACCAGTCAGACATCTTAAATGTTTATACATTTCTAAGGAAAAAATGGGGAAGTAGATAAATCTGCAGTAATGCTCACGCTTGGTTAGAAAGACATATATTCAAAATAAATGCAAGATTATTAAAACAGTTAGAAAAATCTAAAGAACTGACAATTTGGGAAGAAAATTTACATCCAAAAATACAAATAAAAAGTAATTAATTTTGAAATTCCCGGAGAAAAGGATTTGATCGGAAGTTCATCAGTCAATCAGGAGAGGGAAATGAAAGCAACATCCAGGACCATCAACCAAAAATTCAATAGTCAGAAAGAGCTAACGATGGTATGTAGGCATACTGAAACATGTTCTTAAGAAATCTACAAAATATGAGGTAAGATTAATAAATTACAATAATAAATAATGCTATGGGGTTATTAAAACAGGTGGAAAATATAAACAAAGTCACTGTTTGGGAGAAGATCTGCACACAGAAGAACAAAAACAGGATTATGAATTTTGAAATTTCTGGAGAAGAAGATTTGATTTACAAGTTCTTTGATCAGCCAAAAGAGTGGGTGCCAACATCCAGGGCTGACAATGTAAAATTCAACAATCTGCAAAAGCTGATGATGGTATACATGGTACATCGAAACCATGTTCAAATGGAACACAAGTTTTTTTTCAGTCTGTAATCAACATTAAATTGAGGTAAGATGATTAGGGACTCAAAAAAACTTGATTAAAAGAACCTCAAAATATTACTTCCTAAAATAAACCATTAGAACACAACAATTTTAAAATATTAAAATAAGTTCCTGATATATGGATGGAATGAGTAAGGAGAGATATCCATTGTTAGCAAGAAATTGTCAAGCAAGAGGAAGATGTGATGTTGGAAGACCTAGAAGACGTTGGGGTGATGCATTATGAAGTCGGAACGGGCAATTGCCTAATCCCTGGAGTGATGATGATGATGATGATGATATATCAGTCCTCCTCAACTAAAATGGATTTCTGTTTAAAAAAAACTTTATGGTAAAATAAAATGTTTCCTACCTCTCCTCATAAAAATCTTCTAAGGAGATTGCGATTTTGAGATCATAACGGTCTCATCTTCAGTACTATTTTGGCGACTGATGTTATGTCGATCGGAAGAAACTCTTCTTCTTCCTTCTGTTGGTGGACCGATGAACCTCTGGATTAGGTCAGAATTTGCGGGAATTTTGAACTTCATAAGTTTTCCTTTGTTTTTCTGAATGTGGATTTTTTAATTCTACTTAGAAGATTTGTATCAGGAGAGGTAGGAAACATTTGATTTTACCATAAATTAAACCTCATAGTGATTAATTTCTGTAAAAGTTAAATTAAAAAAACTTTGTTAATTAGTTAAAACCATGCAGGCCTTTCAGAACATGTCCCATCTTTGGTGTATATTTAATATTTTAAAAATTTACTACATAATCTCAACTGTGATTCATAATGAATTTTAGAAGTATTGATAGAATACAACAAATGAGGTAAGGTGTAGCAGGCTGAATAATTTCATTAAAATTAACCTCATAATGTTATATTTGAAGAGAAAAATATACACTCAGACTGGGATTTGAACCCAGGACCTTTGGCTTTATATGCCAATGGTTTACCAACTGAGCTACCTGAGCACTCCAATCTAAATGCAAATTTTTCTCTCATACTTTGTTAACACCAGAATGCCAAATGCTATTTTATCAAGCCAGCAGGCTTTAAATAGTGACTTCTTTTTTTAAGAAGACTTTTATTGGGAATTTAAAAATTACTTTATAAAGCCAGTAGGGCTTTAAAGTAGTGTTTAAATTCCCAATAAAAGTCTTCTTAAAAAACAAGTCATCATTTGCATGATTGAGCAATGGTTCGTAGCATTTGGTGCTCGGGAATTAACAACGTATAAGAGAAAAATTTGCATTTAGATTGGAGTGCTCAGGTAGCTCAGTTGGTAGAGCATTGACATAAAAAGCCAAATGTCCTGGGTTCAAAGCCCAGTCTGAGCATATATATATATATTTTTTTTTTTCTCTTCAAATATAATTTGTCCTTCAGTGAGAAGTATTAAATTAATAATAAAAATTCGTAATGTTACTTTCTACTGCAATGTAATTAAAATTATTTTTTTCGTAAATTAATGAGTCATTTTTTACATCTGAGAGAGATCCTTCTCTTGAAAACTAGTTCCCGTGTTTAAAAGAAACATAAAATATGAGGTAAGATGTAAAAAAAAGACTAATTAATTTACGAATTAAGAACCTCATAATGTTATTCCCCATATTTAACTATGAAGGAAAATTATTTTTACCTGTATTGGGCTATATACGCTGACATGTGGCAAAATAGGGTGTTTAAGTTGAGTTATCAATCTGCGTATAAAGCACAGAGTGAATTGTCGCATTCCAGGAGGACAGTCTGTACATGCCAGTGTTGCCAAGAGGTCCAACAGACGATGCTGCAGCAAATATTCTAAACATGGACCCGTAGTTCCACTTTCTTGACTAGCTTCTTCTTCAAGTAATATCTACAAATTTATTAAATTTGAATAATTTAGTAATGAATGTAGCAGTGAAGTGATTTTTTAATACTGTTTTATCAGAACATTTTTTTCTATTTTGATTTGAGCACTAATGAATGTTTGTGTAAATGTTTAACTTATAATTTAGATAAAATTCTTTCCACCTCACTTCACATCCTGTCTTTTAATTAGACCAGTTTTGTAACCTTAGTGGTTACATCTTCAGCAGTTAAACAACCAATGTTGTGTCCCGTCCAGGAGCACTGCTTCTTACTCCATTTGTTGGTGAACCAATGAACCTCCCAATCAAATCAACTTCCATGGAAATTCCAAAATTAATTAATTTTTCTTTCTTAGTTTTTTGAACTTATATATCAAATTTGGGAATTTTTAACATTATGAGGTTCAATTCATAAGAATTAAATGAATCTTGATTTCTTCTTACCTCATACTTGTATGTTTTTTTAAACACAGCACTACAGTATCAGTGACCCATTGTCACCATCGTCAGCTGTTTTCACGACTGTCAATTTTTTTCTTTTGCCGGTAATTATCCAAACTGCCATCTGGTGTTCTTTTGAATGAATCATTTTCTAAACTGCCATCTGTTGTATTTTTGAAGAACTTTGTAATCAAGCTCGGTTCGTCTGGAAAATGATTCATTCAAAAGAACACCAGATGGCAGTTTGGATAATTACCAGCAAAAGAAAAAATTGACAGTCGTGAAAACAGCTGACGATGGTGACAATGGGTCACTGATACTGCAGTGCTGTGTTTAAAAAAACATAGAAGTATGAGGTAAGAAGAAATCACGATTAATTTAATTCTTAAGTTTTTTGAATGTTGATTTTTTTTTCCCCATAAAGTGAGCTCTTTCGGTTTTTGTATTTTTTATTAAACTAGCCCTTCTTTCAATTTGTTTTCTGACCAAGCATGAGCAGCTTCCGCTGATTTTTTCAATTTCCCATTTTTTATATTCTTAAGGTGTTCCTTCACTCTGGTTTTCAAATTTCATTTTGTTTTCCTTATGTAAATTTTATCACAGTCTCCTCATTTATTTTGGTAAAGTCCTGATTTGTTTTCTTCATCAAGTTTGTCGTCTTTGTTGGTAGAAGGAACACCTTAGGAATGTCAAAAAAAGGGGGGGGGAATTGGAAAAATCAGCAGTAGCCACTCATGCCTGGTCAGAAAAACATCAAATTGAAACAAAGGGTAGTTAATAAAACAAAGAGAAAAACTTAAGGAGCTTACTGTTTGGGAAAAAATTCACATTGAAAAAACTAAGAAAAAATTAATGAATTTTGAAATTCCTAGAGAAGTTGATTTGATTGGGTGGTTTATCGGTTCACTAACAGATGGAGTAAGAAGCACTGCTCCTGGAACAACAGAACATTGGTCGTGTAACTACTGAAGATGAACCAAAAATAAAATTCTTTCCACCTTACCTCATATCCTGTCTTCCAATTAGACCAGTTTTGTAATCTTAGAAGATTAGAAAACCGGTCTAATTAGAAGACAGGATATCAGGTAAGGTGGAAAGAATGTTATTTTAAATTAAACCTCATAGTGATATTTCCTATAATAGTTCAAAATGTTAAACTCTTCATTTACAAGTGCTAAATGTCAATTATAACACATATATATATATATATATATATATTCATGGATATAAGTATGAATATGAAACTGTTCTTGGGTTTTCCGCATCTTGGATTCAAGTTCAGCCTCTGGCCACTGATTCCGACGTTTCGGCATGATCCCACATGCCATTATCAAGGAATGATAAGTTCAAGTCACAGGTTTAAGTCTTATATAATAAAATACATAGAGTTTTCGCTGTGGTCTGTTTCCGAAGACATACACCCACCCAAGGTTTAGTTCTTATGTAGTTAAATAGCTTCAGTTTTCAATGTGGTCCATTTTGGAAGCCATACACCCATCTAAGCATCGACCACACTCCATGTTGCCCAACCGTGGTTTTCTTCACATCTTCTTCATGAAGAAAATCATGGTTGGGCAACATGGAGTGTGGTCGACACTTGGATGGGTGTACGGCTTCCGAAACAGACCACACTGAAAACTGAAGATGTTTAACTACATAAGAACTAAACCTTAGATGGGTGTACGTCTTTGGAAACAGACCACAGCGAAAACTCTATGTATTTTATTATATAAGACCTAAATCTGTGACTTGAACTTATCATTCCTTGATAATGGCATGTGGCATCGTGCCAAAATGCCAGAATTAGTGGCCAGAACCAGAATCCAAGATGCGGAAAACCCAAGAAAACTTTCATATTCATATGTATGTATATATATATATATATATATATATATATATATATATATATATACACAAAGTAGGAGTAGGAAAATACCTTCAATAACTGATCCAGATGTGCAGGAATATTTGTACTTTCAATCACAGTTTTGCTGATTGACTCTCTGTTTCCATAAAATTTCATCACCATTTTCCAGTGATATGTAAAATCTTCCAATAATGGTACTGGTGGAGCCAACTGTAAAAAATTCATTTTTAAATTTAAAATTCACATAATATAATTTAATATACGAGGTAGGGGTTTTCAACCTTTTTTGTTGTCAGGGTTTCCCTCAACTGCCAAAATCTTGACATGCCTCTCCTATCAAAAGTAAAATATGTCAACAAAAAATGCATATATCCGTAAAATAAAGACTACCACTATGGAAAAATATGTTTTATATATACTATTAATGAAAATGTATCCTTAATTCAGATGATCTAATATAATATTAATATTATTACCTGTGTCAATTCAGCGTGATACAATATTCATATTAATAGTATCATTTTTATATAATCTAATATATAAAAATGTGTCCACCGCTGTGGTCTCGGGGTAGCGTGCTACCTTGTCACGCAGCGGGCCCGGGTTCGATCCCCGGTCGGGACAGTTTTTCTGGGTGAGGTTTTTATTGGGGTTTTTCCTCACTTGTAAGACAAATGTCAGAAAAACTTTAAGGCCCAAACGGTCCCCGAAATCATATGGCCATCGCAATCATCATCATTCATATTCATCTTAGGTTAAGCTTAGGATTAGAGACTCTCCTGGTGCACCATTATCATCATCATCACCCATCATATCATCGGGGCAACATAACCCTGCCTTCCAGGCGCCCCAACCTCAGAAGTAAGTTAAAAGTACTCCATGCCAGGAGAGAAACCAGGAATTTCGAAAGACAACCTGGGGCATTTGAAAAAAAAAAAATATATATATATATATAAAAATGAATGTTTGTTTGTTGATTTGTTTGTTCGTATTCTATGCGCGGCCATACCGTTGATCTGATTTTGATGGGATTTTTTGCAAAATGTTCAGGAGATTCCCATGATGAACATAGGCTATAAGGGAGTTGCAATACTCAATCCCCTCACCCTAAAAATCATCCTTTGTAGCGAAAAACTTAAAATAAAGTCCCTATTTTGACGCTTAAATGGCTTACGCTGCCTAAACCATAACAAATACACCAAATTAATGTACACAGAATTGAATATCTCAAAAAACTCTACAAAAAAGTCTGCGACAGCATATGTTTATCTTTTACGGATAACTCACAATAACTATTTTTGTCTTTCATTGATTCCAAGAAGATCGGGATAAGTAGATTCCCGGGCAAGTGTGCTCTGCCATACCGTTCATCCGATTGTGATAGGGCTTTTTGAAAAATGTTCAGGAGATTCCAGGGATGAACATAGGCTATAAGAGAGTTATGATACTCAACTCCTTCACCTCTAAAAATCACTCTTTGTGGTGAAAAACGTAAAATAAAGTACCTATTTTGACATTTAAATGGCTTATGCTGCCTAAACCATAACAAATACACCAAATTATTGTGCACGGAATTGAATATCTCAAAAAAACTCTACAAAAAAGTCCATGACAGCATATGTTTATCTTTTACGGATAACTCACAATAACAATTTTTGTCTTTCATTGATGCCAAGAAGATCAGGATAAGCTGATTCCCGGGCAAGAATAGCAGCTCAAGGATAGTGGTAAAAACACATTAACATTTATTTAGGAGTAGCAGCATACGCCGGGTATTAGCTAGTACAATTATATTTTTCATTCCATTCATAAAAATTAAGAAGTGTAGTTACTTCTTTTAAATGAAAATTTATTTGTGCGTAACCAAGTATATGTGTTGTATTACAAATGTGTGTAATAAAATTATAATTATAATACAGTATAGACTGGAAAGAATTAGAAATACATAAATTAGAAAATGAATGAATGCAGAAAGAAGTATAATGGATGAGATTGAACACAGAAGGCTAATACGGTATGGACATGTAAGAAGAATGCAGGATGGAAGACTACCAAAGGCTGTCTATATATGAAAAATTGAAAGAAGGAGCAGAAAAAGAAGACCAAGAAGAACAACATTCAGAATTCAATGAGGAATTTGGTGTAACGGATGAAGATGCAGAGGACAGAGAACAATGGAGAACTTTAATTAAGAGAAATTTGTAAATGTTTATTACAAACTGATAATCTATAAGTCCGTAGTCATTTATGTATTTTTTAAAACTCATGTTAATTATTAAGATTGGTTGGAGAAACCCCTCAATAATGAGGAAAATTCTAAAAAATGAATGAATGAATGATAGTATAGACCCTATACTATTACTTTTTAGGACCTTTCTTCAAAGTTCTCATATCTCTTCAGGAAAAAAAACATTAAGGTGCTTTTCTCAACTAGAACTAAATTAAGACTATTTAACAGCAATGTGAAAAGTATATTGCTATATGGGTGTGAGATTGGAAGTGCATAATTGGATTATATAGAAAATTTGGAGTATATATAAATAGATGCCTGAGATTTATTTTAACCCATTCGCTTCAGAAGATGAGTTACACTCGCTTAACTCTGCCTGTTACATATTTTGTACTACTTTGTACATTCCTTGGCAGGATAATCTTTTGTTAACATTTAAGAATAGTAGAGAAATGTGTTTTGGCATTCACCCTTATTGTGATTTCAAGAACCGTTATATTTTGTTCGTTTTGAATATGTGAAATGGGATGATATAATTTACGGTGACTTAAATCTGGTTTCTGGGGAAATGTATTGGGCATTTAAATTTGAAGCGAATGGGTTAAGAACCTGACGGCCAAAAACCATATCAAACGAGGAATTGTGAAGGATAACATCACAGAATGAGATCTGGAAGGAGATTAAATACTGCAAATGGAAATGGATTGGACACACTCTCAGAAGAGAACTAGACAGTGTGGCAAAGAGAACACTGGAATGGAATCCACAGATATTGCCTTGAAAAAGAGGAAGACCAAAAATTACATGGTGCAGCACTATAACAATAGAAATTGAACTAGGGAAAAGTTGGAATTAAATGAATTTGGCAAAAAACAGAGTCCAGTGGCATGCTTTCACAAAAGCTCTATGCTTCCAAGAGGAGTGACAGGAACTACAACTACTACTATGCAGGGAGGGTCACAACACACTTTAAAAATCTCCTGATATAAAGGATATTATCCTCACCCATTCAACAAGACAAAATTTTAAATAATAAGGCAGTTGAAATAAAGTAGTGACAAATATGGTGGGACGATGTTAAAATGTTGCACATTCATTCACAAGCAGTGTCAGTGAGTGATATGTGATTTGTACGCCGTTTCAAGGAGACATCTATAGTAGGAAACTAAGCTATTACTTGGATGGAGGAAGATCAGTAAAATTTTGCTCAGAGTGCTTTTTATTCCGACCTGAGGTTGTTTTACAAGCTTCAAAATCTTTAGACTTGGGACCTATGGCTTAAAGTCCCCCCCTCCAGGAGGACTTGTCCTTTGGATATTTCCATCCTAAAATTCCAAGACCCTGGCTGAGTTTGAACCCACGACCCTTGGAACCGAGGCAAGGAACATAACCACTAGACCACTGCAGTCGACAGTTTTTCCTAAGTAATTACCAGAAATTGTTTATTTTTTTACAAAAGTATTAGAAAAAATCATGCAAGATGTTTTTCTGTATTCTAATATATCATGATATGCATGTGTACGGTCTAAAGAAGTTATAAATAGTGAATTCATTTATTAGAATTGCTGAATCATTACTACTAGACTGTGTGTAAGTGAGCATATAATTATGCAATATTAAATTATGGGTTTGTCTGATGAGAAGGAGTAACCCTAATTGACGGATCAGAATAAACATTTGATGGGATAGCTCATCTGATCTTCAGTTCTGAACTGACAATCTAGGCAGACTGTACATGGCTATCGTTTATATAAAAATAATAGTTTTGTCCATTTTAATTCTATTACACTTTTCCAAATTTAAATAAAAGCTGAAGTAAAATATTTCCTAATAATTTCAAGGGCGAGATACAAGTAAAACGCAATAATTGATAGGTTAAAACTATATGGCTGAAAAATATATATCTTGGGAATAATTGCTTCTGAAACTTAAAACAAATTTTAGTATATTGATTCGAGTCTATAACACGTATTTGGTAAATTACTAATATACCAAATCTCTAAAAAAAATATACAGGAAAGATGTAATTTTTCGTATCAATACTTACAGCATCCACAGCATTTTGAATAACAGTGGAAAACTTGCTTAGCATTTTTCAACACACCAATATAAAATTGCACCATTAGACTTTATAAATTATGGCAATAAATCGGAAAAGAATTAACACAGCACCTTGTATTATTTTCTCATTAAGTTATCATATTCAGATTGTAAAATAACAACAAAACAAATATAGCAGACGACATGTCACTTTTGGTTATCTAACAAGCCAGCCAACCTGAAAAATCAAATAACCGAGTCAGTTAAGTGATTACGTCATAAGTTAAACCTGTAAAAAATACTCGCAACGACTTCTCTGTGGATAAGGCTGAAAAGAAGCGCTAAAGTTAAATTTTTTCAGCATAATTAATTTTATTTCATGATTATTTATTGATGCATTGATATATCAAGGCTATATAGCGTCTATTTTTTTTATTGTATGCTACTATGAAAAGACGAATTTGATTAATTAAATTCTTAATTTAATTAATTAAATTTTATGATTAAATTCGAACTTAAATTTAAATATGTTAAAAGACTAATTGTAAAACTGCCAAGATCGGGCAATTTTCGCTACTAGATTCCAAGGCGTATTGAAGATATATCCCGAAACATTTAAGTTATAAGAAAAAGTCGTAATATAAGGGAACAGAGCTTTACCGACAAACTTTCACGGCTATTGGTTGGGTCTTTTAATATAAAGAATCCATGGCTTGTAATGACTTAATAAAGAGTAGTGTGTTGTTGATTTGTCAGACATGCCCTTTAGACTATGATGGGTTCTGATGTAATATAAAGAACAAAAAATGGAATATTAATCAGCTAACCCAAAGAAGCACTGGAGGAGCCAATTTTCAGTTTAAAAGGGAACGGGTCAGAAGCCTTTATCCACTAATGTTAGTAATGATGATGACCTAAAATCATGGGGATTCTATGTCGCGAGTCCGCCTACATTAGTCCTTTTAAAAGAGAATAGCCAATTTTTTCCCTTAACATACGCCAGATTATCCAATAAACTGTAAACTAATATGGCATCCTACACTAACTTGCCAATTTTTACACCCTAACTTGCCTACTTTTTCATCTAACGGAATAAAATGAGAACAAATGGACTCCTGGCATAGAATAGCCTTAATAATTATCTGAATTGCAGGCCCTAACAAACTAACTATCTCACTGGCACTGTCGAACCCTAGATTCATGGCCGCGCGGACATAAGCTCTTATATCCCTATCCTGAGCTAATGTTTTCCAATCATCTTCTGTATAATCTACTTCCTTCAAATCATAGTTTATGTTATTCTCACATCTCATTCTTGGTCTACCAATTGGTCGTTTTTCCTCTGGTTTTCCTACAAGAAGCTCCCATGCCCCTCTTTCATTCCCTATTCGTGCCATATGTCCTGCCCATCGCAGTCTATGAAACTTAACTGTTCTTATTATATCTGATTTCCTACAAAGATCATGTATCTCACTGTCATGTAGTCTTCTCCATTCGCCTGTCTGTTCATCTCTCTTTGGTCCAAAAATTGTCCTAAGAACTTTATTCTCAAATACTCATAATTTGCTTTCCTCCCTTAAAATAAGAGTTCATGTTTGGCATCCATATAGTCCTAGTATAATTGAGAGAATAACCGTTTTATATATTCTCAGTTTAACGTTTTTGAGAGAAATTGAGACGACGAGAGTCCCTGTAATGCATAATAGCATGCAGGCCTATTCCAGAATTGAGCCTATGTTTAATTTCTCTGCGCATCTCATGAATTGTAGGCCCTACTATAAAAAATATGGACTATTAGAATCCATTTTGAGGGTCTTGACAAATATAATTAGTAAGTGGTAGCATGCTACACATCTATACCTACACTAACTAACTCATTGGCACTATCGAACCCGTAGGTTCATGGCCGCGCGGGCATAAGCTCTCCATACATCCCTATCCTGAGCTAATGTTTTCCAATCATTCCCTGTATAATCTACTTCCCTCAAATCATAGTTAATGTTATTCTCCCATCTCATTCTTGGTCTACCAACTGGGCGTTTTGCCTCTGGTTTTCCTACAAGAAACTTCCATGCCCCTCTTTCATTCCCTATTCGTGCCACATGTCCTGCCCATCGCAGTCTACAAGACTTAACTGTTCTTATATTATCTGGCTTCCTATAAAGACCATGTAGTTCACTATTATGTAGTCTTCTCTATTCACCTGTCTGCTCATCTCTCTTTGGTACAAACATTTTCCTAAGAACTTTACACTTCACTCTTTAATAGTAACTGAAGACAGTGGGTTTCTTACATCAATACGTATATCCCTGCACAACCTGTGAAAGTTTGTCAGCAGAGTTCTGTTTCGCTCTATAATAATCGTTGAGAGTTAGAAAAAAATACTAAAAAATCACGACAAAAGTGAAAGATCGTGTTAAATCTACAATACAATCTGTTTAACCAAATCCTCAAAATATATATTCGGTAAAATTCCGTTATTAATGCTAAGTAATACTTTATCCCATTGAACCATACTATAATAGTTGCTATTTACTTTATCCCACTGAAATTTTTATTACCTTGGTTTATCATTATAGATCATTGCAAATAATTACACTGATCGACAAAAATTAACATTTTTTCTTTCACAAGAATAAAAATATGAGATTTTATAAGTATTTTTTATCCTGAATTTAAATATAATTTCAGTTTTTTCCTATCATGCAAGAGTTTTCTGTGATATTCATTTACATTTTTATAATTTTTAATAAAATCCATCTACCTCTAACTCATTCTGACTTACCTGGAAAATGGTAGATAGTGATTTTCGAGCATATTTTGCATCTAGAACATCTCTCTTCTTGGTCCAACAGTAGTCAGCCAGCATATTAGAACTCCACTTGCCTTGGTACCTCTTTTCCATTGTGGAAATTTGCTGATGAAAACGCTCACCTTGCTCATCAGAGACAGCCCTTAAATACAGCTTGAATAAAATCGCTACATATAAGGTAAAGGTTCCTATGACAGGTCAAAGAGAATGCTAAAATAATTTTTTTAAAAAGTAGCTGTCACAAAAAAAAAAAAAAAAAAAAAAAAAAACTGTGCCTGATAGAAAAATTCTGACTACCTATCTGAATTCAATATGAAAGAATGCACTAGATTAACTAATCAGATTTCTTGTGAAGAAAACCTTATCGACCAGTGTTATTTTATTTCAGTTTTTTACGATCATATTGCAATCTAAACTACCAATGTTATAAATAAACAATCCAAAGGCACTCAAGAGAAATGATATGGGCAAGTTCATATCAGTTCTCACTAAAAGTAAACTATTTATCATTACCAAGTTTTTAATATAATCATTATGATGCAATTTGCATTAAATTTGATCAGTTGTGAATGAATTAGTCTCCCTCTATTCCATTTTTACATAAGATAGGCTATTGCAATGCCTGACGACCCTTTCATAATATAAGTTTATGCAATGCTTAATATTTTGTTGGCACGTATTTAGGATTATTTTAGTATTTAGTGTTTAATTACACTCTTTAACAACTTAGGTCATTAGCCTAGTAATTCAAATCTGGGCATGATTTGTCGAGAAATTTTCTTCTTTTGATTACGGCGCAGGAAAATTAAATACGAGTAATTATTTTCCTGTAAATCGAAAATTAATAAGTGAACAATAAAACTTGATTATACTTTGTATTTAGTGTGCTCAAATCTTTGTTTACATATTATGATAATAATATATCGACTTTTTTTTAAAGAATTTGAAGTATCTAACCGTGTGGCCTCGTGGTATGGTCATGCCTCAGATACAGCGGGCACCGATCGACCTCCGATCGGGAAAAGTTTCCTTCGTAAGTTTCTTTTTCGGTATTTTCCTTAATGTAAAACAAATATCAGGACAAAATAATCACAAAGTACTACTTGGCTATCATTATAAACCATATCACATTCGTCTTGTTTAGTACGAGTGTATGAACGAATGGGGTGTCTTGTCTTAAATGTTCGTGTTGTCTTGGAGGTGGCCTGTCATTGAGCTTACCCGGTGAGGCTTTCATATCCTTGTGTGGTCGATAAATTATCATGTGATCCAGATTTTAAAATCCTCCCCCTGACAGGCCGAGTCCCTATAAGAAACATGGTGCACATAAAAGAAGGTATGCATTTGAGTCCTTGAGTATTTAAATGTGCCATATCCATTATGTCATATTTTGAGAAAACTGCATATTCTTCTACGTGCTAGTTTAAATCATGTAACTAACTAACTCACTGGCACTATAGAAATCGTAGGTTCATGGCCGCGCGGACATAAGCTCTCCATACATCCCTACCCTGAGTCAATGTTTTCCAATCATTCTCTGTATAATCTACTTCCCTCAAATCATAGTTAACGTTATTCTCCTACCTCATTCTTTGTCTACTAACTGGACGTTTTCCCTCTGGTTTTTCCTACAAGAAGTTTCCATGCACATCTTTCATTCCCCATTCGTACCACATGTCCTGCCCATCGTAGTCTACGAAACTTAACTATTCTTATTATATCTGGCTTCCTATAAAGACCATGTAGTTCATTGTTATCTAGTAATCTCCATTCACCTGTCTCTTCATCTCTCTTCGGTCCAAAAATTTTCCAAAGAACTTTATTCTCAAATACTCGTAATCTCCTTTCTTCCCTTAAAGTAAGAGTCCATGTTTCGCATCCATAACTGGTAGAACAACAGTTTTATATATTCTCAGTTTAACGTTTTTTTGAAAGAAGTTGGGACATTAGAATCTCTGTAATGCTTAATGGCACGCATTTCTAGAATTGAGCCTATGTTTAATTTATTTGTTCATCTCATTCCTATTTGTGATTATTGTTCCTAGGTATTTGAATTCAGCCATTTCCTCAAAATTTCCCTCATTTATCATTAGCTGTCCATTTGCATTATATAATGTATATTTATGTGTGACCATGTTTCTAGTTTTATTGATATTTACTTCCAATCCCAATTTATTAGTGTTTCTCAATAGTGCGTGCGTGTTAGCCTTTAGTATCTCCACACTATCGTCCAATAGTACTATATCATCAGCATAAACTAACAGCTTATTAATACCATTGTTGCAGACCCTCTTCGTCCTCTAAAGAATTGATGGCATGCTCTAGTACAAAATTAAATAGTAGAGGAAATAGTGCATCTCCTTGCTTCAACCCATTGTGGATTTCAAAAGTATCCGAAAACTGCTTTCCTACACGCACCCTACTCTTTGTGCCATTTAGACACATTCGTATAAGTCTAACTAACTTTTTAAGAATTTCGAACTCCAGCAGGATATAAATTCTCCCTCTTAATTGAATCGTATGCTTTTTTGAAGTCTACGTATAGTTGATGTACAATGCCATTTCCCATTTGTTTTCTAAAATCTGTCTTAAACTAAAAATCTGATCTGTTGTAGACCTGTTTCTTCTAAATCCACATTGATGATCTCCTAGAATGTCATCAATATAAGGAGTAAGTCTAATATATTTGTTAGAATGGTTTAAATCGTATACAAATTATAAATGGTATACATAGAACAAATATTTTATTTGTTTTAATAGACACTTCGTAACGTTATAAGAATACAGTTATAAACATAAGTACGGTACATTCTTGAACTACCAATAGATGTGCATACGTGTGAATTCACCATAGATGGACATGGCCCATTTTAATACTCAAGCGCTCATATAGACCTACACAAACGGAGAGATAAAAATAAAAAAGAGAGGGGGGAAAGTTGAATGATGATTGTAGCCTCCAACGAAATAATTTACATTATTGCCAAGTAGATACGAAAATAGGTCTCAGAAATAAATTGCATGTGTTTGAAATTATCTTAAACTAGCCAGAATTTTACTGATATTCTAGGAAATTTATTGTGAATATTTAACGGTAAGTTTATCTAGAATATATAATTTTACATTAATCTAGAATTGAATTAATTGTAAACGAAATTGAATGAGATCATAATTTGCGTTTTTCGATAATATAAATTATGGCTTATAGAATCTGTGTATTAAACACTACTACCAGCTATGAATATTGTTAATTCAGATATAATTAAAATAAACGCGTTTAATAAAATCTATACATCTATTAAAGCCCTCCACTTGTCCCTATCCTCAAATAACTGAATCTAATATTAATATTTAATTTTAGGAAGTGATATTTTGAGATTATTTTAATTATATTATTTTCAGTCTGATCATCTTACCACAATATTAATGTTGATTTGTTCTTGGACATGTTTCAAAACAATTCTGTTTTATCGTCAGCTTGTCCATCTTACCTCAATATTAATGTTGATTTGTTCTTGGAGATGTTTCAAAACAATTATTCTGTTTTATCGTCAGCTTGTCTGAACAGAATTGTTTTGAAACATGTCCAAGAACAAATCAACATTAATATTGAGGTAAAATGATCAGACTGAAAATAATATAACTGAATCTAGTTCATGTATACAATATTTAGTTTCTTAAGGTCCATTCGAGTAGTATCCACTGATATACGTATAGGCCATCCTATAGTATTTTCCCAATAATTATATTGAAAGCATTTCTACTATCATCCACTCGAGATAAATGGCCTATCCATCTTAAAATCCTTGCTAAATAATCCTGACACTCTTAGGACATTGTGAAGCTCCCTCCATTCTCCATTCTCACTTCTTACAGGATCGAATATTCGTATTTAATATCGAATATTGTAACTTGTTTTCTTCCCATGATGTTTAGGGCCATATTTTACACGCATAGAATAACATAAAGCAGTATCATATTCTCGTTTCATACATTTTAATATTTTATTTTTAGACAAACAAATATTTTTAGGCATAAGATATTGATAAAATAAAATAAGTTAAAATATACCTTCTTAGGTAAAATCCGTCGTCCTCAACTTATAAAATATGTATTCTTTCACGACAACACCACATTAGGACCAGCAGCTTCAACAATCATACTAGATATTGTAGCGAAGAAAGACCTGCTGAAGATGGAACGGATGTTCTGAAAGGCCTACAGGCATAAAGAATACATTTTTAATAAGTTCAGGATGACGGATTTTACCTAAGAAGGTATATTTTAACTTATTTTATGACTCTCCACCTCAACGGTTTTATCAATGAATGTTATTAGTATTGATAAGATATTGAGTTGAACAATGACACGGATTTTCTGCTTTAAGTCGAATAGTAACACGAATTTATGTAGGCTTACATTATAATTATAATATAAAAATTATGACATATTTACTAGGGTTTAATAATTATTACATTGTTTCTTATTTTATCTCTTATAGAAATTACAGCTGAACGCCCCCATAAATCAATTTCTGCAACATTTGATTTATTGTTCTAGATTTTAATTCCCATATTTCTGCACCGTATGTCATTGTATTATTGTATTAAAAAACTTTATTTTTTAGAATTATATTCTGATCCAATAAAGATACAAAATAGATATCCTCAACTCGTGTCGAGTCATAAGATGAAATGAAGCCCCTATATTTATATAGGTCTGTGAACTACAGGGGTACCGGCTAACCACTCCCGACGCACCGTTACAGGGGCAGATGAACGAGATGAGTATGGGGAAATGGTGGAATGAAATTTGTGGCAGGGGAAAACCGGAGAAACCCCGAGAAAAACCTGCCCAAACCCCGTTTCGTCCACCACGAAACCCACATGGAGTGACCGACACTCGATCTCCGGACCTCAGCAGTGAGAGGCGAGCGTCTAACTGCTTGCGCCACGGAGCGCACCATTAAATTTTAATATTTCAGATTTGCTCTTATTTATCTTCTCATTAATTTCAGCGTCACAACTTCTACTTTCACTAATTTTTGTCCCCAAATGTACATATCCGTCACAAGCTTTTATTTTTTTCGTGTCCGTATTCTAAAACCAGATCTTTTGATTATCTCCTATTACCATATACAGTAAAACTTGTTTAATCTAGAGCGTGATTAATGCGGAAATTTGTCCAATGCGAACAAATTTATTGGTCCCGACAAACAATAGTAATTTTACGTGTATTTATTTTGTATAAAACGAAATTACAAACAGAATCAGTCATGGAATACGGTATGTACAAAAATACAGAAACAACTGGAAATCTCACGTAAAAAGAATGAGCAGAACAAGAATACCACGTCAGATCTTAAATTACCAGCCACCAGGCAAGAGATCTTTGGGCAGACCCTTCAAACGTTGGATTGAGACCGTAACAGACCACTAGGTCTAGCACATGAAAGGAAGAAGAAGAAGAAGAAGAAGAAAACGAAATCTGTCCAACGCGGAAACGGAAGGATATTTCTACACAATTCATGAAGAAATTTATAAGGCGGAAAGATAGAGTGAGAAATAAATTAGTTTCCTCTTCATTGAATTCCCGTTAGGCGAATTAACATTAGTGATGACTCCTGCCGCCGGGTAAAGTAGAGTTTCTACCTGTATCTGGAATTTTCTTTCGGCCTCACTGCACACCCGTTTTGCGAAATACAGGTTGATTTAATAAATATTTGGCGTTTGACATCTGTATTACAAACAACCAGTGCACTGTAAAATATTAAATTAGTCCAGGATGTGTGACCGATTGTGTACGTATCTTTCACAGGTAGCGTTCTGAATTTACCGAATAAATATGCCTAAATCGTATGTATCATTGCCATTAGACGAAAAAGTGAAATTGACTGAAGATATAGAAAAACAAACTATCAGTATCTGAAATGATGACTCAATTTAAATGTGGAAAAATCCAAGTTTATGAGGTTATAAAACACAAAGAAAAATAATGAATTAATTTTTTAGATTAGATTAGAATAGATTTATTTAGCCTGGAGGAGTTAAGGCCATGTGACCTTCTCTTCCACTCACCAGGACAAACATATATTACATCAGAATATAACAATCTCAATTAACTCTAATATTAAATACTAAATAAAATTTGATCAAAAAGATAATATCTATTATATTACGATCTATAATGCAACCAGTTAATGTTAGTTACAATTAAGACTAAAACTAATAATAAAATGTATACAAGCAAGACATTAAATTGTCCCTGTCTAATGTATATAAAAAAAAGAAAAATAATGAGATATAGAAATTAATGGATGCAATAAAATGGTCAAATGAAGAGAAAAAGAAAAAAAAGAAAGAAGGATAAAAAATCTCCAAATTTCCGGACCGATGCTCCAAAGTCTGACTGACTGACTGATTGTTGACGGTGACTTGCACCGTCCAGTGTGCTGCATACTGTTTCCCAATGGGATAAACTTGGCAGCAAATTCCTTTTTGGCTATCAAGTAGTGATTGTGGATTATGTAACCTCAGCCTTTGGTGACAATATATTTTACCTAATAGGTCTACACCAGAATAATAGTGGAAACCACTATACTTGTAAAAAGGGCATCATAGACTACGCCGCCGGCTAGCAGAGAGTCCGAAAGCTGGACAGCGTAGAGTGATCCACACTTCTCAAAAGCGAGTGGTCTCGCACTATTATGTAGATGGTCTCTCCTTTTGAGGTTAACCTGCAACACAGGTTAACCAGTCGGCTCATGAAGAGGAAACGCTCCATGGGACTAGACAGTTCAGCCAATAAAGGCTGAACATCCCGGAGAATCTCCTCCCCACGTGCACTTAAGCTACCTATTGGCATTTGCTGCTCCAAAGTCAAGCTTTAGCTGTTCCTATATACCTAGATAATAACAATTTGAATGCATCTTCAGGTTGGTTGTAGACAGTTTTAAAGGACGACAAGTGCAGTGCGAATGACATTTGCGGGGGATTAAAAAGGATGCGGACGAAAGTATAGTTAGTAAATGGAAGCCGAAACTGCATACTTTAATTTCAGGATACGCGCCTAAAGATACATTTTTTAACGCTGACGAAACGGGATTATTTTCTCGCGCGTTACCGTCGAAGCCGCTCGTACATACTATACTTCACTTTCCAACGGCAGCGGAACTACAATTAATCCAAGGTACATAAAAATACATGTACGGTGCTCTATAATCTAAGATTATATTTTGAAGAGAAAAATTTTCGCCTAGACCGGGACTCGAACCCGGGACCCTTGGCTTTCCGGGCCAAGTGCTCTACCAACTGAGCTACCGAGGCGAGTTACGATCTAGACGCAAATTTTTCTCTTATGTACGTTGTAATTCCCTCGCGCCAAATGCTTGAAACCATAGCTTCTATCTTTGCAAATGGCGGCTTCTTAGTTAAGAAGACATTTATTGGGAATTTAACACTACTTTATAGCCAGTAGGGCTTCTATTGACGATTTTTATTATTAATTTAACACTTCTCATAGAAGGATAAATTATATTTTGAACAGAAAAATTTTCGCCTAGACCGGGGCTCGAACCCGGGAGCCTTGGCTTTCCGGGCCAAGTGCTCTACCAACTGAGCTACCGAGGCGAGTTACGATCTAGACGCAAATTTTTCTCTTATGTACGTTGTAATTCCCTCGCGCCAAATGCTTGAAACCATAGCTTCTATCTTTGCAAATGGCGCCTCGGTAGCTCAGTTGGTAGAGCACTTGGCCCGGAAAGCCAAGGGTCCCGGGTTCGAATCCCGGTCTAGGCGAATATTTTTCTCTTCAAAATATAATTTATCCTTCTATGAGAAGTGTTAAATTAATAATAAAAATCGTCAATCTAAGATTGTTCATTTTTTTTATAATTTGGAATGTTGTCTAATGTAGAAAAAAAATTGGTCGCATGCGATTCCGCTTTGAACAAGTTTTACTGTACTACTTCGTTTTGGTCGAAATTTATAATAAAATTAGCCAGTCAATTATTGAATAAAATCCTCTAATTTATAAAGTATCAATGTTATCATTGATATTAATTATCTGATATCGAGATATCGCTTTCTGAACGTAATGCTTTCCCCGCTCCTCCCGACTGCCTCGTGAAACTGAATCGATAAATACAGAGCAAAACGAACATGCTTGTTTAGTGCAGCAAGATGGAGGAACGAGTAAGGAACGGTACTTCAAGCACCGGTTCGCGAGCCATGATCCTGGCGAGGATGCTGCAAATCTTATGTGACGAAGGTGTTTTGGATCCTCATAGAAATTCTCCGGTCGTCCGCTTCCACCATCCAAAAAAACTCGAGGTGAGAAATTCAACATTTAATATTCAAGGGGCTGAATGATGGGTTGCGGTTTTCTGTTCCAAAATTTCAGGTGTAATTTTGCATTGTGTGGACTAGGTCACAAACGAACGGTACTGAAGCAGTAGTGAAGTTTGTTGACACTCGATCTTTGCACCTTACATGAATACAAATCCAGGTGCCAGTATAAAATATCCTGGCATAGAAAAACAGACAATACGGCAGATCTATTTCTGATAATGCACACTTCTTAATTATTAATTGAAATAAAATTAATATAATTACAGATTGATATAACATTTAAATCATAGGCCTATGTTAAATTAAACATACGGTAGGCAATTTCAATATGAAACGCACGAATACTTATAGGCCCTAATAAAGCGCAATATTTTCGGAACTTAATTTTAAGGGTCTAATGGTTAAAATATAAAGGTTTTACATTTTCCTGTATTTATTAATTAATTAATGATTTACTATATCATTTGATTCTGGTGAATACAGGTGTCTTATATCCTAACTTCATAGGTAAAAAATATTAGCCTATTATTATTATTATTATTATTATTACTATTATTACTATTATCACTATTATCACCGACGAGGTTTCCGTTTGGTTGATTGTTTTTATTTTTAGAAGCATACAGCGGCAGAAAGCTCAATTTAATTTCATCAGGTAAAATAAATTATCACTATTATAAACATTATTATTATTATCGTTATTATTATCATCATCATCGTTATTATTATTATTATTATTATTATTATTATTATTATTATTATTATTATATAATGAGAAGAAGGGACACAGAAACAAACAAAGAAGCATTGAAATGGATACCTCCTGGAAAAGGAAAACGTGGTAGACGAAAACAAACGTGGATAAAGGGAATTTAAGCAAATGAAGAAGAGAAACATGACAGAAGCAGACACGAAAGACCGGGAAGTGTTGAAGAAAAAAGTTGTATATTTTGGTTGAGGATATCTGTGTAAATAACAGATACAATCCTGAAATAAATTATTATTATTATTATTATTATTATTATTATTATTATTATTATTATTATTATTATTATTATTAATTAAAATAACATTCATATGGTTAAGTTATGTAGATAGGAAATAACACTATGAGGTTTTTTAATATTGTTTATTAATTAAGGTAACATTTAAATCCTAGGACTGTATTGAACATAGGTAAACAATTTCAATAGAAAACGCACTAATATTTATAATAAAGAGTAAGATTTTCGGAACTAAATTGTTATGGGTCTAATAGTAAAAATATAAAGATTAGGCCTATACATTTTCCGGCTTTTAAATTGATTAATTAACCATTAATCTGCGTAATTTGACTCTGGTTGAATACTGGTGCCTCACGATCTTAATTTAATCAGGCAAAATTTATTATTATTATTATTATTATTATTATATTATTATTATTATTATTATTATTATTATTATTATTATTATTATTATTATTATCGATGAGTTTTCCATTTTGTTGATTACTTTTATTATTAGAAGGAATCGCGGTAGAAAGCTCAATTAATAAGAGTAACCGAAAGTACGGAAATTTAAAACTGAGAAACAAAACATTTAATGTTTTCTCTGTTTCTTGCCTACTTTTTAAAATCTAGTATATTTGTGGACTCACTCAGTCATGCCCGAAGGAATCTCTTCTGAATTAGCTAGAGCCATTAGATTTAGAAGTTCAGAGAGGAATTTCCACAGACGTAATCAGCGCAATTAGCTGTTTGCATTCAAAATAACAAAACCACTTAATACAATAGAATGAAGCGATCGGCTAGATTAAAACTAATTTTCACTTTGATATTGATGGAATTGTCAGAAATGTTGGACCTCCCGAAATAGTCGCATCAGATCTGCACTAAATAAACTGAAAGTTAGTTGACATGTATTAAGAATTACTGATATTTGGAATTTAGAAAACTATTCCTCAATGGCCTTAAACGTTTACAAAAATAAAATTAATTGATTGTTCGAGCGAGTTGGCTCAAGCGGTAGCGTTTGAGACTTGTATTCGGAAGGACCCAAGTTCAAATTCCGGTGCGAGTTAGTTAGGGCGAGAAAACGGACAAGTTAGTGTTAGATGGGCAAGTTCGTGTTAGATGGGCAAGTTAGTGTTAGATGGGCAAGTTAGTGTTAGATGGGCAAGTTCGTGTTAGATGGGCAAGTTCGTGTTAGATGGGCAAGTTAGTGTTAGATGGGCAAGTTAGTGTTACTTTCGGCAAGTTTAGGTGCGAAAATGGGCAAGTTAGTGTTACTTTCGGCAAGTTAGTGTTACTTTCGGCAAGTTAGTGTTACTTTCGGCAAGTTAGTGTTACTTTCGGCAAGTTAGTGTTACTTTCGGCAAGTTTGGGTGCGAAAATGGGCAAGTTAGTGTTACTTTCGGCAAGTTAGTGTTACTTTCGGCAAGTTAGTGTTACTTTCGGCAAGTTAGTGTTACTTTCGGCAAGTTAGTGTTACTTTCGGCAAGTTAGTGTTACTTTCGGCAAGTTAGTGTTACTTTCGGCAAGTTAGTGTTACTTTCGGCAAGTTAGTGTTACTTTCGGCAAGTTAGTGTTACTTTCGGCAAGTTAGTGTTACTTTCGGCAAGTTAGTGTTACTTTCGGCAAGTTAGTGTTACTTTCGGCAAGTTAGTGTTACTTTCGGCAAGTTAGTGTTACTTTAGGCAAGTTTGGGTGCGAAAATGGGCAAGTTAGTGTTACTTTCGGCAAGTTAGTGTTACTTTCGGCAAGTTAGTGTTACTTTCGGCAAGTTAGTGTTACTTTCGGCAAGTTAGTGTGAGAAAACGGGAGAGTTAGTGTTACTTTCGGCAAGTTAGGGTGAGAAAATGAGCAAGTTAGTGTTACTTTCGGCAAGTTAGGGTCCGAAAACGGGCAAGTTAGTGTAACATTTGGCAAGTTTGGGTGAGAAAAAGGCCAAGTTGGTGTTACTTTCGGCAAGTTATGGTGAGAAAATGGTCAAGTTGGTGTTACTTTCGGCAAGTTAGGATGCGAAAACGGGCAAGTTAGTGTTACTTTCGGCAAGTTTGGGTGAGGAAATGGGCAAGTTAGTGTTACTTTTCGACAGTTATGGTGAGAAAATGGTCAAGTTGGTGTTACGTTCGGCAAGTTAGGGTGAGAAAATGGTCAAGTTAGTGTTACTTTTGGCAAGTTATGGTGAGAAAATGGGCAAGTTGGTGTTACTTTCGGCAAGTTAGGGTGAGAAAATGGTCAAGTTGGTGTTACTTTCGGCAAGTTATGGTGAGAAAACGGTCAAGTTGGTGTTACTTTCGGCAAGTTAGTGTTAGGTGAGCAAGCAGTGTTCTCTTCGGCAAGTTAGAATGAGAAAACGGGCGAGTTAGTCCTCCACATTGTTTAGCGTTCACTTGTGTGTTAGCAGGTTTTAGTAATAAGTTGACTAACGGTCGAAGGGAGAAAGTTTTTTTTGCCTGTATTGAAATATTTTATTATCGGAGTAAGGTTGTTTTTGCTAAAAGTTCTTAAATTGATAACACGGTAAACATTTGAGGTAAGGTAAGCTATTTATCACAGCAACATGTAAATTGAAACAAAAATCTAAAATATGTTGACGAATTGCAACAATTTAAAGTTTGAGAACCGTCCACCGCTGTAGTCTCGAGGTAGGGTGCTGCCTTGTCACGCAGCGGACCCGGGTTCGATTCCTTATAGGGACAAGTTTCCAGGGTGAGGTTTTTTCGGGGTTTTTCATCATCTGTAAGACGAGTGTCAGAAACCTTTAAGTCACAAACGGTCCCCGAGCATCATATTACCATCATATTAATCATCATTCATATTCGCCTTAGATTAAGTTTAGGATTAAGAACTCTTCTGGCACACCACTGTCATCATCATCATCATCATCATCATCATCATCACCCATCATATAATCGGGGCAGCCGTAACCCCACCTTCCAGGCGCCCCAACCTCAGAAGTGGGTTACAATTACACCAATGCCAGGAGAGAACATCAGAAATGTCTAAGTGACAACCTGGGGCATTGAAAATAAATAAACAAATAAAACGTTTTAGATCCTTGATAAATGACTTATTAAAGTGGACGTGTTTAATATTTTGAGCTAGCAGATTTTAATTTCGGGTTTCAGGTCGAATTTAGCTGATTTTTTGATAATACCGTCCTCGTTTTTTTTAATAGAGTATACTGAGTTTCGTTGGGAAACATCGAAAACTGTGACTGTTAGAATGATTTTTAAATTTTTGTTTCAGGTTAACTCCTACACCTAATGATCCAATTTTGCTAGTTAACGAACTCGATCTTACTTTTTTAATTAATAGCTATATGCTTTCAATTAAACAAAAAATGCTGCTATTAGAGCGTTAACACACACACACACACACACACATACACATATATTTATATCCATCCATAGTAATTCTGCCCGAGGGCAGATCTTTCACTGCTATGCTATGCTTGTAGCTTTACTAGGGAATTGTAGGTGTGGTAGCTTCCCGTTGCTTTCCACATCGGTGAAGGATGATGATGATGTTGATGATAATGATTAGGATGATGATGGCCATATGATTTCGGGGACCGTTTGGGTCTTAAAGATTTCCTGGCATTTGTCTTACAGGTGAGGAAAAACCCCGATAAAAACCTCACCCAGAAAAACTGCCCCGATCGGGGATCGAACCCGGGCCCGCTGCATGACAAGGCAGCACGCCACCTCGAGACCACAGCGGTGGACTATATTTATATAAGTGATTTATATATATACATATATTAAAAGAACCGGGATTTGAACCCCAGACCTCTAACTTTTTTTAATGTATATACTAGGAGCCTGAGTGGATTAGTGGTTATGTCACTAACGTAGAAATTAGAGATCTCGGGTTCAAATCCTGGTTCAGGCTTTATTTTTCTTTTAAGGGCATAATTGGCCTTCATTGTTAAATATCGAAACTTAATTGTAACAATCGATATACAGATATATAGGGTGTAAGAGGACCTCACCGACAACATGATAGGGATGATAGGCCATGCGGAGAGGATCATTTTTTGTGAAAGAACATATGGTCGCAAACAAGTCGTTTATGAGTTATGCGCATGTATCAAGGTGCACGCTCCACGCATTGGAACCTACCCGTTCGTTGTTTATTTGTGCCGTCAGTCCTCACTCTGTCGTAGCAATATGTACCTGTAGGTTTGCTTTGTTGTTGTTTTGAGAATTTAATCAACATGAAGTACGAGTTATCTGAATTCAGAAACATGATTATGTGTTACGGTGAGGCGGGAGAAGGGCTCGTCGCATGTACGAGCAGCGGTATCCCAACAGGAGGCATCCACACCATACTACATTTGCTGCAATTCTTCATCGACACCTTGGAGAAACGAGGAACCTTCGTCCTCAGGCCTTTTGGCGACGGGAGAAGTGATGTGAGCACACCCGATTTTGAGGACGCTGTGGTCGAGCGAGTTACTGTCGAACCTTCAACCAGCACGCGTGCTGTGGCTCGTGCCACCAGTCCATTTGCAGGGTATTGGGAGAGTACAACCTACACGCATACCACCTTCAGAAGGTGCAGGCAATAGGACCACAAGATTTTGTACCTCGTATGAACTTTGTACAGTAGTTTCTACATCAGACTGTTCACGACGCTGCCTTTCCTACACAGCTGTTATTCTCAGATGAAGTCTATTTTATGCGTAATTGGATACTACAATAGTAGGAATAGTCACATCTGGGATTACACAAATCCACATGCAATTGCTGTTCGCAATCACCAACAGAGGTTTTCCATCAACATTTGGGCTGGAATTGTTGGTACTCATCTGCTGAGTCCTGTAATTCTGTCATCAAGGCTAACTGGGGCAGTTTATCTACAGTTCCTGCAGACCACCCTTCCTGACCTACTAGACAATGTACCGCTTGCTGTGCGCCGCAATCTCTGGTTCCAGCATGATGGAGCCCCAGCACACTTTAGTGTCGACGCACGAGCACAACAGACCTTCGATTATGGGGACCGGTGGATTGGACGAGGAGGATCTGTTGTGTGGCCAGCGCGTTCGCCTGATTTAACGTCCCTTGATTTTTTCTTTAAGGGTATGGTCTATAAAACTCCAGTGGCCACCAGAGTCAACTGATTGACAGACTAAATGCTGCACTTGACGTCAGACAGAATCCTGTCTTGCTCGGCTGAATGCTGGTCGATCGTTGCAGCGACGATATCAAACGTGCAATGAGGCACAGGGTTCACTATTTGAACACTTATTGTAAAACATGCCCTTTTTAATATAATTATTTGCGTACAATTATTGTTTGTATTCAATTCCGACCCTTACTGATGAACATCTTCATCTGCGCGTAACTCATAAATGATGTGCTTGGGACTATATGTTCCTTCACAAAAAATTATCATCTCTGCATGGCCTATTATCCCTATAATTTTGTCGGTGAGGCCCTGTTACACCCTGTATATTAAAACTATGAAATAAATAAGTTAAGAATAGGTCTACATATAACAAATATGATTGTTTTTCTACACATAAACTTTTGCCTCGTTATTTATTTATTTATTCATAATATGGAAAGGATTTTTATGTATTTGAAGGAATATTATTTCTTTCCTAATGTAAAAACAAGATGCATAATGTCCACGTCTTTTATGCGATTCTATAAAACTGAATGCAAGCTATTTTCAATCGATTCAAGATATGTTTTATTATTACTTCCACTATGTTACAATTTTAACTCTTAGCACTTAAAAATCCATTCCCTAATTATTAATAAAACATCCCTGACATTTAGAATGTGTATTATAGGGACTTCTTAATTTGGAGTTGGGGGCACAGGGACTACAGGAATGTGAATTGTTGGAACTTTGTCGTGAAGCAGTGAGTCATTCTGTTCAGACATGTCACCCACACTTCAAGAACCAATTGTATGGAGGTACTGATCCTTATGGACTAGCTGCATCTTATCTTGCTGAAGCTCTCAACACCAACATGTAAGTATGCAGTATGCTAATATATGCTACTGAAGTATAGTCCAGGAAGTATATGTCGCATCTATTCATTTTTACGTATATATGTTAGTGTAAAAGGCCATATATTGGTTAATCTTAGGTTCATTCATTCTTCATTATGTGTATCCAGCTGTAGCTGATGACACGAATCCATTGGATACTTATGCTTATTTCATTTTAGAAGAATCCACATTGTGTTTAAGTTGCAATGGGGCTACACTGATGTACATGCAGCTTTTGTGGGCATTTATTAGTTCCTTGTTTACCTAATATGTCGATAACAATGTTAACCCTTCTCACTCATCAAGGTGAGTGCCCACGAGGTTGTAAGAATTAGATAGATTGATAGAGAGGGATGAAAGTAGGAAAATATCTCCTAGGCCTCGAATGCTCTAATACCATCAGAGTCTAAAAAAAAACAAGAATTAGCCAAGAGAGGCTACATAGGAGAGATAAAAGTAAGGAGCAAAACACAAGTAAGTGGAAGCAATGTTTTGCTCAGCTTGGGCACCTTGTGGTCGCCATCCACATATCCCCTAGATGGGAACCCCTGAGGAAATCTTAGGTTTTACCGTAAATGTTGAGTTAGGTTATCTTGGGTTAGGTTGGGTTGTCTTACGTTTTACTGGAAAATTTTAGGATTTACCGTAGTTTGGGCTTTTACAATAACATATAAATTTTTATAACATACCGGTAACGCAAGTTCAAAGAAACAGTATGAGTGTATAATATTTTTTTATTTTTCTTAATCTCTTTCCTTTCCTGTGCCGGGATTAGGGCATTCTCTAATGGGAACTTATTGACTAAGTTTAGTTAGTTACGTGCAAGTGCAAATAATCTGTCCCTCAAGATGGCTCAAAATTGTAAGTAGTGAGAGGGGCGAAAGGAAGAGGTAGAAAAGAGAGAGATAGGAATGCAGGGAGGGAAATGGTTTACCGAGACAGAGAAGGAATTAGTGTTTTATTTTAGGAAGTAATATTTTGAGGTTCTTTTAATTATATTATTTTGAGTCTGTTTCTCAATATTAATGTTGATTTGTTCTTGAACATGTTTCGATTGGATCCCAATCATCCTCAGCATCTTGCTCAGACTGGTTGGATTTATGTTGTAAACCCTGGATGTCGATGATTTGGGATTCATAGATAAGAAACTCATATGGAAAATGTTATTAAATCAACAGGGTTCAATCCAATTGGACATAAATTGGCAGCCTTTAATAGTTTAACTCATAGATTGGTAAACTTACTCTTAAACGAAGAAGACTTCAAACAAGAAAAAAAAACACATAATCAAAGTAGTAAGAGAAAATGGGTTTGAAGAAAAAATGGTACACAAAAAGGATAGAATAGCATAAGAAACAAAAAAATGATCAACAAAAGTACTCTTGAAAAAGAAAAACCACCTATGAAAAAATACAGGAAATTCACACATCACCCTTGGGCACACAATAAATTCCAAAAGATATTTGAGAAGTTTAATATTAAATTAGCACCGAAAAAAAAACACGGTTTAAATAAACTAATAAAAACCAACAAAAATGGGGGGGGAAAAACTTGTAAAAATAAAAAATCAGGAATATATCAAATTGAATGTATGGGTTGTGAAAAGATATATAGGCTATAGGAAAAACAAAAAAAAACCCCTACAAATTAGAACCAAGGAACACATAAGAAATATTAAAAATGGGGAAATAGAAAAATCTGCAGTTGCTGCTCATGTTTGATCTGAAAAACATAATATAAATTCGGGCACTAAATTATTAAAACAGTTAGAACATACGAAAGAGCTGACTATTTGGGGGAAAAAATCTATTAAATTATTTTCAGTCTAATCATCTTACCTCAATATTAATTTAATAATTAATACTATTGATTTAATATTGAGGTAAGATGATCAGACTGAAAATTATTTAATTAAAATAACCTCAAAATATCACTTCCTAAAATTAAATATTAAAAAAATCTATATTCAGAGGAACAAAACAGAATTATGAATTTCGAAATACCGAAGGAACGTGACCTCGTTTGGAGGTTCTTTGGCCAACCATAGGAATGAGCTGACATCGACATCCAAGGAATTAGTGTTAAGTTCACATTTCTTACGGGGGCACAGATCCGTTGGCCATACAATACAATTGCAGAATAAGGAATTCATACGAGAGTGAATCAAATATAAACCGAAATTATTGTTTACAATTTTATCGAATTAACAAAAAAAAATACAAAACCACCATCTCATTTTTTTTACATAGTCTCCTGCATTTCCAACACACTTTTGCCATCGAGTTTTCAACTTTTTGATGCCGTCCTTGAAGAATGGGGGATGACGTGTAGTCAGCCAGTTGCGCACGAACTCCTCTACCTCTGCATTGTCACCAAACCGCCTTCCTCCCAGGTCTTCTTTCAGTGGCCCAAACAAATGGTAGTCACAGGGTGACAAATCTGGACTGTAAGGAGGATGTTCCAGAGGTGTCCAATGCATTTTCGTCAGTTTTTTTTTTGTTCCTGGCTGAGGAGCCGAGGAACCCACCTGGCAGACAATTTTCGGAATTTGAGTTCATCACTGATGATGGCTTGAACACTTCCGAAGCTTATTCCAACGTGTGAAGCAATTTCAGAAATTGTTACGCGCCGATCCTCCTCAATAAGGTCCCGTACAGCACGAATGTTGTCTGCAGTAATGCTTGTTCGTTGCCGTCTTTGGTGGGGCTCATTTTCCACTGAATCCCGACCCGCTAAATTTTTTTTTGCGCCAATCATACACCTGCGTCTTCGAAAGGGTTGCTTCCCCGAACTGCGCATGGAGCCTTCTAAAAATTTCAGAAGGTTTAAAGCCTTCTTTCGCCAAAAACTTAATAATAATGCGTTGCGCAACAGACGTGTGTACCTCTTGCCCGCTCATGGCGTACTGAAGCAAGCGGCCGCTCTTCGGAGTGCGACACTTCAAGATCCCTACTCCAGACACCCCCACCAACTTTCCCTCCATACCGCAACCTTTGCAGTTCACTGCCAGATCCTCCAGATACAAATTCCGGTTTATATTTGATCCACCCTCGTATAATGAGTCATCACTTAGAAACTGTTCTTTAAAATGTTAGGTTAATCATAAAAATTGGATCCCAAAGTGTGGGAACCATCATTGACATTATGCAAAGGAAATAATTTATGTATGTAATGATATGTTTCAGTCACACGTATGAGGTGGCGCCAGTATTTGTACTTGTGGAATGTGCAGTACTACAACATGTACTCAATTTATTTGGATTCCCAGATGGTGATGGAATATTTGCCCCAGGTAATAATCTTCAGAACAAGTGGGAATATTCTAATACCATTTTCTTATTATTCTATGTAGCAAGTGGAATGCCCACAATGTAAATCCTATTTTATTGTTAGATAATTCAGTTAAATAAACTCCATGTTGTGACATATTAACCCATTCGCTTCAAAAGACGAGGTAGACTCACTGGCTGTTAAAATGACCTTCAGCTCAGAAGATGAGGTACACTCGCTTAATTCTGCTGTTATATATTTTACAATATTTTGTACATCCCTTGGCAGGGTAATATTTTGTTAAACTATTGTATTCCTGTAACAGCTCGTGTTCTGTTGATGTTTCTGACTGACCACCTTAATGCCAGCAGAATCTCTGGAACAGTCTGGAGTCGAATGTTATGAAGTAATTCCTTCCTCTTAGGGACCAAATCATAATAACAGGAGTTTAAGTCCAGTGAATGTGGTAGATGGAAAAGCACTTCCCACTCCCAGCGATGGTACAGATCAGCTATAGGGTATGCCATGTGCATCCGAGCAGTCCTGTATGATAATGCTGTCTCCCCATATGCTTCCACAAGACCTTCATAACATTGTCGTGCTGTATGGCCATGGCACATTGAATTTTCAACCAAGATTGCTGTTCCTGGCTTTGTAAACATGGCAAAACACAACAGCGGCAACTTAGAGGAGACTAACTTCTCTCTCCAAAGCACATACACTTTGAGACGTACAGAAAAATCCATTTACTGTAAGATAGGTCAGACATATATTAACATGCAACAGAAGGTACAACAATTAACTCCATCTGGTTTTGCTTTTACAGCAATGTTGCCACTATTTTTGTTACAGCCCATGTATACTATTAAACTAATTTCTGTTCTGAACAGATCAGGACAGAAATTAGTTTAATATCTGTAATAGTAGACCTATAGTACAAAATTCAGTATTGATATTAAAACACTATGAATAAACATGGACCGTAGTAATTCATGTATGTATTTACTGTTAGTGCAGGAGGCAGCATGTCGAACATGTATGGTATGGTTCTTGCAAGATATAAAGCAGTACCTGATTCCAAAACAAAGGGGCTCTCAGGACAACCAACTCTTGTGGCATTTACTTCGGAAGATGTAAGAAACTATGTTGCATTATTAACATGCTTTAGAATGATGTTTTTATTATTAATAATTTAACACTTCTCACTGAAGGATAAATTATATTTGAAGAGAAAAATTCTCTTCAAAAATTCGCGCCTAGATCGGAACTCGCCCCAATAGCTCAGATGGTAGAGCATTGGTGTAGAAAGCCAAAGGGTTCCGGGTTCGAGTCTTGGTCTGGGCAAGAATTTCTTCAAATATAATTTATCCTTCAATGAGAAGCACTAAATTAATAATAAAAACATCAATTGAAGCCCTGCTGGCTTTATAAAGTAGTGTTTAAATTCCCGATAAATGTCTTCTTAACTAAGAAGTCGTCATTTGCAAAGATAGAAGCAAAGGCTTCATAGCATTTGGTGCTCGGAATTACAATGTATATAAGAGAACAATTTGCGTCTAGATCGGAACTCACCTCGATAGCTTAGATGGTAGAGCATTGGCCTAGAAAGCCAAAGGTCCCGGGTTCGAGTCTCTGTCTGGGCGAGAATTTTTCTCTTCAAATATGCTTTAGAATATTAGGCAAATCTTAAAACCAATTGTTGAAAGCTCAAATTATGAATGCATCTTATTTTCATGTGTTGCCTAATGTTTGCATAAGCATTATCAAAATTATGCTTTATTCTCTTGCTTACTATCATATTTCTTTCTATGATAAGCCACTGTAATCTAAATTTATTCACTTGAATTTTTTTTTTAATTTCCATTTTCTACTAACAACATACGACAATATTGTTATTCTTAGACACAACCATGAATATTTGAAGAGAAAAATTATACTCTCAGACTGGGGTTTGAACCCAGGATCTTTGGCTTTCTATGCCAATGCTCTACCAACTGAGCTACCTGAGCACAGCAATCTAGATGCAAGTTTTCCTCTTATGTATTGTTAATTCTTGAGTGTCAAATGCTATGAACCTTTGCTTGATAACGCAAATGGCAGCTTCTTATTAAAGAAGACATTTATTGAGAATTTAAACACTACTTTATAAAGCCAGTAGGGCTTTGTTTGATGTTTCTATTATTAATTTAATACTTCTCATTGAAGGACAAATTATATTTGAAAACCCAGTCTGAGCGTATAATTTTTCACTTCAAATATAATTTATCCTTCAGTGAGAAGTATTAAATTAATGATAGAAACAATCGTGATTGCTTGGTACAGATGATTCAACAGCATATCAGTATAGCAAATAGAAGAGAGAACACAAATCTTGTTTATAGTATACAAATATTTTTGTATTCTGTTTACAGTTTTTTTTTGCATTTTATGTTACATTCTTCATTGTGCCCTTTGAGCTGAAAAACATGTATTATTTTAAATTAAATTTTTTATTTTGAGGTGTGCATTATATTTGTGTGCACTTTACATTAGAAAATATATAGTAACACAATATTAGTAAGATCAGATTTTCCCTTTTCCTTCACTCCAAAGAGTTTGGCCTCCTTTAAGTCAGTTGAGCATCTATCAAAGTTTTCTATTATCCTTCCACATGAATTTTATAGATGGACATCCATAGGTTTCTTATAAGGAGGTACAAAATATTGTTTTTAGATATTATATAATTGAAACTGAATTTTTTTACATCTCATCTCATAAAAATATCTATTTCTCACTTGACTGTTTTCAAAGGTAATTTGCTTCCTTCATCAGTTAAACTCTGACTCAGAATTGGTAAGATGAGGTGTAAAAATTTTTGATTCAGTTATAATTTATTGATAATTTTCCTCATAGTGTTACTTCAGATTAGAATTTTTATCTAAAAAATATTTTTTTAGATATTTTACCCAATATTCCAAAAAGCAGATTCAAACCTCTATTCAAGATCAACCTTCCTTTTGACTTTTGTTAAAAGTAATTGTTAAAGCTTGAACATGAAGCTGAAGATGGAATGTCTTACATCCAGGAATGCATCTGTTATACAGATAGTAGATATGTTTCTGAGTTCAATTTCTATTAGATAATTTATAATAGAAAACAGCCAACATAAACTGTTAAATCTAAAAACTGTTTTCATTTTTTTTATCTTTGATAAGATGTGAATCCCAATCTGTGTGCAATTCTTGCTATTAACAAATAACATAGGGTAAAAAAAAACTTTGTTTTACGAGGGTGCAAGTGTAATCTCTCCGGGCACCCAAAATTTTAAATATGTACATACCGTACTTGTCCAAGCACCTTTATTTTGAATTCTAACATTTCTCATTCTTTCATGTTTTTTTTAAATAAATTCTATTATTGCTGTTGTTTGATGGTTAACACTGGTCTTATATATTCTCCTTATTTTCACCACTTTCTATATTTTTGTAAATTCCAGAAATGCCTCTTATATGTTAAATAAAACTATTATATTGTAGGGTCATTACTCAGTGAAAAAGGGAGCCCATTGGTTGGGAATTGGCACAGAAAATGTGATTCCAGTGAAGACTGATTCAGGTGGATGCATGATACCAAGTGATCTGGTCTGTTGTATTGAAAAAGCATTGTCTGAAGGGAAGAAGCCATTCTTTGTTTCTGCAACTTCTGGAACTACAGTACTAGGTGCATTTGATCCTTTGGAACAACTGGCAGACATATGTCAACAATATGGTATTTGGTTGCATGTTGATGTAAGTATCATTAATATATATAGGCTAATTAAATTTTAATATATCTAAGATAAATTAAAATGTTTTATACCTCTCCTCATAACCAGTGAGATCACGATTTCAAAGCCTTGGCAGCTTCATCTACTTCTTCCGATCGACATAACATCAGTCGACAAGAAAGTACCAACAGAGGGAAGAAGAAGTAGTTCTTCCAATCAACATAACATCAGTCGACAAGAAAGTAGTTCTTTTAATCAACATAACATCAGTAGACAAGAAAGTACTGAAGATGAAGCCGCCAAGACTTTGAAACTGCGGTCTACTTAGAAGACTGGATATGAGGAGAGGCATGAAGCATTTTAATTTAATCTTAAATTAAACTTCATAGTGATTTATTTATTCCTAAAAAAGGTCAATTTAATATATCTGTTCAACTATGCTCTTTAGAATCCCTAAAACATCATTAAATTATTATTTTAGTTAAACATAATAAAAAAAACAGGAATGCAATGTTGAATAGAATATTATAATTTAAGAAAGAGAAACACATGAAAATGTGTTTTGATCTCAAGAGGGATAAACAGACTGATGAATAGAGAAGACTAAATGAAGTGAGCGACATGATCTTTATGGGAAACCAAATATAACAACAGTTAAATCTTGTAGACGGGAATGGGCAGGACATGTGACATGGAGAATGAAAGAGAGGCATGGAATCTTCTTGTAGGAAAACCAGAGAGAAAGCAACTAATAGGCATGTCTAGAATGAGGTGGGAGGGTAACATTAACATGATTTGAAGGAGGTAAATCATATAGGGGATGATAGGAAAACATTAGCTCAGGATAGGGATCTATGGAAAGCATATGTCTGTATGATAACAAAACCCAGTTCGATAGTGCTAGTGAGTTAGTTAACCATAAAATGTTTTTGATTTTATTATTTAAAAAAAATATATAATTAACATAAATAGAGAGAGAGAAATTTGCACCTGAGTCAGAATTTTAACCCAAGATCTCCGGCTTTAACGTCCTGATGCTCTCGTTTTAAAAACTAAGTCCCTGTAAGTAGTGAAATTATCTTCACCAGATTTAATGTGGTGTTATATTAACTCTGGCTTAGAGATGGTTTGTTTGGAAACATTAATTTTCATGTATTCACGTAGACTTTCACTGCCGGAGTTGCTATCATGATCTTGATGAAGATTTTCGGGCAGTAGGCCATGGTCGTGAGGCTTGTGGTTCCCCGATGTTTCACCAGAGACTGCGTCTGGCATCCTCAAGGGTTGTCTTCAGACTGGCAATTTTGTCCGCTGTCTGTCCTATTTATACGTTCACCGCGATGTGTTCGTAAGTTGTATCTGCCTTTTGATTGGAACAATGGAAGTCCCTACCGCTGACCAATCAGAAGGCAGATATAACATACAGTTGACTAGACCATCAAACAGCAATCTCATTGGAGCAATTGGAGCAATGGAAGTCCCTAACGCTGACCAATCAGAAGGCAGATACAACTTACGAACACATTGCGGTGAACGTATAAATAGGACAGATAGCGGACAGAATTGCCAAACGATTTTGAAACCATCATAAGAATTAAAGAAAATTTTATTATTGGAGGAGATTTAAATTCTAAGCATACCATTTGGAATTCGAGGCTGATATCGCCGAGGGGAAGAATTTTACAGGACCTGGCAGAGAGGGAGGACTTTGAAATTATTGGACCTGACACGCCGACCTATTTCCCAAGTACACTAGTGGGAAACCCCGATGTGCTGGATGTGTTCATGGTAAAAATAAATGTGGCGGTGGAGTCATTGGAAACTAGGGACGAATTGAATTCTGACCACTCCCCCGTGGAATTAATTTTAAATGTTAACGTAGAAAAGACGCTTTTCAGATCCAGGGCCTCGGTTACTAATTGGGGTGCGTTCACAGAGAATATGAAAGATTGTATTTTCCCGGATAATCGCGGAAATTAATCAACTGAGACTCTGGATCTGGAAATAGATATTTTAACTAATACAATTGTAAACAATTTTAGAGAAGTGACTACTGTAGATGTTAGTAGTCACACCACGGGGAATCTGCCGGAAGTGGAGGCACTTGTCCGGCAGAAAAGAGTGGTCAGAAGACACTGGCAAAGATACCGTAGGAGAGAGGATAAGATTCTTTTAAATAATCTGACTAATCGCATTCACGATATTTTAAGATAAGGAAATTTAACGCAGATCTGGAACAGGCTGAGAGATCAAATAATATTTGGCCCATTTTGAAAAAAATTAAAAAGTAACGTAATTAATAATAAACCTATTCATGGACCAAATGGTCTAAAATATAAAGCAACTGACAAGGTAAATACTATTGCTGACTCCCTAGAGGGTGGGTTTAGACCTCATCTCCAGGATCAATATGATGATGACTGGATAGATGGGGTGGAATCGGAGGCGGAGCGGATCTCTGAGAGAGCTCCCCTACAGAGGTTGCGGTTGGCCTCCCTCGCTGAGGTTAAGAAAATTATTAAGACGCTTCCTAAGAGAAAAGCTGTTGGTACAGATTATGTATCAAACGAGATGATTCAGCACCTCCAATCTGGGATGGCGCGCTATTTAGTTACTACCTTTAATAGATGTTTAAATTTAAATTATTTTCCGCGTAAATGGAAAGAAGCAAAAATTATAACGTTACCTAAAGAAGGAAAAAATCCTATTTTTGTTTCTGATAGACGACCGATCAGTCTGCTAAGCAATCTTGGTAAATTATTTTAAAGAATTGTGCTGGGCAGACTGATCGGTATGACTACTGATCTGCGCGTCATCCCACAAGAGCAATTCGGGTTCATGCCGGGTCGTTCCACGACACTGCAACTGGTAAGACTCACGGAATATATAACATCAGGTTTCAATTATAGAGAGAGCACAGTTGCAGTGTTCTTGGATGTCGAGAAAGCCTACGACACGACCTGGCATGAAGGCCTGATATGGAAGATGGATTCAATGGGCTTTTCGGATGGGATGGTGGGAATCATCTCGTCCTTTTTAACGGATAGGAGTTTCGTTGTCAGCGAGGGGGGTGCCACCTCTGATAGACGAACTATTCTGGCTGGGGTGCCTCAGGGATCCGTACTTTCACCATTGTTATATAATATTTATACCGCCGACGTTCCTGGGAGGACACATACGCAACTAGCCCTGTATGCCGATGATACTGCGTTATATAGTAAAGACAGATCCTTAATTAGGTGTAGTAGAAAGGTTCAGAGAGGCCTACGAGATGTTGAGCGGTGGGCTGATAAATGGAGGATTAAAATTGGTAAAGAGAAGAACCAAGGAATAATTTTTACGCAACGACCTAATATTAATGGTGCAGAAACACTAGAATATGACGGAACTGTAATCAGATATCAGCCCACTGTTCAGTATCTCGGGGTTATACTAGAACGTCGTCTCACTTGGGCTAAACATGTCGAGAAGATTCGAAATAACTTTTATAAACGTTTTCACAACTCAAGCCCATGTTGAGAGCCCACTCTCTGACACCTCAATCACGTACGTTGGTATACAGGGCTTGTATACGCAGCCAAATGATTTATGCATGTCCCGCATGGCTGACCTTATCAAAGGATAAGATAAACTTGTTTCAGGTTCTTCAGAACAAGTGTTTACGAAGTGCAGGAGAATATCCAATTAGGACGAGAATCACCAAAATTCATGAAGATTTAAACATTGACTTTCTTCAGGAAGTGATGACTAAATTGGCAAGAAACTTATATCAAAAAGCGACTCTGAGCGAAAATGCTCTTATTAATAGCCTAGGGGCATACAACGAAAAGGAACGGACGAAAATATAAAATGCCAAAGTTCTATCTGGCCTAGAAAGTTAGATGCTCCTAGGCCTACCACAAAAGTATAAATAACTGATTGAACTTAACACTTCCTAAAGAAGAGATCAAGGTGATTACACCGGTATCCTGGAGAACCTGAAGCGAGCATACCTCAAGAATTGCCAAATCAAGACAACCCTTGAGGATGCCAGACGCAGTCTCTGGCGAAATGTCGGGGAACCACAAGCCTCACGACCACGGCCTACAGCCCGAAAATCTTCATCAAGATCATCATATTAATTTCCATATTTTATTATAGTTGTTAAGAGTTGCTGGTTCTTTGTTCATGATTATATACAGTTGATATTATTTTAGGCTTGCTGGGGAGGCACTCTCATACTCTCCAAAAAGCACTGCCATCGATTGCAAGGGATTAACAGAGCAAACTCATTGGCATGGAACCCTCACAAAATGCTTGGTGCTCCTCTTCAATGTGCACTCTTCCTTACTCAAGAAAAGGTAAATATTTGTTGTTAGGTTATGTTATTACACTCATAACAATTTACAGAATATTCAGTTTTTATGCAGTATCAAATGAAATGCTCAGCTTGAACAATCAAGTAGAAAATAACATAAATATTGTGACACATTTTGTAATAGCATCTAAATTGCTTGGATGATGGTGGGAATAGGGATCTTGCATCATTTAGTGGATGGAAAAATTGTGAGATGGCAACTTGCAAGTTGAAAGACCCACACAGAAATTTCGATATGCATCTAGCCTTCCATTCCAGATGGTTCTCTAATCCTCTACCATCCTTGTCAGGAAAAGTTCGATGCCAGAAGTTTCCATACTGGGAAAGTCTCAATTCAAAGCCAAGAAATTTCCTGGTCTTTATAAATTGTTCCTAGGATCAGGAGTGATACAATGAACTAAAAGAGAAGAAACGTTGGCAAGTGAAAGCAGCAGAGACTGGAAATAATTGTGAGATAGATAAACTTTAAGGAAAGATTAATTATTGCAGCAATTTTTGAGTGAAATATTATTGAAAGTGTATAGAATTAAATAAAGTAATTATAAAATTTTATGGGATTTTTTGTTGTGTCTTATGAAAAAAACATGAGAATGACCTCACAGTAGATCAGGATAATATTTGTTTTTGAATTCACCATATTCGGATGATATAAATTTCAATTTTAAGAAACCATATTTACAAAATTACTTTATAGTATGTATACTTCAATTAGGCCTACAAGTTGATTTTTTAATGTATTTACAAAATGTATTTCATCAATTACAAAAATTAATTGTCTGTATCACTTTGTCCTTGAGGCAATCCTCTAATGAGGAAAGTTTTATATAATAAATAAGGGAACTTATAGAAAAATTATTCATTGAACTGTACTATGTTCAAACAATGATGTAATTGGTATATTTTTTAATGTGCAGATTTAAAGCATTCCGTCTTTGAAGCAGAAATCTTGTCATATATTGAATTAATTCTGCATAAAAGTTGTTACATTTACATCTATGATTTATATCGATACAGGGGCTCATGCATCACTGTAACTCTGCGTCAGCTTCATATCTGTTTCAACAAGACAAATTCTATGATATGTCGTATGACACAGGAGACAAAAGCATACAATGTGGCCGAAAGGTGGATGCATTCAAACTGTGGCTAATGTGGAAGGCAAGAGGCAATCAGGGTTTCGAGAGTCTAATTAACAATGCTATGGATGCAGCAAGGTAGCTATTCTCTTTAATTTTATGAATCAGAATAATCACTGTTTTTAATGTTAATCATCATCATCATCATCATCATCATCATCATTATTGGCATGACGGTCCTTTTAGTTTGACCTTAGCCTCCCTCATAACAATCATCCATTCTATGGTGAAATTAAATGTTTCTTACCTCTCCTCATATTAATATACTAAGTTGATCAGCAGTAGCTGCTCATGCTTGGTCCGAAAAACATTTAATTGAATCAAAAGCCAGTCTAATTAAACAAATAGACAAACAAAAGGAACTCACGGTTTGGGAAAAGTACCACATTCAGAAAAACAAAGGAAAACTTATGAACTTCGAAATTCCCGCAAATTTTGACCTGATCCAGGGGTTCATCGGTCCACCAAACAGAGGGAAGAAGAAGAGTTTCTTCCGATCGACATAACACCTGTTGCCAACAAAGTTCTGATGATGAGACAGTTATAGTCTCGAAATCGCGATCAACTTAGTAAATTAATATGAGGAGAGGTAAGAAACATTTAATTTCACCATAAATTAAACCTCATAGTGATTAATTCCTATAAAAGTTAAATCATCTATTCTCTTCAGTCAGTGACCTTATTTGTCCATTTTGTTATGCAATCTTCAATAGGTCCACCTGTACATCGTCCATCCATCCTAACCTAGGCCTCTCAACTTTTCTCCTTCCAGCTTAGCGTTTGATATCATGCTGGGCAAACGTGTCTCGTTCATTTTGCAAATATGGCCCAACCATTTGGTATGTCTAACTTTAATATCTATAACTATATATTTATATTTATATAGGCAATATATTTCGTGGTTAGTTCTTATTCTCCAGGTACCGTTATCCTTAATTGGACCATATATTATTTTCCTTAAGATCTTTCTCTCCCAGGTGGCAAGTTTTAATGTTAATCACAGCTTTAAAATATATTTGAAGAAAAAAAATATATGCCTAGACTGGAGTTTGAACTCACAACCTTTAGCTTTATATGCAAATGCACTACTGTTTGAGCTATCCTAGGCCTCCAATCTAAAGTGCAAATTTTTCTCTAATACATTGCAAATTTGCATTTAGATTGGAGGCGTAGAATAGTAGAGCAGTAGTATATGTATCTAAACATCCTGGGTTCAAACTCCAGTCGAGGCATACATTTTTCTCTTCAAATATAGTTTGTTCTTCAGTAAGAAATGTTAAATTTATAATAAAAACATTGATGGAGCTTTAATGGTTGAATTTTTACAATTGGTATCTGAGTTTGGAGCAATGTTCAACCAGCATTAAAAAATAGTTATTTGGCTAAGCTTGACTGTTCTGTTGGCTGGTTGGAAAGTTCTCTATTGGCTGTTCTGACCAGAAGGAACTATGAAACCAACTTCAGAGAGAAATTGTGGTGTTAGAATAAAAATAAAACTCTACTTACAATAATATTTTTCTAGATTTTAAATCTTGTTAAAAATTCTTGACGCTAAACCTATGATTAAGGGAAACATATGCTAGATTAACTATTATTCAAGATGGTATTTCATTTTATTTATGTTGTAGGTATTTTAAAGAGAGAATAGAGGGACGTCCAGGCTTCAGACTGGTGCTAAATGAATTTGAATGCACCAATATATGTTTCTGGTTTATACCTCCTAGCCTTAGAAATATGGAAGAGAACAATGATTGGTGGCAAAAGATGCATGATGTAAGTTTAATTTTTCTGTGCCCTTATTTATTTCCTTTTCTTTTTGATGTGAAAAATTTTATAAATATTAGGAGAATTATTTAATTAAACAAATAGAGGCTGCAGAAATCAAGATGTTGAGAGCAATAGCAGGATACCAAAGGACCGATAAAAAGAAAAACGAAGATGTAAGAACAGAACTTAATATATTTAATCTCTGTGAAAGAATAAAATATTATCAAAATGCTTACCTTCAGCACGTACTATGAATGAATGAACAGCGCATACCAAGAAGAATGTATAATTATAAACCAAAAGGGAGAAGATTGTTGGGAAGATCATTGAAGAGATGGAAGATGGAAGGACCAATTCGACCTATAATGAGATCGGAACAGGCCATTGCGCTTAATCCTTGTTGTTGTTGATGATGATTTAATTCACAAACTGCATGATAAGTAAACAAGATCAGAGGGTTTGAACATGTTTAGGTGATGGAAATACGAGTAGATTAATTACTAAACAAGGTGTTGAAAATCAATGTGAAAAGGGCTGTGGAAAGACAGAGAACAAGATAGATAATGAATTGAAGAAAGAGAAAAATAAATTAATGTATCATAGAAATTAATTTCAACATAATATTAGAGACAGAATTGAACTTGAATATAAACTAGGAATTTCCAAGCAAAAGTACTTTTTTATGGAGTTGTGAATTCACATTTACACTATAGGGCTGGCCCCAAGCAATGCAAGAAGGCTGCAATTGTATGACAAGGCATGGGGAAGAGCTGATAGTTTCTAGTCTAATCTTTGGAAACCCTACTGGCTTTTAAAAGTAATGTTTAAATCCCCAAGTATAAGACAGATTTTAGAAAAGAAATGGGAATATAATGGTACTGGACATCAACCATACGTAGACTTCAAAAAAGTATATGATTCAATTAAGAGGGAGAAGTTATATAGTATCCTGCTGGAGTTCGGAATTCCTAAAAAGTTAGTTAGACTTATACGGATGTGTCTAAATGGCACAAAGAGTAGGGTGCGTGTAGGCAAACATTTTTCGGACACTTTTGAAATCCAGAATGGGTTGAAGCAAGGAGATGCACTATCTCCTCTGCTATTTAGTTTTGTACTAGAGCATGCCATTAAATCTTTAGAGAATTAGGAAGGCTTACAACTCAATGGTAATAATAAGCTGTTAGTTTATGCTGATGATATAGTACTGTTGGCTGATAGCGAGGAGATACGGGTCGTATGCAAATACATTAGTCTCTACTCAAATTACTTCCAATCACTGGTGATATGAGATCGAATTAACGGCCGCCTTAACCGGTCATGCATGAATGTTGACGTTTTCGTAATATTGGCAACGAATTACCCAGAATTCTCAGCGATAAAACCGATCCGATTGAGGGTCTTTCCACTTTTCAGCGGTTGCCCTTTTACCAGCCGGCTGCTGGCCCTTCACATCCACATGTGTCAATCACAGAAGTAGATGATCAACAGCCAGTGTAGGGGTGACATGTGGTTAGCATGTCGAGTCCCCCAGCCGTTATAGCTGGTTCCTCAACCTGGAGCCGCTACTTATTGTAGCTACCCAATTGCCTCACGATGCTGGTTGGGCACCGGTCCCATACTGGCCGAAATACCATGAGAAAATTTCTTCCCCCATGGAGACTCGAACCAGCGCATGTCCCGTAGCTCTGCGCCAAGGCTTCCTACCTTAACCGCTCGGCTATGGCGCGGGACAGCGATAAAACCACTTCCGTTATTTTCGTCTGCTATAGAGGAATGCATTTATGCTTGCATCCCGCAAATAATACCGTATACAAACACGCCTGCGACGCGCAATATTACGCCGATTCTCCTGTTCTTCCAGTTGAATTCTTTGGTAGACTCTATCAAATTCCTCTTCTCCGCGTATACCGAAAACATGATCGAAGTCTTCAAGGTCCGACATCTTGGATAAGTTTCAAACTACATCGGTTACCATCGGTTCCCTTCGGGATTTTCACATAAGTTTATATCTTGAGCTACGATCTTAAGGTACCTTGTCAGGTAGCTTTACAATTATTACCGCGTGAATAGATTTCTGAGTAAGAAAAAAAGCCAAGGGTCCCGGGTTCGAGTCCCGGTCTAGGCGAAAATTTTTCTCTTCAAAATTTAAGAAAAATGTGTTTGAATAAAACTTTATCAGCAGAGAACGCCTTTTACTGTCTAATGCGTTCAAACATTCGACCCTAAAGGACAACATGCACACACTATTGAGTAACACTAAGAAATTGGGACTGGAAGTAAATATCAATAAAACAAAATATATGGTCACACGTAGAAATACATCATATAATGGAAATGGACAGTTAATGACAAATGAGGGAAATTTTGAGGAAGTGGCTGAATTCAAATACCTAGGAACAATAATCACAAAATAGGAATGAGATGCACAAACAAAATTAAACATATGCTAAATTCTGGAAATGCGTGCTATTATGCATTGCAGAGACTCTTGATGTCCCAACTCCTTTCAAAAAACGTTAAACTGAAAATATATAAAACTATTATTCTACCAGTTATATTATATGGGTGCGAAACATGGACTCTTACTTTAAAGGAGAAAGGAGATTACAGGTATTTGAGAATAAAGTACTTAGGAAAATTTTTGGACCAAAGAGAGATGAACAGACAGGTGAATGGAGAAGACTACATAACAATGAACTACATGGTCTTTATAGGAAGCCAGATATAATAAGAACAATTAAGTCTCATAGACTGCAATAGGCAGGACATGTTGCACGTATGGGGAATGAAAGACTTGCATGGAAGCTTCTTGTAGGAAAGCCAGAAGGAAAACACCCAGTTGGTAGACCAAGAATGAGGTGGGAGAATAACATTAACTATGATTTGAGGGAAGCAGATTATACAGGGAATGATTGGAAAGCATTAGCTCAGGATAGGGATGTATGGAGAGCTTATGTCTGCGCGGCCATGAACCTACGGGTTCGATAGTGTCAGTGAGTAAGTAAGTAAGTTTAAATTCCCAATAAAGTCTCCTTAATCAAGAAGCTGCCATTTGCAAAGATGAAGCCACAGCTTCAAGCATTTGGTGTGCATATATAAGAGAAAATTTTGCATCTAGATTGGAACTCGCCCCGGTAGCTCAGTTGGTTAGAGCACTGGTATGGTAAACCAAGAGTCCCGGGTTCGGGTCCCAGTCTGGACAAAAATTTTTCTCTTCAAATTTAATCTAACCTTTAGTGCTAAAATAAAATAAATAGGCCTACAGGGCCATTTTTCCAGGCCCAATCAGTCTATTTTATTTTTTATATTGTAAGTGCATTAAGAAAGATGACTAATATGAAATGTACTACATTATATTATAAGTTACATCTTCGAAAATGGGCACTGACAAGGGAACTGTCAACCATTGCATGCCAAAACCTACCTTGAAATTTCTCCCAGAGAAGCGTTGTGATGTACCAAGGCCATAAACAAAAAAAAAATATCTTCTGTTTTTAACTGCAAGGCACAGGAATCAAAGCCAGAATGTAGCAATGTGAACCCACTGTATGGAGCAAATGAAGGGAGGCAGGATGTAGTGCAGATGGCAGGTAGTAAGAGTTATCAATTCTACCAATGCAGGTGTTGTATTACTTCCCCATAGTTTAAATGAGAGATTTGGCATTGAATTTCAGTCTTTTACAGTTAAAAATGACACATAAATTTTGGACAGAATCTTTGTACATCACAATACTTCTCTGGGAGAAATTTCAATGTAGGTTTTGGCATACAATGGTTGACGGTTCCCTTGTGAGATGAGGCTACAATGGACTTAAAGAGGAATCATCCCTGTTCAGACATTTTCCTCTACTTACAGATAATTTTTGAGACATTATTTTGGAAGGGATAATGACATTCTTCATTATGTGTTTCCATCCATGGCTGAGGACACGAGTCCATTGTACAGTTATAACTAGAACCCAGATTTGTATGCGAAATGCATGTTTTTTTTTACGTATTAAAAAGTATGCGGAAATGATTTACATGTTAAGTGGCCTCTTCACTGACAATTTTAGCAGTTTTTGATAATGCATAAAAATGCATATTCCAGGGGAAAATGCTTATTTTAGATTTTTAATATAAAACTAAGATTACATAACATCACATCAAAAGCTGCTCTAAAATACAGAAGTGAAATTTGGATTTTAAATAAAAGAAACTCTCATAAACTTCAAGTAAGCCAAATGCGCTTCTTACGATTATTGTTAAGAGTTAATAGACTGGATCACCAAAGGAACACTATTATCAGAGGAAAACTTGAAGTAACAAGTTTAAATGAAGATATACAAAGATACCAACAAGAAGGGAAAAATCATCTGAGGAGAATGGCAAGAAATACACTTCCAAAATTGCCATTCCAATATACCCTAACTGCACATAGGGACCAAGGAAGACCAAAACATCGGTGGAAAGATCAAGACCATCTTCGCTAGGTTTACTGTACAGGCCACATGGCCTAAAACGAATTTGTTCATGATGATGATGAATTATATATAAATGCATATTTTACTCCTAAATGTGATATTAAATTATAATTTTCCCTTCAGCTAATTACTAGTATTTAATTAATTTATTATTATTTAATACTTTTTTAAAATTAATGAAGTATCTGCAATCAATTGGGTATAAGCGTAATTCACTGAAGAATAACGGTGGTGTTTTTCACATGCACCTGTGACATCATGTGATGTATTTCATTGTATGAAACCTACTTCACTGACAGATGAAGGGGCTTCACACAAGAAAACCTCATGAAAACCTTCCTTATCTACTTTAAAACCTAGGAATAAGTTAAGATCATCTACAAAGCATATAATTTAATTGATTTTATTACAATCTGTTTTTGCATATTTAGTGTGCACATTTTCTACATTTTTTATGCATATTTGCAAACATATTTAGTACTTTATGTTGCATACAAATCCGGGCTCTAGTTATAACTCTTGAAGACCTTACAATAATAATTATTGTTTTTCTTTACAGGTAGCACCAAAGATTAAAGAAAAATTAATTGTATCGGGAAGTCTGATGATTAGTTATCAGCCATTACCACAAAAAGGTCTATGTAATTTCTTCCGATTTGTAACATCATGCCATCCTGTTGCAACACTAGCAGACATGGATTATGTATGGCAGGAGATTGAAAGGTGCGGTGCTGACATGTAATTCTTGTCCATAATTAGGTGAACAAGTATACAACATATTTGATGGCCTTGTGGTAAAATTATGCTAAATGACTGAGATGGTATTTTCCACATATCTTCAATATTTGTACTTTATTTTATCTGTAAGTTTGATATTTATTTTTACAATTTATGGTAAGGTAGTAGTTTAAAATTTATAGTAAATGTATGTATCTTATTTTTTTGAATATTTGATAATTTTTATCTTTATTAAAATTTATTTAGCATAAATGTATACTTGCATTATATTTTGTCTATGCAATTTAAATAATTGATTTGACAATTGAGAGAGTAGTCGGGGAATTGGATCATGGATAATGACTTTTTTTTTTAATTTAAATAAAATTTGGAAATGAGTTTCTAGTTCTCCTCTGCTATTATTTTTGTACAAGAGCACACAATCAAATTTTTCAGAGCATAAAAAGAATGGTATTAATGCTGTAGGTATATCCTGAAGTTTAATATTATTAAGTAATAGTGAGGAAATAATAAAGTCAACAAACACATTCTGCTGAGTATCTCAAATTGATGTATACAGTCTTTGAAACATTATTTCTCAGCAATTAAATAAGACAGTATAATGAAACCATCTTTAGTACAGAAGCACACAAGATTATGGTTTTATAAGGTTCTCACAAGACCAGTATTAAGATATGGTAGTGAAGCATGGACAATACGAAGAAGAGATGAAAGCCGAATAACAGCAAAAGAGATGCAATTTATGCACCATACAGCAGGCTATACAAAGTGTGACCATAAAAGAAATGAGGAAATTGTGGAAGAGTTGGATGTGGAACCCATTCTTCACAACTGGAAAGCCCATCTTCAACGAATGCCATCTCATAGAATTCCAAAAGCAATGCTTCATTACTGCCCCCAAGGCAAAAGATCGCCGGGACGTCCAAAAAAGCACTGGATGGAAAACTCCTCTTTGAAACCGTAACAGGCCACATGACCTAATACTTGCATGGATGATGATGATAAATGCAATTTTTGTTGTGTTGTATTCTTTTGAAGTCTTAATTCCATGTCTTAATGATCTCTTTGAGAATAAAAAGAATTTTAAGCACAGAAATGGATGTTTTAAGAAGATCAGCTGGAAAATCTAGAATGGATAGAAATAAAGAAATAAGGGAAATTATGGTTGTACAAGAGGAGCTGGACATTGTAGACATTATAGAAAAGGAAAGATTACAGTGGTATGACCATGTCAAAAGAATGCCAGAGTAAAGATTGCCTAAAATTGTTATGGAATGGATCCCAATGGAAAGGAGGGAAAGGCTATGAATAACACACTTATGTAAGATTATATAAGCAGTAAGCTATAGCAAAATGCAATTATATAAAGTAGCACACAACTTATACAATTTGGCCCTGAAAAGATCAGATTTATTCCACACATTTAAGCAATTTAGAAAGTTTCAAGGAAAGATGGGAAGGGCTCAGAGAAAACTGAGGAAATAAGAAAGTGAAAAAAAGAATCAAATATATACTGCGATTTTGAGACGAAAGGTCAGTCTGAAGGCGACCGAAGAAAACTTGGATAGAAGGGGTATGAATATCAGAGGATTGGAGGAAGATCGATGGATGGACAGCAAGGAATGGCGTTTGGTTTCCAGAAGGTGGCAGCAGCTGCATGATGCATGATGATGATGATGTAGTCTATAAACTTCCTTAAGCCCTTACATATTCAAAATGTTCACCATCTGCTACAGTACACTCCCAACAACAATGCCAAACAAAGCGAAATACTGTCTGGATTGTTGATAATAGAATATCATTGATGGCATGTATAATCTGATCTCTTAGTTCCTCCAGTGTTTGTGGTTTTGTGGCATACACCGTGTTCTTTAAAGTTCTCCAAAGGTAAAAGTCTAGAGGGGTTAAATCGGGAGATCGAGGCAGGAACTCCATAACACTTCCTCTTCATCCTATCCATCTATGATTGTGAGATTGAGAACATTTCTCACATCAGTATGAAAGGGAGGTGGAACCCCATCTTGTTGGAAGTAAATCTCATTTTCATTCTCAAAGAGATCACTAAGACATGGAATTAAGACTTCAAACTTGTCTCGGATTTTTGTTGTTGTTAGCCCCTGTTAGTGGTGTTCTACCAAATTCAGCCCTCCAATGTCGTTGAACTTCGATAACTTTCTCAATTTGTTAACAACACTTCAGAAATCACTTACTTTCCTTGAATGATAATTTCACTACCATGTGTGTTTATAAGCACATGAAGAATGATGAATGTGTTATGCTTTTCCACCTGGATCATACATAACAAAAATTGTATTTCTGTCTCATTTTGTTGCGGAGAAATAATGTTTCAAAGAGTTTATTTCAATTTGAGTCACTCTGTATTAAATAACACTTAGAATTGGGGTTGGAAGTAAATATCAATAAAACTAAATATATGATCACATATAAAAATGCATTATTA